>JADWQK010000235.1:0-320859 GCA_017933935.1 Sesamia nonagrioides | reverse complement strand
AAGCCGTTGGTCCCGGTTGCCATACGAAGATCTAGTGGCAGTCGTTACGGGTTGTTGGAACCCTCAAAAGTTCAACAATTGGTCTAACTGCAATGCTTCGATATCGCCTTCGGGTTGTGGAGGTCAGACGGCAGTCGCTTCACGGAAAATATCGAAGTTAGGCTGGTAAAGCGGACTCCAGACTGCAAAGCTGAAAAGCTTCGGATGCGACGAGGATTAACGCTGAGATGATAATGGTTTTAAGATTTATACAAAGTTCTTAATACTAAAGTGACAACTTAGTACTAAACTAAGCTGTCATTTTTCCAATTATAAAGAACTGCATATGTATAATGGTTTGGTTCATCATTCTAAGGTCCGTATTACAGAACGTTACTCAAGACTCAAGCATTACTTAAAACTAGTTTCAACCAATCAAAAGGCTTCAAACCAGACTTAAGTATATCTTGAGTTTTGAGTGATGTTCTGTAATACGGACCTAAAACCTTTTTAGGTGGTCTAAACAAAATCCTTGTTTCGGGGCTAATGTTCTATGTTACAAGTTTGGAATCCACACTTAGTTCTTGTTCTTCCTACCATAATTGGGAAAAGGCTAAGCAGATGATGATTACGACTTTAATATCAGCTAGTAAGTAGGTACACTAAACAAACGGTAAAGGAAAACACCGTGAGGAAACCGGTATGTCCTAGAGCCAAAAACTTGGAAGACATGTGACATCTACCAACCCGCACTGGGTCAGCTTGGTAGCCACGGCCATTTCCCTCTCAGAGGAGGCCTGTGTCCCAACAGTGGGAACATTATAGGATGATTACCTATGTATGCTATGTAGTAGGTAAGTACACTGATATTAATGCGTTGCGCTGACTCTAAACTTACCTATCATATATTATTTCTCAAAGGTTTTATTTTGTCGGTAAGACATAACTTCCTTCATATTTTATCAATAAACCTGAAAGAGTCATCAAATTAAAGATTTTTTGGACCGCTGTACCGAAAAAATATACAAATTACTCACATTTCAGTTGTTTTTCGAAAACCATTGAAAATGCCGTGCGAAGTATTCGCACACCCAGTCTGCTACTGAACGGTGCTGTGGTCTTAATTAGGAAGAGTACAATGTGCAATATCGTAAGCAGTTAGTTGGTAGTATACCAACTGATGTGGTGCTTCCCTTCGGCAGAACTGAGACTGAATTTTATTGTGACGCACAATTATACATCTCATTTACCAGTGATTGTAAAACATTCAACCATCTTCGGGACTTCAAAAATGTGAATATTATTACATATTATTTAAATTTAAAGGTTTTAATACAAACAGAGAATCATTGTTATACATTTTCGTATATCCAATCGGTTAACAGAATAAAAATTAATTTGGCCGAGTCATAAATAGAGATATCTAGGTAGTAGGTACTTACCTACTCATGACTCTGACTGACGAATAGTCGTGAAAACAGACGAGTTAGATTATTCAAATCTAAGAATCATGAACATTGCCAATGTGCAATTGCGTAAACTAAAAGGTTTAAGACATACAGCAAGAATTATGTAGATTTGTACGTACTAAGACATGCGCGGGCGGGCGCCAACGTGAAATAGCCACGGATAACGGCCAGCTCGATCGCCAATAAAACTAATAACCGTTTATGTGCGACTGGAAGAGGCGAGGTGGTTACCTACCGTTCCCAAGAACTTTTATGGATAACCACTGAGATACTGAAGGTACTTAAATCCCTGTGGCGTTCAAAGCCACAACGCATTAACGGACCTGTAAAGCTAGTGCCGATCATTACGCGACTAAAATCTAGTCTAGAGTTTTTATACAAGGAATAAGTATCTAATTAATAATATCTAAAAGATGATTCACAGTCTGCAAAAGGCAATTTAAGTGGGTTAGGTATCTACCTAATCAAAAATGGTAAACTTTAATAAGGCTGAAGAGCCGTTATCAATTGCAAATCGATGTTCCACGCGATGACTAGGAGGAACCTAAATTACTTAATGTGGTCGCTGAATGTGGGTGGTGATTTTCTGTTTTGGCTGAGCGGGTATTCGCAGAAGGCTTGGCGGGTGACCAACGAACGCTCAGGACTCAGACCTACATACATGCAAGGTACCAAGCCACGCTACACCCACCAGATTTAAGTCGGAACCATACATGTATCCGTGTGCAACGGTACCTACATCTACATTATAAATAGTACACGCACAACGCACACTTCTCTATGAAATTATGTATTGACTTTTGCCCGCAACTTTATTAGCAACAACATTGTGACGATGGATGAGGAGATATACCGATAGTAGGTATCTAAGTAACACAAGGACAGGGCAACTGGCTATTTGTTGAATAACAATACTTATAAAAATTGAATGACGTACCTATATGGGAAAACAGATTAAGCAAATTATGTAGGTTCCGTAAAGAGAATCTGAAGACGAACGACGGCGGACTTTTGATTTGATTTGATTTATTATAGAGAATATCCTGAATATGGCACGAAAGAAAAGAAAAGATGGATGGATTGTTTAAGTGATAATAAAGACGGATTTATGACAAATTGGGCTATTCAATTGCCTAACTAGGTACAGATGACAGCACATCAAGGTACTACTATCTGTCAGTATTCCTTATTAGATTTTCAACTTTATGTCTAAAGCTTTAAGGCTCAAGGTTGATTGGGAACATCCGACAGTTTGGGGTAGCTTGACCCGCTGTCATCCGTACATGACAGCATGTAGCAACGAAGTAGAAAACGAAAATTAAATTAATAACAATTTTGACATGTAGTTATGTCTCGCAATGATTATCATAGGCTCAACATAAACAGTGAGGACAACATAAAAATAACGCGATAAATTATTCTCAATTTCAAAAAAATAAAACAACACGGATAAGCTACCATCTTATCCGTGTTGTTTTATTTTTTTGAAATTGGAACTACAGAGCTTACATACGTGACACTACTGTCACACAAACAACCAACCGTTGGTGTAACACCAACTGTAACAAGGCATAGGTTGGCAAAAGGCCTGGAAAACATCCCTACAAGAGAGCAAGTAAATGACAATGTGACAACTGATAAGTCAGAATGAAAAAAAAAATGGGAATGAGAAATAAAAGAAACGGATGATAGAATCAAAACCCTGTAAAAACTATGAAATATGCAATTTAGGGCAAAGAAGACTTAATAATTCAAATAAGATCAAATAAAGTTAGGAATATTTTCTACAGCTCGAGTCGTGGTATCGCAGAAAAGGCCCGCGGCGATCGTTCACTTCGGTTGGGACCTTTATCCGACGGACAGTAGGTACATTATGTTCCCCATTCTGTATTCGCTAATGACTAGGCTCTATTGATAGCCAAACTGTAGACTATTATTATCTGTTATTAACTTCACTGTTACACTACTTAACATATTGTTCGGTTGTTACTTAATTCGTTTTAAATAAAAGTATGCAGCTAATTAAATTATCTTACAGAAATTAATAAGCCACGTAGGTAAGCTTCGATTTAAACCGTTACATAGGGCAATGGCTTCAGGAAAACAGGCGGTGTCGCGCACGATTTTCTAAAATTGAATAACTGGCAAAACCTTTGTAGCAGATTGCGACTCGAAATGTTTGTGCAGTCCTTGAATCTATTCCGAAAAAATCCAGATTATTGATGGGATACCAACGTAACTATTGTATTATTAAAAGTCTTGTTAGCCTTGGTGTAGCTTTAATATTCTATGCTAGTAAGTAATTTTTGCCTACATTCTGATTTTGAATTTGCTAGACAAAAATGACAGTTAATGGATGTACTAGAGTCCGCGTAACGCTGATCAGCTCCCCACATTCGTTTGTCTAATCAGTAAACGACTCCGTGAAACTCATCATCATCTCAGCGTTTATCCCGGTTGCATCCGCGGCTTTCGCGTTGGAGCCCGGGGTCCGTGAAACTGACTACTCAAAAAAACTGGAGAATTAAATAAACTAACGATGGACGGACTCAAATACTAAACTAGATGACCTATTGAACCCGATCGCAGCGCCACCTATAAGAAAAAGAAGACGTTTATTAAGAATCTAAATAAAAATTCTTTTCTTTTTATATTTTTAAACAACATAAGATATCAAATCAAATCAAAGCATTTTTTTCAAATAAACCAGTTACAGGCACTTTTAAATTGTCAGAAGGTCGGTCAGCCAGTAAGGTGAAGCTAGTCGCCCATTCCAAAGAGTAGGTACCTATGGAGAAGAACGGACAAGAAACTCCATGGACACTCTTTTAAATTGTCAAGCTATTGATACAAATATTTGATTACATCATTCGTATAAAGTTAACATGCGTCACATTCAGGCAAAACAGCTGTCGCTCAGAAGTAGCTGCCACCCTATGCAAAATAGAGCCCAGCGCTGGTTCCAATTGTTAATCTAAAGTCTAACCTCTAAACCATCCAGGAAAATCCATCCATTAATCCCATAAGATATAAAATATATCCATTAATCTCATAATCCTTGTCCGTATAAGTGGAGACCTGTGCCCAGCAGTGGTTCGACAAAAAGTTTGATATAATTAATCCCATAATTTTCCGAGTATAACTAAGCGCCTACTTATATTCTTAGAAATCAGAATAATCTGACCGACTTTTATGACTTGTAACTCACATGAGAAATCGAAAACTTATTATGATAACTAAGTAGCCTTGTTTGAACGCTTTTGTATACTACGCGATGACTTAGCATGTTTGAAGAACGAAACCGACATATCCAATTTTAATATTACGACAAATGTTATCGACACATCTAAAATGAAATTATCAGTTAATTAACGTGACGTGCAGTCAAACACGTTCAGTGAAAGCAGTTTCATACTTGGCCCATTTAACAGCGTCATAGAACAAGAGCGAAACAATCATGCGTTTCGGCGCGACATTTTTCTCGTTAGACCATAGAGATCTAAAAAACTCGTTTCATGGAGGATTACAGCGAATGTGGCGGAGAGGTTATTAGAGCGGCATCACGTCGGGTCGGGGTTGTCCCCGCGAGTTCGCGACTCGCACACTACCGTTATCACATGCTAATGCCGACCGCGAAATGTTCCACACCAATCCGAAGTAATGGCACACTATGGACCCGCGCCTGCCCACCCAATACACGTATAGCGTTACAATGCCATAACGATACGCCAAAATTGATTGACCAGTTAAAATTGCTCTGGCAAAAATTTTGATGAGCGTCTTCATTTCCGCGATTGAATGTGTTATAGAATGGATCAAATGTTTTGCGGCTAAGCCATGCGCTTAATATAATTTTTGTAGACCACGAAATAAACAGTAAAATGTAGGTTTATGTAGCTATGCTGTGATATGTTTGATATTATTTTCGTAAAGTGGAAATAGGTAGGTAGGAAAGCAGGTTTGAATTGAAGAACAAACATAAATCAAAAACAGAGCCATATGAATCATGATTCTCCCACCACAGGCAACTCATTATGACCAAACAAAGTATTAGTGACAATAAATATTGCATTGTCTCTATTGAATTCTACAAATAAGGGTAGAATAAATGTGATGTAAATCACAGCTAGTTGGGACACCGTTTTTGCTATAGTTTGTGCTGGAAACAGGTAATCCATCATAATGCAAGTCGGCGAGCAGCGAGCATTAGCTGAAGTTAAGCTGACGGTATCCGTTGAGAGTGGTCGGTCAGCCCGCGGCGATTGTCTCTTGTTATTGTAGACCACTTTGTTTTCTGTTCCATATCGTACCTGCATAACAATCAGAATATAGAAGAAGTCAATTCGCCACGAGTCATCTGTCTGTCATTGTCCGCGGCCTGGATACGTTGCTCGAAGATTTTGGCAACTAGGTATCAATTGAATCAGTCCATGTCGTGTAAACAATGGAAATAATGTAGATCGCCGATTGCCTCTTTAGGCATAATCAGAAATAGACGAGTACTAAAATATTTTTCTGGTACCAATTGTGTTCTGCAGTTAATTTGACCGAGGCAATCTCGGAGATGGTGAGATAAGCCGTGCAGATGGGCCGCGTTCCCGCTGCGACTGCGATCCGTGACATAGATAACATTAGACGAACGTTTCCTGCCATGTTTGAATGTCCCACCACACTGGGATACGGTTACATAGTAATTATGTAGGATGTTGCTAAACCGTTACGATAAACCCTTTACCTTTTTAGCCGTGTACCTACAATAAGGTATCGTGCTATAGTCTCGTTCGTTATCTGCACAAAGAATATCGACAGAGGGTTATCACACGTTCATCTTCGCGGCTGGAGTGAATAAGTGCCGTTAAGGTTATTGTTGCAATAATGTGGGAAAAGTGTGAAACATCGATAATTTGCGGTAAGTGAACAATTATTGTAGCAGTATGAGCTGTATTGGACCAATGTTGCGTAAACTTGTGTATGCGACAGATAGTATAATAGTCTCATAACACGACATGCAGCTGAATCCTCATTATCTACCTTTTTGTTTGCTCCGTGTAATGTGATTTATTTAAATTAGAAGCTGGAGGTATCTAGTAACTAAACGCCACATTCTCGCTCGGTATTGAAGATAAAACCGTAATTAAAGACTACAAATTAATCATTGATTAAAAGCTAACTCATTACTTAGCTAAACAGTTGATAATCTATACTCTATCTACACTAATATATAAAACTGACTAGTTTGTTTGTTTGTTTGCGCTAATCTCGGGAACTACTGGTCCGATTTGAAAAATTTTTTTTCGTTGGATAGCCCATTAATTCAGGAAGGCTTTAGGCTATATAACATCACGCTGCTACCACTAGGAGCGGAGCATAACTAACTCCACGCGAACGAAGTCGCTGGCGGCCGCTAGTAATCAATAAATTAGCAAGATTTTTACAAATAATGCTGCAAAATTATAAGCAAAATAAGACTGCTAACTACCAATGGTGCAGAGCACTGATAATAAATCTGACTGGTGTACAGATTTTCAAAGCGATCAGTTCTGGTTCAATTTTGTGTCGCCACGGTGCAATTCGACAAATAGTGTTTTCTTTTTTTGGTCGTGATGTCGAACTCTGAAATTATTTACGGCGGATAGCTGCAATGTTAGTTAAAGTCGAAAACATAAAAATATTGTACGTCGCTGATTGAAAGTTTTCGCGCAACTTTCAATGTGCGACGAAGAATATATATTTTTTTTTTTGCTTACAAATTAACAATTAAACATATGACTTTAGTACTGTTTTACCCGAGGGTCATCCATAAGTATGTAGTTTTTGCAAGTACTGCAAGAGCCGAGAGAAGTCAATCCCCAAGTCAGGCGAAGTAGGTATTGGGTTTTGGTTTATACAGCGTCTTCAAGGATTCTGACACAAATTATTCGACTCTGATGACTTTGATTCGCGATGAGTGATGTTCTTGACTCATCACAAAACGAGACACCTAAAATGTGAATCTGACTTTTTATACGACCGCCTATGGAACCGTCTACATCTAGTTTGTCCCTACCTACTTCAAAATGCATACCCCTGACCATAATTTCAGGCATGGCAGCCAACCTTAACGGAGTCTAGCCTTCGGCGTGGGAAATTATATAGTGCACAAGTGTGTGCGCTCTATCTTCAAGACAAGAAGGTGCACTCTATCTTCCTGCACTCTCATAATCTGACGGGACGCTACACAATCCGACGCGACTGAAGAGACCCACGGCTGCTTTTCGAGGAGTTTGGAAGTTGGTGGTGTAATAGGTATCCCCGTGAGGTATTGTATCACAACGCCAGCTTCCAAGCTCCGGGCTGTTACTATAAAATTCCTAATGAGAAAATCCAATAATGCTTAGCGCAACTTGGAAATCTAAATCAGAACACCACGCGCTCCAGTAGCCGCGTTGGTTTCGTGGTCTATATCAAAATACTATTTATTCAAAGTGCCAAATGCAAAATTTTGGTTTTTATGCTATTACCTTGCTGTAGTATCTATGTACGGTAGGTACTTATACATTTTTTTTTTATTTTGGTTGAAAATGTCCAAAAGACATCATGAAAAACCACAAAGTTATGAGCTTGTTATCCTACTTGGTTGTCCCAACATGGGCAATGCTCCGCTCGGGCGGGCAAGCGGTGCGTTGAGCTGTGGTGTCAGGTGTTGCACGCCAAGTGCCTACTATGATCTATCGTAAACTGAATTGAGCGCTCGGTAACCACACTGCAACAATTTTTGAATGTACTTGGGGATAAAACATAACATGGTGTAAGAATGATTGGAATCGATTCAGTTGCCTATTCTGAACAAACTGTATTCAGGTTTCCTATACAAAAATAACGTTGTATATCTCCTACATTTTAACTCAAAACAAATTGTCTAAATGGAGTGTGATGAAATGAGAATGCAAATTAAAAGTAGGTTGTGCGTTATACAGCTCGGCCGGACCGACCCACACACTAATTTAGATTTTTCGACGATTTATTTTCCCACTGAGTTAAGCACAGCAGTCACTGCAAGGTCGGGCTAAGGCAGTGATAAAAATTAAGTACTTACCTACAAGAGCCTGTATGATTTCATATTGTTATGCAGTTGGATCCAGTTAGATGGGAACCCGACTCGAATACAGTTGAGAAAATGCTATACAAATGGCGATGAATATGAATGCTTGAAAAAAAACGTAGTGTAGATTTTTCATTTCATCAGAGTTATCACAAACTGTATTTTACTCTACAATTTCGTTTTTCCGCAATCATGCTGATTGGACGGATCTTCTTCAGATTTCATGAAAATAACCCTGAAGCGTAGTAGTACATGAAAATTAAATTATAATACAAAAATATATGCATTCTATATGAAGTGCGCATGTAGCATCTAAAAAAAAGAGGGTCGGCAAAGAATGTTTACTAAGGACTGAATATTTAATTGAGACGGTACAGACGTGATTTTCATATTTATACCTAAGCTTTTCTTTTTTTTTTGTTGTTGTTTCATGTTTCTAGGGTTCCGTAGCCAGGTGGCAAAAAACGGAACCCTTATAGATTCCTCTTGTCTGTCTGTCCGTCTGTCTGTCCGTTTGTCACAGTCATTTTTTTTCCGAAACTATAAGAGTTATACTTTTGAAATTTGGTAGGTACACGTATTCTGTGAACCGCATTAAGATTTTGATGGAAAATAAAAAAAAATATTGGGAGCTCCCCTAATTTAGAACTGAAATTCAAAATGTTTTTTTTTTCATCAAACACATACGTGTGGGGTATCTATGGATAGGTCTTCAAAAATGATATCGAGTTTTCTGAAATATTTCTTTTCTAAACCGAATAGCTTGTGTGACAGACGCTTCCAAAGTGGAAAAATGTTGGTTCCCCTCCGCCTCTAACTTCTAAAATAAGAAATTGAAAAATCTAAAAAAAACATATCATGTACTTACATTACTATGAAAACTACCAACGAAAATTGTTTTGAACGAGATTTAGTAAGTAGTTTTTTCTAATACCTAATACGTAAATAAATACGTAAATCGTAAACCGCTTATTACCGCGTAATCTTTCATACAAATAACTTAAATCCTTTAATTTCATAAATGAATGGTACGGAACTCTTTGTGCGTGTGTGCGTGAGTCCGACACGCACTTGGCCGGTTTTTATAAGATATTTCATTAAAAAATATTGATTACAAAATACATCTCACCTTCACTTGCATCAATTTGATCGATAGGAGACACAAAAGAAATTCGAAAAATTATTCCAATCAAAAATAAATATTGTCCGCAAACCATCATGTTCCGATTATAAAAACAAATAGCAACACATTAATTTATAATGAGTAAATAAAAGATCAGTGTAAAAAAGTCCGCGTTACGTGCAGGCTTTCGCGGTTACGCAGGCGCCGGCGCTATGAGCGTACATGCGTTTGCGCTGCAGTGGCCACTGAGCGACTAACCAATGCCATCGTCGAGACAAGCTACGCTTTTGGATGCGCACAGTTAGCCGTCGCGACCCGTGCTTCAAAAGGTTTGAAGTTCATAAGAACTTTTATGATGTTTTTACAGAAAAATAGACAGGTCCTGTGAAAAATCTGGCTCATAATAATGATTCGATAGGTAAGTTTAGCTAGTCGTTTATGTTTTTGGACATCGAACGTTCGCATGCGGTGTGCATGAACAGAACAGCATTATTTGTTCATTCATCAGCAAATTTAACCCTAGGTAGGCATATAGATACCTACTTTCATTAAATATTTGCGAAACCTCGTAATGGCTGGGTACCTATCTATCTAAGTGGTAGTTTTGTGTTTAGCAAAATGCAAAAATAGGAAAATTATGTTCGTAATAGTGAAGAGGTCTCCGGAGGTGAGAAAGCATTTTAGCTAAAGGTTGGGGAGGTTTCAAAATACATATAGGTACACACGGTTATTGATGTCCTTAAAAAACAACAGTCAATAAAGTAAATTTTCAACCGATTAAAATTAAACCCACAAAATTGTGACTAGAATATACAACGTGTAACAAAAAGGGTATATACATACCAAGGGCATGGCATCTTTAGATGATATCAAACGATATCGGAAGGGTTTCAACTCAAAATAAAATACTCAAAAAATTGGTACCAAATTTTCGGTTTCGTGTGTTTCTTAAAATAAAATCATAACAAACGTGGCAGCACACTGCATACGTTAATAACTACTCGTTACCCGTCACGTTACTTGCCAAAATCCGATAAATGTCTTCAATATCTCTGTGCGACTAGTATGATAGTAGCCTATCACAGGCGGTGTTTTTCCTTATAATTTCCTAACATAAAGAGATAAAATTAAAAAACCCTTCCAATATCATTTGATATCATGTAAAGATGCCATGCCTTTGTTATGTATATACCCTTTATGTTACACATTGTATAATGTTTTAGGTATTTTACTTTTCTATGAAGTCTTTTTTATATGTGTTTTATTTGGTAAGTATATAAGAAGTTACGTCGATTGATGCTAGAATGTGACAATAGTAATAGGTATTATATAACTTTCTGACACTTAACTAGTACAGTTTCTACAATATCAAGGTAATTATGTAGGATAAAGAGAGATTGCATTACGCTATAATTGGTATATTTACCAACAAGACGGGTCTAGAGACGCCAATTATTTTGCGCATGCGTAGTAGTTCCCCTGTGACATTCATTGCTCAGCAAGATCTTTAGCAACATATGGATAAATAAACAGAAAAACGTGAATAAACGCTCAAATATAAATAGGAAATGGGCAACCAGTTCAAAAACGTGGCGGTCATAGCCTGCCTGAAAACGTTTCTTTTTGTTTTCAACGTTGTGTTTTGGGTAAGTTTAATTTTAATGTTTATTTTTATGTTTTATAGTGCATGCTATAAGTAAAAGCAAAACGCCAGTTCTTAGAATGCAAACTTTAAGGTTTTTTGCATCCAGCTGTTACTGAGTATTTATGAAGCGTAGAATTTTTTCGAGGTACTGTGATGATTTGTCCATCACATTATGAAAGAGTTTATCGGTGTAATTGCCTATGTATCTATCAAAAGTTTAAGCTAGTTATAATTATGTAGTTAGGTATTTAAAATTAAATGATTATAATACAATAAGTGCGTATACAACATCTGGCTCAGTTTTCCCTGTTGTGCTACCAATTGGTGGCGCACTTGTAGGTACCTGTATGTGGTCAAGTGTACTTAATAAAAAAAAAGTATACTAGCCTACTTATAACTAAAAACACCACTAAATAATCAACAAAAAATAAATTTAAAAAATGCAAGTGGTGCTCACGGATTTCTATAGAAATCCAAAGTGAAATCAGAACGTGCATGAAATATTTAATCCGTTGAGTATGGCTTGACGAAAATGTGCTTTTCAGTTCACAGGGCTCCTACTGCTGCTGGTGGGGCTATGGGCCGAGTTCGACCTGCACAAGTACATGGAACTATCGCCAGAGTTCTCGGGGACAGCTCCTCACGTGTTGATCGGTATCGCCTGCCTCATCGTCCTTGTTAGCTCGATCGCATTTTCCTGCATCATCAAGGGCCAACCAGTTCTACTTTACATTGTAAGCGTTATTTTTTTTTTCGGGTTTGTTGCCCAAACATGGTGGTAGAGGATAGAACCTTAGCTATGATTCTCCAACATTTTGCACAATCAATATGCTTGGAGTACAACTAGAAGGTACTAGTGAATGCAAGTTTGGTAAGGGAAATTAGCATGGATGAAGTAAGAAAGGCAATCTAAGGTATGAAAAATGGAAAGGCTGTGGGCCCAGATGAAACACCACTAGAGTATGGAAGTGATTAAAAGAAAATGGATGTATGTGGCTGACCTTATCCTTCAAGTTGCTGTATGAAGGGAGAATCCCTCAAGCACTACTATTCATAATAATTCATAATTCATTTATTAGTGTGATTTTTGGTAAGTACATTTTACAATGTGATCTTAATATCTAATAAATCAGTTCCTCAAAAATCTACCATAAAGGCATACACTCTTTAACATATTGCACCATGTAATAGTTTACTAGTGCCCATCTTCAAGACTAAAAGTCATGAACAGGACAGCAGCAACTATCGAGGGATAAAGCTCATGCCATATAGGTAGTATGAAGGTATGGGAGAAAGTAATCGAGAAAAACATTGCGAGAGGAGAGTGAGACTACCCCAAACCACTATAAAAAAAAAGTTGCCCTACACTAGGAATTTCTCCTGTATCGTGGGTGCGTTTACAAACATATAAATTCACATACACAAACAGCCAGACCCGGAACAACTACTTGTAGGTCATACAAATATTTGTTCCGTGCGGGAATCGAACCCGCGACACGCAGCGCTGCAGTCAATAGCTTAACCACTGACAGTGACGGTACAATAAACGCCACTTTTGCACTCCGCTAATTACTTGACAAGTACAGACGTGCACACAAGAAGTTGTACATGGTGTTCATTGATCTAGAGAAAGCTTATGATAGAATATCTATCATACCTTATATATTGTCTTACGTGATATGCTGTGGTGGGCCTTGAAAGAGGTGTGCCAGGGAAGGATTTAGATGTGTGGATTAGAGTTAATTCGTGCTATGTACAGTCAATCTCGTACATACGTCCGGCCGGCTGCTGGCAATAACGACAGTGTGACTGTAGGCGTGCATCAGAGATCGGTTTAAAGTCCCTAGTCCTGGTGCATGTTGTTTGCAGATGAAATTGTTCTTGTCCGTGAAGGTGGTCCTGAGATCCAGATCAGATTATAGAAATGGCAACAGAAGCTGGAGAATGCTGGCTTGAAAATCAATTGAACCAAAACTGAATATACGTTCTCCGTTTCGACCATCTCTCCCAGTCTGCTCCGACTTTCGGTATCTCGATTCACTCGTGCAAAGCGATGGCGAAGTAAATCGGGAGATTAAGCACCGAATTAACAGTGGGTATATGAAAAGGTAGCAGGTCTAGGATCTGGGTTCGTCTTAAAGTCGAAGATGTTTACATATTTTGGAGTCTTGGCAATGTATACATATTTTTGCTTCTGACTGTACGTATCACGGAGAAATGAGGAAAATATTGTGAGGAGAGTTTTGACTATAAATGACGATAGCTATAAGAGTAGACCAAAAAAACGATGGATGGAATGTATAAATGATGTTAAGAAAGGGGAGGGGAGAGAGAGATGACGTCTAATAAAGATGTATGGAAGAAAGAGACATATTGCGCCGACCAGAAGCGCAGTAGAATGATGAGAATGATAAATATGCTTGGAATATAATAAGACATCCTCTGATTGTTTAAATTATGTGAACGTCTTGTTTTCTTCCAGTATGGTGGATTCCTGGCATGTATCTTCATGATGGACGCGGGCGTGGGCGCTGCAGCGGCCTGCTACCGGGACACCTTCGCCAAAAGTCTCCACGATGGCCTCACTCAAACGATCACCAACAATTATCCGCACAAAGCCAACTTCGACTTTGCACAAAAGAACGTGAGTCTGCGATCATTCGTGAGCTATTAACAGTCGGATCTACCGGCACTTGTGGTCTACCACTGGATTATATTTGGCATCAGGTCAATAAGCTATCGTATTTTGACAGTTCAACAGCATTCATTATGTTCAATAATTTTGTTGATCAGATGCATTTTTCAAACATAAATTATAAAACAATGGATTAGCCTTCCAAATGATTCAAATTGCGGTTAACAATGTGTGACGCTATGAGATTGACATCTAACTGCATTTAATTACTACAGTAGCTAGACCCAATAAAAAGTAATCTACGTGGGCTTAGTGTTCTATATGTATGTATGTAACATGCGATATTTTGTCATCTCTCTACTCATCCTTAGTTAATTGCTTCCCTCTACAAGAGGCTAATTAACAAATCTGTACGCGTTTCTAACAGTTGCGCTGCTGTGGCGTATCTAACTACACGGACTGGATAAGACTGTCACCACAGAAGGTGATCCCTATCTCGTGCTGCCTCGACCCCAACGACTGCGTTACGGCTAATTACAGCGACGTCTTCCAACAAGTAAGCAACGTTTGAATTTTTTTTAAGTACAACAAATAACTGTATGTAGTTAAGGATTACTTAGATATCACGACGACTTTCTCTGATGAGACAGAGTTGTTGGGAGATCCTAGAATACTCATAGACAGCTTCTAAACAAAATGGCTCGATTTTATCGTAACCGGCATTCATTTGACTCATTGTGTAAGCAAAAACGCTAGCTAGTGCTAATGTTTTTTTATAGGTACCTAATGTGTTTTTTTTACTTTGTGTGCCAGGGCTGCTACGCGGTGATTTCAGAATACTTGGAAAACAACATCAATCTGGTGATAGGCGTCGCCATCGGCACCGCACTCCTTCCGCTCGTCGGCACATTTCTATCATGCTTCCTAGCCAGTTACATCAAAAAATCTAAATACGACGTGGTCAACTAACGACTTGAATACTCAACGATCAAGACTTGTTCGTAAAAAAATCTCAATTTTTTCTAATCTCTTCTCGACTGAAGCTATCCATGTTGGACTATTTGCATTTTTATTAATATTTAAAATTATATAAATTAAATATTTATTAGAATTTATGTTTACATCTTTAATATTGTATTTAAAATCGATGTATTCTATAAATATTATACGCATAGTCAATTTTTAAACGTTATTAAACTTGAAGCAAAGCATTTCATTGTTTTATTTCTAACACAAACTTCTGCCCGCGACATTTTTTTCTCTTAACTCATCCCCATTCTCACCGTCATTTCCTTATGCTCGGCTCGTGAGGGTACCTACCAATTACAGAAATATTTTTTTGCTAATGCGACTGGGCATTCCAGATCAGACTCAAACTTTTCAGCTTTATTATTAGTAACTATAGATTTAAAGAAAAATCCAAGGAATCAATACGAAAATATTTATTTCCGATAACCTTCTATTTTTATATCTATCAGAGTATACAGTCTTATGATAATTATGTACACATTGGTAGTTTGTTCCTTACAAACCAATAAACATAATAAAAATAATAAAATGTAAGTATTTATTACGAAACTAGGAACAAGTTTGGAACAAAACAATAACTAGCTGTACATAGACAACAATGTGGTAAATCATAACTTATATTTTGACCTAGCTACAATTTTCTCACTAGTCACTGTCAGAGCTATTCTTATCATCCTTGGCTTCAGCAGCCTGTTCCTGCTTGTAATGCCGGTATTCCGGCTTCAACTCCCACATGTTCTTGTGTGGATTCTTCAGGTTATAGTTACATACTTCTTTCAAAATCTCTTTCAGGTACACGATTGGTTGTCTTGTAATCTGAAACAGAAATAGAGGTCACAGTTTTTGATTGCACAATTTTGCACAACATTATTTCAAAATCTAAACCCTATATTTTCAAGAAACATACATACTCTTAAAAATACTGATGACCTGAATATTGGTAATACTAAGAACCGGTTCATGGTTAGTAATTTTAACTAACTGAACCAAATATTCGACGGGACTTGACGCACTTTACTTATACTACAACTCAAATTTAAGTCTGCGCTGTCAAGCACTTTGTACATCATGAAACAAACGTAATCCTCTGATTGCCTAGAGCACAGGCGTAGAGTAGCCAGCCTTTCGGTGTTCTATAGGATGCATTTCGGGGAGTGTGCGAGGGAATTGCATGATTTAATTCCCCCATCTCCGTTCCACCAGCGGACGACCCGTCGTACGGCTGGTTTCCACCCTTACGTTGTTAACACCACTACGATCCGGATGAAGCGTTTCGCCTCCTCCTTTATACCGCGTACATCGAGGGACTGGGACAATTTGCCCGCGGCGGTGTTTCCGTCGGACTACAATTTGAGTGTCTTCAAGGCTAGAGTGAATAGGCTCTTAATAAACTAGTGCGCTTTACCATCAACGATTGCGTCACTGCTTACCATCAGGCAGGATTGCGGTCAAGCGCTGGTTTATAGTGTGTAAAAAAAAAAAATTAGATGAATAGTTTGCACTTTTATTTGCTAATTACAGAAAAATTGTGATAAAACTATACAAACCCACCACCTGTATTACGCCATAATACCTTCTAGTCAAAGAAATGTATGTTTATTCCACAACTGCCCAGAAAAAGGAAGGGTGCCAGGAAGGGTTATGTTTAAATATGTATCTTATTACATTGACAGAATCAGTGACGGATTAACCCGTAATCAAATTAAGCAATTGCCTAGGGCATCACGTCTGGGGGGGCACCAGAACAAGCACAAAAAAGTCCATCCTGAGGGCATCACGAATCACGTCCTCACTCTCAAGTCACCAAAAACCACACCAAAAAAGTTTCTAGGACTAATTTGAAAATTCGCGCGTTTTAAGTTGACATAGAGTCCGACCTAGAGTCATAACCCCGCACCTGCTTGCCCACTCGCTGCCCGCTAGTGCATTCGGCAATTCGAATGTACCGGAATATGCGGTGCGACTTTGATTCTTTGGGCCGTGGAAGAATTTAGACTCCCGCGGCCCCACGCGCGCTCGTGATAGAAGAGACACCGGAGTGGTTTTAGTCAGTAAGAGTCTGACAGACCCCGTCGCCTACCCCAGGGCGGCGGACATCCATTGAGGATTTCCACACCGGAAAAAAAAATAAAATAAAGGTACACGTAACTGTCAACAACTTCGAGAACAGAGTCTCCAATCTTTATAGGAGTCGGTACAACATGGGCGTTAGACATGACTGGTCTTGTCCATGTTCATTTTAAGACCGACTCGCTCGAAGGCTCTACTGAGGTCTTCGAGCATTGTACTCAGGTCCTCCGTGGTCTCAGCCATGGCTACGATATCATCAGCAAACCGAAGGTGTGTCATATACTCGCTATTGACGTTGATGCCCAGTCCTTTCCAGTCCAGAACCTTGAAGACATCCTCCAATGCAGCGGTGAACAGTTTCGGGGAGATAACATCTCCCTGTCTGACACCACGCTGCAGAGGTATTGGTTTTGAGGTCTGGTCCTGTATTCGGACTGACATGGTGGCGTTTTCGTACAAACCCTTCAGCGCTTAATATACCGATAGTCTATTTGGCACCGCTGGAGAGACTGCAGTACAGCCCAGGTCTCGATCAGGTGTATAAAATAATACATGATGATAAAATTGAATCAGCTTTCCCTAATATGGAAACAGATCCCGTGTGCGTTCGCGCAGCGGAATGTTGTTGAATTTAAAGATTTTAAATATGCAGATATTTAGTGTATGACGTCGTGTAATTGTGTATGGTAAAAAAAAATTTGTGCGTGCAGCCATTGTGGAGAAAGTCACCAAAAACTGATTCCGCTGGGCGAACGTTGTCCTGGCGGAACTTTTTTTAATCCATTGACTTTAGAAAAAAGAGATGTGTCCAAAAATTTGTGTGTATTTGTGTATGTATGAATAAAATTTGTGCATGCATAGACTTCGGAGAAATTCAAGTTTCCGCTGCGCGAACGTTTGGCCATTAGCTAGTTTTCATATAAAGCGCTTACATAGAGAGCTGTCGATTTTTACATACGTTGTTTTGAATTTGTGCATATTTGTGTACAAAACAGATTTAGAAAAAAACGTAGGGCTAAAAAGATAAAAATATAAACGTAAAACACGCTTTTTAGGTCATAGTTCTTAAAGTATGCACTTTGGGGTCTAGATTTTCACGTTTATACAAACCTTTACAAGGTTGTTGGTGTTGGTGTCTGCAACATATTGCCAAATATCAATGATGTTCCTTTAGTAATTAAAGAGATATAGGACAATTTACCATGACAAAATCACTGTTTACAAAGCAGTCAAATATAATCACGACATTCTAAAAGAATTACATGGTAAAATGTATGCCAATAATTAGTGTATTCATTCAACTATTCACATGCAAAATTTTATCTCATTAAATTCAGTAATTAAAGAAAAACAATCAAAATACTGACGAAGCATCGAAAACCTACATAACCCGACCAAGTTCGGATAGCTATAAAAAAGCGGCCGTGCCATATATCTTAAGAACGTTCTTAACCTTCCAATATAGTATTTATTAATATGGCACAGTTGCGTACACAAGCGTTAGGAAAAAATAAAACAATTGCATTTCTTGAATGAAAAATGTTTTTTTTTATAATAACGCCACTATCTACGACAAAATAAATCTTCAATTAACAAGTACTTCTCTATTTAAATATCCGTGTACAAAAATATTTTTAATTACATATAATGCTTAATTATGTAATTATAATAACGTTAACAAACGCTTGCAACGGCAGCAATAGACTTAAATGTGTTTTACTAAAATAGGTTTAATAAACTATTATGAATATAAGGGTAAGACGTATAATATTTCGAGCTTCAATAAAAATTTAAATCACATCAGATAACTGGACTATTCAGTCGTATTATATTTGATCAACATTACAGATTAACAATCACAGATCAATAAAGTAGACTATTCAGTTGTTTAGGTTTGAGAGTCTGCCTAATATAAAAATAAATCAACGTTTAAAAACAGTAGGTAGTACTTACTTGTGGTAATTATTTAATTTCCCTGAGGGGTCTATAGTAAGAATCCGAATCCGTGAAATATTCAATAGAAATTAGCTGTATGAATTTTATTTGCCTAAATTAATATACACACATCAAAAGTGTCTAGGGATCAAGCATTTTTATGCGGATTTCTTGAGATTGAGATGTGGCTTTGTAATAAATTTATGATTTTATAAATTTATATGGAACCTTTTTGGTGCATTTCATAATTTGAATCAGGAACTGTGAATCAAATTCGAGTAAAAGATGAAAATCAGCTGTCAATATTTTCCCTATAAAAACATACAACGCATTGAAGACATTATTAGTGCTAATGTTTCCCTACTACTGATTAAAACCAACGTTATTATGGAGCGGCGACGTCATTTAAGCAGGGAAGAAATGCTCAGAGCCGTGGGAATGATAGAAGCTGGTTCCCGGCAACGTACTGTGGCTTTAGCTCTGAATACAAGTCAGAGTGTTATCAGTCGACTTTGGACACGTTACCGAAGCACTGGTACCGTGGCTGAGCGCCATGGAGGACGGTATCGCTGCACCACACGGAGACAAGACCGATACATTCAAATCTTAACTCGAAGAGCTCCAACAACAACCGCCATGATGTTAGCCGTGAGGCTTCATCACTCTTCAGGGAACTTAATTAGCGACCAAACAGTCAGAAACCGCTTGCATGAAGTGAACCTTCATTCCCGAAGACCGCTACGGGTACCACCTATAGCAATGCACAATCGTAGGATTCGATATCAATGGGCTCTTGAACACAGAAATTGGGCAGAAGAACAATGGCGTTTCGTGTGCTTTTCTGATGAGTCTCGTTTTGGTATGAGAGCGGATACAAGACGTATACGACACTGGAGAACCCCTGGACGCCAACAGCGATTAAAATCCTGCCAGGAAGTCCATCCTTATAGTGGTGGAACCATCATGGTATGGGCGGGTATTTGGATCGGCGGAAGAACTGAGTTGATTTGGATCAGAGGCAACCTCAACGCTCAAATTTATGCTGAAACGATTGTATCAGACGTCATCGTTCCTCTACAAGTGTAAATCGGTCCCTTATTTCAGTTAATGCATGATAATGCACGACCGCACACCGCAAGAGTTGTAAGACAGACTCTCGCCGCAGCTAACATCAATGTCCTGCCCTGGCCTGCTCAGTCGCCAGACCTGAACCCGATTGAGCATGCATGGGATATGCTACAGAGAAGAGCTCTGCCGAATATGGAGGGTATCCAGTCGCAAGAAGACCTTTTTTTGTTGTTGCAACGAACATGGGCGGCCATTCCACAGCGTGATTTGGATGAACTCATTTTGAGTATGCCAAACCGATGTTCTTGTGTTGTTAGTGTTCGCGGTAGAAACACGATTATTAATTGTTTAAGTTACCCAATAAAATTTTAGAGAAAACTGTTATTTCAGTCTTTTTTTCGAACTTTTGTGTTAGTGGTTCAAATGTCAAATATCCCTTTATTAGGAAAATGGCAAATTTCTTTATTAATGCAAAGGTGACTTGGGTTATCGTTACTGTGACAAACGAAAACACTTTATTTGATGAATCCTTAAAGAAAATTTTAATTAATATCAATCAGGAGAAAAGTTATTGCAAAAATATATGTTGATCCCTAGACACTTTTGATGTGTGTATTTAGATTATATCTCAAGTCTCAAGCGCATACTTAAATAAAGTAACTACGTAAATAGTACCTACTTTGTCATAGTCAAATACATTTAAAAAAGTAGGTGTACAAAAATAAATGACCTTTATATTATATCGAAACAATTGTGTTATCACCTATACCAATTCAATACCGGTATTATACTGTAAATTTTGGAATGTTACCTAAATATATTGCACGGCCGCTTTTTTATAGCTATCCGAACTTGGTCGGGTTATGTAGGTTTTTGATGCTTCGTCAGTATTTTAATTGTTTTTCTTTAATTACTGAATTTAATGACATGAAATTTTGCATGTGAATAGTTGAATGAATACACTAATTATTGGCATACATTTTACCATCCAATTCCTTTAGAATGTCGTGATATTTGACTGCTTTGTAAACAGTGATTTTGTCATGGTAAATTGTCCTATATCTCTTTAATTACTAAAGGAACATCATTGATATTTGGCAATATGTTGCAGACACTTACAAGGTTTGTATAAACGTGAAAATCTAGACCCCAAAGTGCATACTTTAAGAACTATGACCTAAAAGCGTGTTTTACGTTTATATTTTTATCTTTTTAGCCCTACGATTTTTTCTAAATCTGTTTTGTACACAAATATGCACAAATTCAAAACAACGTATGTAAAAATCTACAGCTCTCTATGTAAGCGCTTTATATGAAAACCAGCTAATGGCCAAACGTTCGCGCAGCGGAAACTTGAATTTCTCCGAAGTCTATGCATGCACAAATTTTATTCATACATACACAATTACACACAAATACACACTAATTTTTGGACACATTTCTTTTGTCTAAAGTCAATGGATTAAAAAAAGTTCCGCCAGGACAACGTTCGCCCAGCGGAATCAGTTTTTGGTGAATTTCTCCACAATGGCTGCACGCACAATTTTTTTTTTTACCATACACAATTACACGACGTCATACACTAAATATCTGCATATTTAAAATCTTTAAATTCAACAACATTCCGCTGCGCGAACGCACACACAGATCCCTGCGTATATTTTTATCGCTTATGATTTCAAATTGCTCAGCGGAGCGTTCTTTTACAAAATTAAAATTATTAAAAAAGGACAAAGATGATACATAGAGTCCAATATGATAAAAACATTACACGTTAATACTATCTTGCGTGAATCCAATGCCCGAAAAAGCCGCAAGGCGCATTTCAATAAATAAATAAATTATGCTTCAATTGGTTTTTATTGTTGTCGCGCCTACTCTACTTCTAAGGTACGTTACATCTGGGCACGCCACAATAGCGGCGGTAAGTCCCCTCTTTGAGGAGTGGCTAGAGAGACGCCACGGCGCCCTAACCTTCCGCCTGACGCAGGTCCTCACCGGACACGGTTATTTCAGGAGGTTCCTGTTCCGTATTAGGCGGGAGGAAACGCCAGGGTGTCACCATTGTGTGGATCGTCACGAGGACACGGTGGAGCATACGGTGGAGGTCTGCCCGGCTTGGGTGGAGCACCGCCGTGTTCTCGTAGCGGCGATCGGTGGCGATCTCTCGCATCCGACCCTGGTCCAAGCCATGGTCCGGAGCGAGAGTACATGGCAGGCCGTTACCTCCTTCTGCAAAGCAGTGATGCTGGCAAAGGAGGAGGCGGAGCGCGTGAGACAGCGGGAATCCCAGCGCCCTCACGCCACTAGCCGCCGCAGGAGACGCCCTGGTCGGGAGACCACACCGAACTCCCAGCCACCGTAGGCGCGGGCCTGCGGGCAGTGAGCAATGGGCAGCTCGCCGCCCAGTAAGGACCAGGCCCGAGTCGACGGCGCGTCGTGTTTCACGTGCGCCTCAAAGAGATGTCAGCACATCGTGACGGGGTCTACGAAGACCGATGCCTCCTGGGTCAGGGTTGCGGGTTTGTTAAACAAGAAACCGTGGCCGTGGCCATCGCACAGGCAAAAGAAGAAACACGGGTGGGTTTTAGTCAGTAAAAATCTGACACGCCCTTCCGTTCCGCCCAGAGCGGGAGAAGTCATTTGATGATTTCCCATCCCAACAAAAAAAAAAGAAAGAAAAACATCTCATCATCTTATTTTACAAAAAACTAATGTTTTTAGGCGGTAAAGGTTTAAAGACAGATTCTAGTTGACCTTGACATACGGATAGGGGGGCCCACAGGCGTGGATTGCTTAGGGCATCAAGTAGTCTTAATCCGTCACTGGACAGAATAAATGATAAGATACACTTGTTAGGGTTGCATTTATGAGATTATGCTACTTCATATAATATCCTTATGGCAACTTTTTAATATGTACATTAATATTTGGTATCTTTGGCATTTTTGGTGTTAGATAAAAAGCAGACACCAAATATTGTTCTGCATATACACTGACGGACTCATAAACTGCATCAAAGTTCAGTATTACTTTGAATTTTTTTTTTTAATAAGTGTGGAAACTTTTTAGATTAAATTATATAAATATGGAGAAGCTGGCCCTTAATTTTTTTAAAAAAAGCAAAATTTAAAAATAGAACTGCAGTAAAACAAATGAATATTGCCGGGAAAAGAAAATTTACTCGTATTATCAGATTTGCGTGTTATTTAAAGTTTTAAATTGATTGCCATTGATTTTTAGGGTTCCGTAGCCAAATGGCTAAAAACGAAACCCTTATAGATTCGTCAAGTTTGCCTGTCCGTCTGTCTATCCGTATGTCACAGCCATTTTTTTCCGAAACTATAAGAGCTATACTGTCGAAACTTGGTTTGTATTCTGTGAACCGCATTAAGATTTTGATACAAAAATAAAAAAATAATAATAAACATGGGGGGCTCCCCATACTTAGAACTGACACTTATTTTCTTTTATCGAACAGTTACGTGTGGGTAGGTATGGATAGGTCTTCAAAAATGATATCGAGGTTTCTAAAATATTTTTTTCTAAACCGAATAGTTTGCGTGACAGACGCTTCCAAAGTGGAAAAAATTTGGTTCCCCCCCTCCCCCCCTCCTCTAACTTATAAAATAATAAAATGAAAAATCTATAAAAAACATATGATGTACATTACTAATTTACTATAAAAACTTTTTTTTTTTACATATTATAAACCAGCGCTTGACCGCAATCCTGCCTGATGGTAAGCAGTGACGCAATCGTTGATGGTAAAGCGCACTAGTTTATTAAGAGCCTATTCACTCTAGCCTTGAAGACACTAAATTGTAGTCCGACGGAAACACCGCCGCTGGCAAATTGTTCCAGTCCCTCGATGTACGCGGTATAAAGGAGGAGGCGAAACGCTTCGTCCGGATCGTAGTGGTGCTAACAACGTAAGGGTGGAAACCAGCCGTACGACGGGTCGTCCGCTGGTGGAACGGAGATGGGGAATTAAATCATGCAATTCCCTCGCACACTCCCCGAAATGCATCCTATAGAACACCGAAAGGCTGGCTACTCTACGCCTGTGCTCTAGGCTTTGGAGACCAACTCGAGTTAGATCAGGGTCACCAATCAGCCTCTTTGCACGTCTCTCCACTGAATCCAAAGTGGCCAGGTGACACTTGGCAGCACCAGCCCAAATGTGGCCGCAGTACTCCACACACGAACGGACCTGTGCTTTGTATAACATAAGAAGCTGCCCAGGTGTGAAGTACTGCCGGACCTTTGCGATAACGCCAAGTTTCCTGGCAGCCACCTTGGCCTTGGACTCAATGAACCGCCCAAAGTTAAGGTTCGAGGAAATCTCAACTCCCAAAAGCTGAAGGCGGTCGGAACACTCCAAGGACACATTCTGAAAAGTAGGGGCCAAGGTGAACGGGCTCCTTTTGGCGGTGAAAAGACACGCCTGTGTTTTGGCGGCATTGAATGCTACAAGATTGGCATTGCCCCATTCGGAGACTGCCTGCAGTGCAACACTTGTTCGCTCAACCATGGCCTCTCTTTCGGACCGGATTGATTCCCTACTAGCCCGAGCATCCGGCAGGTATCTCTCTACAACTGTGCTGTCATCTGCATACCCGTAGATACCGGGCATCAGCAGATCGTTAATATGCAGCTGGAATAGAGTTGCAGAGAGAACAGACCCCTGAGGAACACCGGCATTAGTCGACATGGGCTCAGATGAGCATCCTTCGACAACAACTCGGAGGGACCGTTCAGTCAGGAGTCTTTTACCCAGCCGGTCAGGCTAGGGATCGGCACGACTACCTTTTTTGGGCACGGGCTGCACGTTAGCAAGCTTCCAGGACTTGGGCACTATACTATACCAGTTCTAAGTGAGAGGCGATACAAGCGCGTCAATACAGGAGACAACTACGGCGCACATGCTCGAACAATCGCTGGTATACCATCTGGACCACTAGCCTTATTCACGTCCAGACGACACAGTAGGTACTCTCAGAACCTCCTTGTTCCTAATGCGAATCTCAGGCATTGAAGCTCCATAATGAAGTAAATTAGGTGGAGTAGCACTGCCAGTATCAAGACGCGAATTATGGGCAAAGAGAGATGCAAAGAGACCTGCTTTCTCTCTCGCCGTATGAGCCAGTGTTCCATCAGGCCTAACCAGCGGAGGCAGTGAGGGCCGACAGAAGTTCGCCTCAACTGATTTGGCAAGGGACCAAAAAGATCTGCTACCGGATGGCTGCGCAGATAACTTGTTGCCAATATGGGTAATGCGGTCGAAGCGAGCCTTCTTGAGTGCCTTCTTGTAGGACTTGGCAGCACGGTTAAAGGCTCTCTTCTTTGAGCTTAGATCCGGAGCTCCGCGGTCATGAGCGTCAACCCAGGCGAGAAATGCCGTGTGCTTACGCTGTTCAGCTTGGACACAATCGGCATTGAACCATGGGCGAGCCGAGCCACCGACGGGCACGTCATTGAATGGGATAAAATACTCTATAGCTTGACGCACCACATCGGTTATAGCGTCCGCACAGCTCGACGGATTGTCAGAAGAGAAGCAGACCTGCTGCCAAGGATAAGACGCAAAGAAATGGCGCATCTCATCCCAATCCGCTGACCTGTATCGCCACATTCGCCGTTCACCACGAGAGTCGTGATCTGGTGGGGAGAAGGACGATACAGACTTCACCAGACAGTGGTCTGAAGTTCCCAACGGTGAGGAAACTGTTACAACACATCTGTCCGGATCAGTGGTCAGCAGAAGGTCCAAACAGTTGGCAGTATGGCCAACTACATCAGGCACCCTAGTCGCTTGCTCTACCAGCTGGGAACGGCCCATAGAAAGCGCGAAGTTTCGCGCTTCTCTCCCAGCGTGGTCGGTCCTCTGGTATGGGAAGAGCCAGTCCTGGTGGCAGGCGTTTAAGTCCCCCAGAGCGACGAACTGAGCGTCAGGGTGCCGATGCAGCGCATTGTCAGCAGCCTCACTGAGGTGGTCAAATAATCGAGTTGTCTCCTGATCACCGCTGTGCGATCGGTAGACACAGGTGTAAACAATTTTGTCCACACCAGTGTCAACCAACAGCCATAGGGACGAGAAGTGAGGGTCTTCGACCCCGGCACGCTGCAGGAAATGATGCTCTAAAGAGTATCCCGGGTAGCCGAGGTATGCCGCATCATTCGGACATCTGATCTGGGTCTCCGTCAAGAAAAGTAGGTGGGGCTTTTCAGTCTCAAGGTGGTGATGGACTGCATCGATATTGGAGTGCAAACCTCGGATGTTTGAGAGGTGCACTATGAACGAGAGGACGTGCGCCCGCTGTGCACACCTACTTTTCCTTTTGTAACTTTTCATAAGTTTATATACTGAGTGAATAGGAAGTAAGACGGCAGTTGAGTGAGGTGATGCAATGATAAATCCAACAATACGACCAACGATGCTGGGCGAGAGGGAGATTGTTCTGGAGACTGCGGGGACGCCCGAACAACCCCAGGGGTCGCCATCGGGTCCTCTCGTCCGGTCGCCAACCGGCACGATGGGGCCACCCTGGGATTTTTCGCAGTTGGCGGGGCAGCCTTTCGTATGTGGCTGGCACACTACTTGGGCCCCCAACTACCTGTGGTCGGCCAGCGGAGAACCGTGCTTCGGATCCTGCTACCCTCCACGAACAAACTCCCGACACAACACCATCTGGCGCATCGCACCCGGCACACATCGCAACACAACTGCTCAGACCCGTCCTCCGAACGGCTTCACCAGACATCATGCCGGAACACGACGAATCGCTTGGCGGCATGTCTTTGTCTGGTGGGTGGTAACTTACTCCGGCGGTCGATGTTGTGACCTACCACCGAGAAAACTACCAACGAAAATTGTTTTGAACGAGATCTAGTAAGTAGTTTTTTTTATTTAATCCCTCGTAAATCGTAAACCGCTTATTACCGCGTAATCTTTCATATAAATAACTTCATCATCATCAACCTTTTTTATCGTCCCACTGTTGGGTACAATTCTCCTCGCATGCAGAGAAGGAATGAGCGTAATCATCACGCTTGCTCAATGCGGGTGGTCTCCTCTCATACAGAGAAGGATTGAGCGTAATCACCACGCTTGCTCAATGCGGGTTGGCGATAAGTTATATGTACTTTCTATCTTGGACACCAAATGACTGAAGGTGAAGGAAAACATCTTGAGGAAACCTGGACTTGTAAGTCTGAAATCGCAAACCCGCATTGAGCAAGCGTGGTGATTACGCTCAATCCTTCTCTGTATGAGAGGAGACCTGTGCCCAGAATTCGGACGATAAAAAGGTTGATAATGATGAATGCCCGGCCGCACGCTGCTGCACAAGTTCGACAATACAATGAATTGGCCAGCACACAACCCGGATCTTAATCCCATTGAGCATGTTTGGGACAATTTAAAAAGAGCAGTATATGCGAGAAATCCTGTGCCTATGACAGTGGCATCACTAAGAACAGCACTTTCAGAAGAATGGGACAATATTCTGCAAAATCTTTTAATAACCCTAGTAAAATCTATGCGGAGACCGATTAGAATCCGTAATAAAGGCACGTGGAGGTAATACACCTTATTAAATTCATACTAATATTATAAATGCGAAAGTAACTCTGTCTGTCTGTTTGTTATGCTTTCCCGCTTAAACCTCTCAACCGATTTTGATGAAATTTGGCACAGACAATCTTTAGACTCTGAGAAAGAACTTAGGCTACCTTTTATCCCGGAAAATTTTGATATTCCCGAGGGAAATCTAAAAAGCGCGATATAACCGAACTCCACGCGAGCGAAGCCGCGGGTGGAAAGCTAGTGATAAATAAACCCTTGCATAAACTTTGTGTCTATTGTTAAAACAATTTTTTTTATTAAATCAATTTTCCTTAAATTTCTGTTTTTTCTTTAAAAAAGTCTTAAGGTTCTTTCCAGTACACAAACATAAACTTAAGGATATGAACCTATGCTGTTTTAAAGTTCACGAACCAATCTAGAGGTTTCAATTTAAATCTGTATAGAAAGTTTGCATACTTGGTTAAAATATTTATTTCAAAGTTGTCTATTACTTTGATGCAGTTTATGAGTCTGTCGGTGTATTTAGCACCTTAACATACCTTTTGTAAGTCTTTAATGTTGTAATACTGATGCTTTTCAAATGCAGCAAACAGCATGTTGAGAACTGCATCTTTGTCATCTCTGGCTTTCTTTCCTTCAGCTGTCTTTTTCTTCATGTAGTCAATCTGTAACAAATAATACATTTGTGGTTAAGTTCTTGTAGATAAGTAGCACCAAAAGGGAATGGTGTGCCACTTTGTTCTTATTTTATAAGAGGCATCTCATAGGTCAACCTGGGAAGTTGTCAATTGCTAAGCCAGGTTTGCCTTCTAACCTAGGCTTAAAAAACTATGGCACTACACACTACAAACATCCCCTGTGAGGTCCGCTATTTAGGATTGGATTCATGAAACATCAAAATATGCATTGTATGTAATTTTTTTAATACTACTTGCAGTGCTCACAACATGGAATAAATATAATAATTTCATGATAATGTTTTCCAAAAAGAATGGTTGGACGCGGCCTGCATCTAGCGCTTCCCTGTGATTTTGGTCAGGTCCTCCAACTACCTAGTCGGTAAGTGTCCGATGCTGCGCTTGCCGGTATGTGGTCGCCATTCAAAAGCCTTTCTGCCCCATCGGCATTTTGGAAATCCTTGAGGGAGCCCTATGTCCAGCAGTGGACTTCATGTGGCCGAGATGATAAAAATGTAAAATTTTTTTTACCTCACTGTAGTTCACAAAAATCAGCCTTTTTTTTTAATTACTTGACTGATTAACTTTTAACTAGCCAACCAATAGGAAGTCTTGCTTCATGAGGCTACATAAGGATAAACAACCTCTCAAGACTTTCAATAAAGTTGTTCAACAGCAGTCCTAACCACACTGTGAATGTGGCATTTATAATACAAAAAGACTAAGGTTCAAACTTGTTAGCATGCAATTGGAGCACTTGATATGAGAATAAAAAAATTGCTATGACATATTTGCACGAGGTTAATTCTTCTTCTTCGTCAGCCTATAGATGTCCACTGCTGGACAAGGCCTCCCCCAAGGCTTTCCACGCCGACGAGGTTAATTAACTACAATTTATCATGACATCAAAGACACAAGTAGTAAGCTTTGTATTAGCAATCTATAACAAAATAGGTTTTGTCTTACATTGTGTTTGTGGTCAGAAATAGGCTTGAAGTTCTGCACTATCCTGTCCAGTTGTTGCACCTGCCGCTGAGGCATAGATGCCTTCCTTATAGACTCAGATTTTAACTTGTAATATGTATTGTCAGCATATGGCCTACATTCTAATTTCTGTACAATTCTACCTTCCATATAAAGTTTTTCTGATTCAGGTACTACTGAATCCGTGTTTGATGCTGAAAAAAAAAATTAGTTTAGTGGTTGTCTTTTCTTTCTAAATCTTGTTAAAAGTGCTTAATTATAACATTAATCAATAGTTTTATATATATGCAAACATAACAACTAAGATATTTTTAGGGTTTCCAAGTTTTACACTATACATACGGGTTGCATGAGAGAATACTCCTAGGGATTGTCTTGTTACATTCGACACGTCAAGACGATGTTCCTTTGGTATATTTTGTTCTCCAGGCTCCTTAAGGCAGAGTACAGCCTCGGACAATGATAATTGCACTTGAGCTCTCTGTCCTGGCGCTCGTGAGATCTTCAACTTGCCTACTTCTATATTTCCTTGTGCTTTTTCCCATTTGTTGGCTATATATTTCGGTACTTTAACGAGCCAAACTCCCCGGCCTGTGTTTGATAAGTCCAATTCACGGTCTATATGGGGAACAGCAGGTGGAGTTGTCATTTTAGTTTTGCACTTACACCCTTTTCTTTTATTTAAAAATAAATAGGTAGATGATAATGATCAATTAACCTAATTTCTTTGCGAGAAGTGTAGTTTTGCACTCTTTCTTGACTTTTGCAACTTGCAAGTTGCAGCCAGTTGCAGCTTGATGCCAGCGCCTTGACAGTTGACATTTGACATTTTGGGTGGACATATTGTTAAGTTGTCAATTTTTACCCGACTACGGCAAAGCAAAAGGAGGGTTATGATTTTGACAGGCTATGTATGTATGTATGTATGTATGTATGTATGTATGTATGTATGTATGTATGTATGTATGTATGTTCATCTGTTCCCTAGTAACTCCTAAACTACTTATCAGAATTCGACAAATGACATATCATTAGAAGCGTCTTAATTGTCCGCTGGTTATAGGCTATATGGAGTTTAACAAAATATAATGGGGCGCCCTCTAGCGGACAAAACATACAGAGTAAAAAAATAAAGTTAAGATAAATATGCCGTGTTTCATATCATTTGAAAGCGCTTTACTTGTACATTTTGAAAATATATATATTGCTAGCATTTGCTTGTGACTTTACCTGTATTCATGGGCTAATTGCATATAATTCACATCTTTTCGTTCATAGCTTCTTTACTACTTATCAGAATAAGACCACTGCAGTACCATTAGAAGGGCCTTGATATTCTGTTAGTTATGAGCTATAAAGCTTGTCACCAAATTTAGTATAGCGCCCTCTAGCGGACAAAAGGTTCTATGTTAATATAAAATTAAAATAAATATAACGTGTTTGGTATCACTTGAAAGAGCTTCACGAATACTTTATGCTTGTACATAATTACAAGAATGCTTTAATGATGTTAAATATGAGCGATAAGAGTAAAGCGCGGATCACGGGAACTGTGAATCGCTTTATGCAATGTAGAGCAGTGTGAACATTAATAGAATATGTAATGCACTAATGAAAACGACATAAGCTGGAAGTAACTCCACGCGGTGAAGGCGGAAACAGTTTGATAACTGGCTAAAACTCCCATAAAAATGTCCTCTGCACTGCCTTCGGGTTTATGTTGTTATATGTGCGTGTAGATGTAATATGTCAAGTACCTAGTTTTCAGTTCATCAGTTTAACTTTTGTTAATATTATGCGCCACAAATACACTAGAACACCAAAATAGTACAAATAAAAAAAAGTAAAAAAACTAAAACCCAACTACGACAAAAACGAACCTGAAAAACCGTAAAACAAGATTTTCAGAATACTGAACTGAACAAAGTTGCTAATTTAAGTAAATGGATACAGTAGACTCTACCAAGATGCCTTCGTAAATGTCATACAATACTATTCTGAAGTATGCAATATTTATATTTTCATATTTAGAAAGGCGTAGTCACACGTTGTCAAGGTGCTACGTAGGTACGTATATGTAACGTGTGACTACGCCTTTCCAAACATGAAAATTTATCTCTACATAGTGAATATTGCATACTTCATAATATGACATTATTGTCAATTTACAACGAAGGCATCTTGGTAGACTACTGTGTCCATTTACTTACAACTACATTAGCAACTTTGTTCAGTTCAGTATTCTGAAAATCTTGTTTTATACTTTTTCAGCGTCGTTTTTGTCGTAGTTGGGTTTTAGTTTTTTTACTTTTTTTAATGGTAGCTATGTAGTTACACACGAGTCACGACTACATATTGTCTTCCCGCTTTTACCCGACTACGGCAAAGCAAAAGGAGGGTTATGATTTTGACAGGCTATGTATGTATGTATGTATGTATGTTCATCTGTTCCCTCGTAACTTCTAAACTACTTATTCGAATTCGACAAATGACATATCATTAGAAGCGTCTTAATTGTCTGCTGGTTATAGGCTATATGGAGTTTCACAAAATCTAATGTGGCGCCCTCTAGCGGACAAAACATACAGAGTAAAAAAAATTTTTAAGATAAATATGCCATGTTTGGTATCATTTGAAAGCGCTTTACTTGTACATTTTGAATATATATATATTACTAGCATTTGCTTGTGACTTTACCTGTATTCATGGGCTGATTGCATATAATTCACATCTTTTCGTTCATAGATAGCTTCTTTACTACTTATCAGAATAAGACCACTGCAGAACCATTAGAAGGGCCTTGATATTTTGTTGGTTATGAGCTATAAAGCTTGTCACCAAATTTAGTATTACGCCCTTTAGTGGACAAAAAGTTCTATGTTAATATAAAATTAAAGTAAATATACCGTATTTGGTATCATTTGAAAGAGCTTCACGAGTACTTTATGTTTGTACATAATCCCGAGTAATTCTTCGTAGAATTTTGAATGTAAACCAGGGTTTGGTAAACGGAGCGATGGGAGTGGTGAAGGCCTTCAAATGGCCTGCTCTTCGGTTCGATCAGTTGGAACAGGTGAACAGCCAAGCGCTGTTCTCGTACAATTTGACGACGCATCCATAAAAGCAGATATTAACGGACTTATCAAAATCGAGCCTTGCCTCACTGAATTTGACGGCTTGAGGGGGTCTGGGCAAATTCAGCGTAAAATGCTCCCGCTGATTCTTTCTTGGGGTTGTACTGTACATAAATTACAAGGTTGTACTCTAGGTAAAAAAGTTATCGATCTAGGAAAGTCATTGTTTGCTAAAGGACAGGCCTATGTCGCTCTCAGTAGAGTCAAAACCATAGAGGGATTATTTATAAGTGCCTTGGATCATAATAAATTACTTAAAAATCCACATGACAGTCGATCGTTAGCAGAATTAGATAGATTAAGAAATCTTCCCAGGTCCTCTTAATATATAAAACATCCAATCTATTTATACTAACGACCTCATGCACTAATTCATGACCTATTCGCTGCCATCGACGTAAATGTGCGTCGCTACTACAAAAAACCGGGAGCTTCTTAGGGGGAAACCGTTGCTATACGTGCTACGATCCACGCGCTAAGAAATAGCAAAATAGGATATCTCTACATATAACTAAACTAGGTAGTATGTTAACTATCTAGTTTTTAGTTCGTCAATTTAACTTTTGTTAATATTATGCGTCACAAATACACTTTAACACCAAAATAGTACAAATAATAAAAAGTAAAAAAACTAAAACCCAACTACGACAAAAAACGACGCTGAAAAAGTATAAAACAAGAATTTCAGAACACTGAACTGAACAAAGTTGCTAATGTAGTTGCAAGTAAATGGACACAGTAGACTCTACCAAGATGCCTTTCTTGTAAATTGACAATAATGTCATACAATACTATTCTGAAGTATGCAATATTCACTATGTAGAGATAAATTTTCATGTTTGGAAAAGCGTAGTCACACGTTACATACCTACCGTTTGGATTTGGATAACGTGTGACTGCGGTTTTCCAAACATGAAAATTTTGCAACTACATTAGCAACTTTGTTCAGTTCAGTGTTCTGAAATTCTTGTTTTATACTTTTTCAGCGTCGTTTTTTGTCGTAGTTGGGTTTTAGTTTTTTTACTTTTTATTATATGTCCAGAGTAATATGTAGATCCTCTCATCCTCTTATAATAAGGCTAAATGAGTTAGATGCCTTATGCAGAAGCTCAAATTACTGGAAAAACAAAGAAATACCTTTATCCATAGTATCCTTTCGATTTACTCTAAATTTAGTATACCCGATCGTCCAGTTTTCTAGATTACCCCTTTTTAATTTCCCTTATCAAGTCTTATCTTATATCCCAAAAATTATTTTTGATATTGGTATATCCAAAAAATCCTCGTCAGCAGATTCGGCTTTCAATGCGGTGGTGGGCGAGCGATGGAATGGTTTCCAATTGTTCTTCACGGACGCTTCGCAACATACCGAATTTAGCCATACTGGCGCTGCGGTCTATTACCAAAGCTCTAAGATTATATTGCAATTTAAAGGCCCTAAGGAATCTTCCGTATTTACTGGTGAGTGTGTGGCTATATTGGAAGCTTGCCTTTTTATAGAGTCACACACTAATATTGAAAAGGCCGTCATTTTTACAGACTCCCTTAGCTGTTTGCAAGCCTTAGTCCAAAGCCCATTTAAAAGTAAATTGCATAGTTCCCTTATTCTAAAAATTCAAAATTCTCTCCTTACCTGTGCTAATTGTCAAAGGGATGTTCAGTTAGTTTGGATACCTAGCCATTGTGGCATTAAGGGTAACGAGTGCGCTGATGCCTTGGCTAAAGATGCTTGTTCATCTTTATTGTCAGATGCCACGCACCTTTCCTACCAGGGTTACGATCTACTGTCCCTTCCAAGACTGAACCTACTGAGTTCCTGGCAAGAGCAGTGGAATATGTCCAGCAGGAAAAAAGGCAGTTTTTATTATGCTGTACAAAGTACAACCGACCATCAAGCCAAAGCCGTGGTTTTTCAGCCACAAAAAAGTATCGAAAACCATAACTTCTGTTCTTTGTAGAATCCGCCTAGGTTTTTGTTGCATTCCCGTTTTTTTGCACAAGATTCATGTCCGTGACTCCTCTCTCTGCGAATGCGGGTTGGAGGAGGGTACTCTGGAACACATATTTTTTGAATGCTCTAACAACATCCCACCTCTAGATTTGTATAGTCGTCTCCCCAATTTTAAAATTCCTCTTCCAATTAATTTCCCTTCCCTTTTAACATATCCCTCTACAGAATTACTTGTGGCGTTGATGATATTCATCCGCCACAATAATATAAAATTATAAGCAACTTTTCAAATATTATATATTTCATTGTGGTATATGTTTCTATTGATGTTCTAACAATTATAATATAATATGTAGTTTTATTTTTTGTTTGTTTCAGTCCAATACTAACCCCTCAAGATCTACAAAGGTCAACTGTGGCATCGAAAGTTTTAATTTTAATTATTCCTTTTTTTTTTTTCATACACTCTTGCTTTTCAAACCACTTGACATTGGCAGAATAGTCGACATCCATCGATTTTAGTCAATTTTAGTTGCCATAACAAAGAATAGAATAGAATACATATTAACAGCCTCCGTGGCGTAGCGGTAGCGGACGCGACCGCTGCGCAGCGTGGCGCGGGTTCGATCCCCGCACAGTGCAGGTATTTGTATTCATGAATATGAATATTAGCACTGGTCTGGTCGTGCCTCGGAAAGCACGTTAAGCCGTTGGTCCCGGTTGCCATACGAACATCTAGTGGCAGTCGTTACGGGTTGTTGGAGCCCTCAAAAGTCCAACAATTAGTCTAACTGCAATGCTTCGATGTCGCCTTCGGGTTGTGGAGGTCAGACGGCAGTCGCTTCACGGAAAATGTCGAAGTTTAGCCATATCAGCAGTTGGACTGGTAAAGCGGACCCCAGACTCCAAAGCTGAAAAAAAGGCTTCGGATGCGACTGGGATTAACGCTGGGACGATGATGACGATGACACACGACTTGACACGACTACATATTATAAAATCCACAATATTAGTAAATAAACGTAAGATTTTCATTTTCACCAATAAATTGACAGTGCCTAAAGTCACTGCTGCATCTTTGAGAACTTCTAACGTCGTAAATTGAAAGTTAATAATTATTAACAACTAGCTGTTGCCCGCGACTCCGTCCGCGTGAACTTCAGTTTACAGCGTGCGGTGGTTCCCATTTCTATGGGAATGCCAAGATAAATTCCTACATTACTGCAAGGTTTCTTCTTAATTCATTCAGTGGTTTTTACGTGAGCAACAAACATTCAATCATCCTCACACATTTTCGCGTTTATATTATTAGTAGGATTATAAAGTTACATAAGGTCTATATAGCAACGTTAATTTTACCGGGTTTAAAGGTTTAGTAAAGGAAAGAAACATCAAATGTCATACTTTTAATTATTTTGTGTTGGTTGGTGTTTTGGATATGCTTAGAAAATAAGGGTTAAAAAGTATTATGCTTGATAAAATATGAGCACATTTAAGTAAGTACGGTTTTATAAACAACGTTCTTTTTGTTTTGCTGTCTTTTGCCAAAACATAAAGATATTCTGGATTTGATACACGTGAGCATGCCACATAGGCCCGTATTACAGAATGTCACTCAAAACTCAAGCTCTACTTAAGTCTCGTTTCAAGCCATTTGATTGGATGAAACTAGTTTTAAGTAATGCTTAAGCAGGGATCACTGCTTGAGTTTCCTTCTGTTATACGGACCATAGACTTGCCCATGAGAAAACCATGTTATTTCTAAATGAACTCCGGCAACTTTAAGCGTCTGACTTTGGGCTTTGTTAATTGTTATAGCAATTGTTGCTTTCAGAGGAAAATGTACTCTTTTAAATTGAACTGGCAAATCAGTCGGGATGATGGGAATACTCACTAATTATAGTCACTACGTTTTATGGATGGAAATAGGCATCAGAAACTCAAGAGTTGGGAAAAGACAATCACTGAACAAGTAATTGTGTTATACGTTTTATGACAATGCTAGAACCCATGCAGTGACATCAACTTCAAAATCAGTCGTGGCCGTCGTGGGCAATTTCAAAGATAAAATTAATTCATACTTTTTACAAATCATTACTTTGCTTTTCTGTATCTGATATTTTACTGAAACACATGGAATGGGTTAATTTGGTATAAAAAAAATCACATTTACTGCATTTAGTGTATTAGTACATACGTACTAATACTACCTGGGCCTATACTTCGCTTTTTTATATAAAGATTTATAATCAGTGTGTCTGTAATTCCGTATTAGTCTGTGGTGTAAAACCTTTTATAATGATGAGGCGGTATAGTGTAAGATCTTAGCCTGCTCAAAGGACGAAGAAAAAAGTCTGTGGTGTCAATTGTAAATGCCACGAGTGACGAGGTTTTGGCGGGAATGTCAAGATGAGTGTCACGCTCATTTTTCATTGGACTTTTAAAATTATTTATAGTGTCGTTTACTAAATAAAAACGCGTGATTTATGTAGTAAAAAGTGCATTCAGTGTATAATTCAAAAAGAACAGTGAAATATTATAGCATAGTGGCCTCATCATGTCTTTACGCTAAACCGCTCCTTATCGTCCAAACGCGTAAAACGAAAGGAGTTAGTTTAGGTTAAGTTATGCTAGGATAAGTTAGGATAAATTAGGATAAGTTAGGATAGATATTTAATGAAGAAAAAAAATTACTGAAGACTTGGCTGTATGGCGTACTATGCCTTTGCCTTTTCCATTCGCCCGAACGGAAAGAAAAAAACAAAAAAAAAAATGTAAATGCCACTCTTGTCAAATTTGTCGATATGATTTTTTGTAAAAAAAAAAGTGTTTTAGTTTAGATTTCTGTGATCTATGTATTTCTGTCCAAGATGTTTAACAATTATTACTACATTTCGCTTTCGTAATAGAGTAATGTGAAATCATGTTTGGATACAGTAAAGAGGCAGTAAGAGTGAAAGTCAAGGTTTGTATTGTGTTGATCAATTTAAGTACCTTTAATAAATTAAAAGTGAAACATCTGTTTCATTCGATAATGTTCATCATTTTAATTCAAATATTACTACCCTTTACCACATAGACAAGTCCTATGTTTGTATTTAACTTGAGTATCAGTAATCAATATCTGGAAATTCCACTAAGTAAAAGTATGTCAGAAGAACCCATTGTTTGGAAAAAAAATATGAAAGTTTCTACTAAAGTGAGTCTGTGTATGCTGCTTACTCTATAAATTATTTTGCGTGTGTTTTTTAATTAATATGTGTTGATCACTGCTAATAATAAGTTATTATTTCATAGAAATGTGAGGGCAAGCTTCAACCTGAGTTAAGGAAATTTTCTGTGGACCCTCAAATAACATCCCTGGAAGTGTTACAAAGCATTTTGGTTAAAGCATTTGATATCAAGTCGGATTTTACACTATCTTACCGAACTGCTGATGATTATGGCCAAGAAATCTATTTACCCCTACTCTCTGACTGGGATCTGGATGCAGCTTTTCTTAAGTATGTTATATTTCAAGCATTAATAATCCAAATGGATTACTAATACAAACATTCACATTTATAATATTAGTAGGATGCATAAGTACCTTTTCTGTGTGTTACATGCCTAAAGTACAGAACAGATTTATATGTATAAAATATGGCAAAGAGATGATGGCATTTTGGAGATAAAGATACATTGCTTTTTGTCCCAGTAGCACACTCCCATATGCCAATTTATGTCATACACATGGGTAATCAATGCTATTTACAAGCTTTGATTTAAAATTTTAAATACTAGAATGAATCGAATGATGACAGAGACATCTGCATTCACTGTCAAATAATTGAACACTCCACATTTTCAATAATTATTTTGCTACCAATTTCAGGGCACATAATATAGCCCTTAACCAGAGGTCAGAACCATGTGTGCAGCTAAAGGTGGATATGAGACCGTTTGCGGAGGCTTCAGAGGACTGGGAGCCACCAAGTGTGAGCCAGGCTGCTCCATTGGTTAGTCAAAACTATAAGGAGCAGCCTTCAGTGGCTCCAGCACAGCAACAGACTGAGAAACAGGAAATACAAACAGGCTTGCAAGGAATGATTATGAACCAGGTATGTTTTGTTTTATGAGTTTACATTTTTATAGATAAATTCTTATTATAGCAATTTAGGTTACTCTTTACATGTTTCAGGTTAGTGGCACTAAATGGACCTTCTTATTTTATACATTCCTCTGTGTTTGATGACTGAATAGGGCAAAGTGGAATAATCCAAACCGTCTTAGTATTCTACTAGGCTTAATACTAATTCAATAAAATTCTTCTTTTTGTTTTCGTTTCGATATAAATCTACATATTGTTTGGGCCTAATAGGTGGTCGCGTTTATTGCAGTGTAAGAGGCGTTGTTCAGTTCAGAAGTTGCCGTCGCTAGGGCCAAACCGTACAATAGGATACCACCTCCTGTATGAGGTCCTTAGTATGTGTTGAAAATCGTCGGCGCCAACACACTGCCTTGAGGGAGACTGTACTTCTGTTGGCGCCATTTATTCTTACCAGGCAGGTAAGAATAAATGGTGCTCAAAACCCTGCACCCTAATTGCGTCACACACTCCCATCATCATCCCAGCGTTAATCCCAGTCGCATCCGAAGCCTTTTCAGCTTTGGAGTCTGGGGTTCGTCTTACCAGTCCAACTGCTGATATGGCTAAACTTCGACATTTTCTATGAAGCGACTGCCGTCTGACCTCCACAACCCGAAGGCGACATCGAAGCATTGCAGTTAGACAAATTGTAGGACTTTTGAGGGCTCCAACAACCCGTAACGACTGCCACTAGATGTTCGTAGGGCAACCGGGACCAACGGCTTAACATGCTTTCCGAGGCACGACCAGACCAGTACAAATATTCATATTCATGCATACAAATACTTGCACTGTGCGGGGATCGAACCCGCGCCACCTTGCGCAGCGGCCGCGTCCGCTACCGCTAACGGAGGCTGTCTTGTCAATTGCGTCACACACTATTACTATCAATTAGGATCATTTTGAAGCATATTGCTGGTCCATTGCTTCATAAGTTGTAAAAATTTGCTATGCAATGAAACCCTTTGCTACTGATAGTTATGCAGTTACCCTGCTGGTTGTTAGTTACATTGTTTACTTTGCCAAGTAATCTCTTGATAACATGATGTTGTAAGCAGCCAAAAGGTCAACAAATTCGAAATCAGTGTTTTGTTAACTTTGGCCTCCTAATTATCTGTACTATTTAAACTAATATTATAAAGAGAAACATTTGTTTGTTTGCATTGAATGATAGAAGTCCAACCGTATGTCTATTTTATGTTACATCTGTTTTTGATTTACGCTCCAAAAAGAAGAGAGCAGAATTCAGCATTATCAATTCTGAATGCATGTGATGCACAAACAACAACAGCCTAAAATGAGACACTAGCGTCCAGTACCAGTATGGGCTATTATCAAGCTTAACAAACATAAGTAGTTACAATAGATATTATGTGTAAACAAAATTGATTTGTACCCACTAGAATGTTCAAAGGCCAAGTCACACAACATTAACTATAATAATAAAGAAATCGCAGTAAGGACAAGGGCCCTTAGACTTGGCACGACTTTGTCTAGATTTCATTTCTTTTTAGAGACAAACAAACAGCTCCATCGAGATTTGGCTAGTTTTTTTATAGAATATTTTGGTGGGCTTCTACCTAACACTGAAGAGCACCGGAAGTAATAGTCTTTTAAAAAATTTGACTTATGAAATATAAATATAATTAAAGGACAAGTTCATCGTTTCATAGGTTCCCCCGTTAGCCTTCTACCTCCAGGAGTGTTGATTAGTGTATACCAAAATGTTTTAAAAAAGCTCTACCCATGCGAAGTCGGGACGAGCCGCCAGTCTTCTATACATTACAATTATCGGAGGACCTGGCTGGATGAACTTTACATGGTTTTGGTGCATTAAGTTTGGTTTTCCTCCAAAGTTTGGGTAATCCTGAGCTAAACTGATATTATTTTTGTACTCTTTGCCTGAATTTGAAAATTCCATAGTAAAGAAACAAAGGCTCTTGCCAGTTTGATGCACATCAATTTTTCGGCATGTTATTTAGCAATCATAGGTTACCTACTTAAATAAATTAAAGGATGGATGATAATGTTTTGTATCCTGGCTGATATCTGTTGTGTTTATATTATCAAGGACATGAACTGAAAATAGTATGATGAAATATATATGTTTGTGGTTTTGGGGTTTGCGGTGGAAATCCATTAATGGGCTTATTATATCGTCGAAGTGAATGATGGGTATGGTGGACTTTTACCGGCTATAACCACCGCGGTGTTCATGGGCATATCCAACTTCTGGCCGCTGGGGACAAGTTAAAAGTTAAAGATAAGTCCTCGTTTATAGGTACTTTGGTTAGTAATTAGGGAAGTTCATTCTTGTTCTGCGAGATTTTGCCCCCTCCCCCCTGGGTACGCCCATGGCGGTGTTTCACCTCTACCTATGACGGGGGGTGCAAGATTCGCATAAGATTTCTCCGCACCCCAGACAGGCCTCCATCCACCAGCTGTTTCTCAGCGGGTCCCACCTCCCTGTGTAACCGTTAGCGTAAGATAGCACCTACTCTCGAAAGGCACGCGTGAAACACTGCGGTGCCAAGCGAGCGGTTGCTCTCGCCTATACTTGTTTGCCCATACGGGGACCCTATCTGCCTAAATCATTCTGTCTCATTCTCATTGAGTAGTAGTAGGTACACAATTAACATCCATTCTCCTTATTTACTCTGCTATTTCGAGAAAGGCTTAGATAACTAGTTAACATGAAATGTTTAGCACTGCCTCTTGGCAGCTTCACTTTCTCCTTGGTAGGTATACTTACGATAAAATTATTAATTGTGCGTAGTTGTAAATAGTTAATTGTGTGTAGGTTTGTATTGATTAGGTAATATATAATAATAGGTTAAGATTATTGTTACTAACACAGTGGATCTCGGTTATCTTATTTCATTTCTTATAAAATAAATTAAATAAAAGCCAAAAGACAGTCGGAGGATGGTGGCTCCTTTGACTCTATAAATACAAGTTTAGTTTGCTACATTGTACTAAGTGTTAGTAGGTTTTTCAGTTGGGACATTAAAAGTTTTACACAATGCGATTTATATTTTTGTTCTTAGTTGGTTTCCGTGAGCTAAAACCTTTGGCTGACAACTAGTGGAGTAACCATAAATCTATTGTAATATTCTTGTTGCCTTTTGACAAATAATTTTATTATCAGGTTGAAAAAACATTCAACATGGTGACGCGAGCTCTGAACTTGTATGATGACCCGAACAACGCACCGCGGCCGCCACTGAGTGACAATGAGTTTAGAGCATTTCTGGACGCTGTTGGACAGATCACTAATACCTCCAAGCTAAGGGAAGTTATTTACTGTGGAGGCATTGATCCCAGCCTCAGGTTGGTATAAAATTTATTTATTTACAAATATTAGAATAATAGCTTCTGTCCGCGTGAATTTTTTTGTCCCGTTGCGTAGGCTGCCCACGCTCTTCGTTTTCGCTTAGCATTTTTTGCTCGGCTCTTAAGAATCCTAGCAAATATATTTTTTCTAACCCGAGTGACAGTTCCAGAGAGTAGTGCGTTCAAACTTTTCAAATTTATTGGTGGTATACTGCGTGTGTGGGACAGTTTGGCAAAAATTAAAAGTATGAATTCAAAGTGGTATAGTAGTATTTATGAGTTACAGATTTCCCAATAAGCGCAAGGTGAACTTTTTTTTTGTGTGTGAGTGATGTTCTTGTTATGCGAGTTACATTGACGAGTTAACGTTTTATAATATTTTTTTTATTATTAAAATTATGTGTATGGCGCAGGATTTTCTTGTTACGTATCAACACGTCACATATCAAGTGGAAAAAAACGGTCAGAAAATTTGAATATTTCCCTGTGGGTAAATCCAACCCCTTTCGATCATAAATCATGGTCTGAAACTACTATATCAGTTTTTGTCAACCTGTCCCAAACACCAAACATACATCGTCCAATTTTAATCGTCTTAAAATGACATCCCACTTCTTCTATTCAATGACTACAGTACAACCAGGCTAGCTTTTAGCTGGCGACTAAAATTGCACAGTGTATAACTTTAAATTATCTTCTGAAAGTTCAATTGCTTATACATACAAAATAATTAACGGTGTGGTATTATATTTCAGAAAAGTTGTTTGGAAACATATCCTCAATGTTTATCCAGAGGGTATGACAGGCAAGGAGAGAATGGACTACATTAAACGGAAAGCAAATGAATATTATGCACTAAGAACCAGATGGAAAGACTGTATACAAAAAGGAATGGTGAGTAAAAAATATACAATGATATTATGTAATAAAATTATTATAGTTACATGATAGCGGAACATCGACACTAAATGAACCGTGCACATGATTCTACACGCCTAGTGCAGAAACCTTCGAGCGTCAATTAAAAAAAAATGCTGTTGTGTAGAAAACTTACTACAGAAAAATTGCCACATTTTCGTCAAAAATGTAAAGAAATATGATTTAAAATTACTACACAATAAAATTCAGTTTACACTAAAACTTCAAACACTTTCATATTCGAAAATAATAATTTTCAATAGTACTTGTTCTAAAATCAACTTAACTGTCATTGAAATAAAGTTAAATATTTTTTTGACTTGAAATAGGCTGGGGGTGTGCAGCATCAAGCATCCTTCATTCGGCCGTACCTTACCTACTCCGTGGTCAAAATTTACACATAGATTGTGCACAGTGTCTGCCACAGTGTTCTACAACTTCATATAAATTAAAATAAATTGTGTTGATTTTCAGGTAAATGCTGACTTAGCTTATGTAACTGGTATGGTTCGAAAAGACGTCTTAAGAACTGACAGACACCATAACTTTTATGCTGGCAGTGATGATAACCAAAATATAGCTTCTCTCTTCAATATATTAACTACGTAAGTTGTTTTTCCGAATACTAATCTTTTGACGCTTTTCAGTCCGACGCTGACTAATAAACAATTCTTCTGCAGGTACGCCCTGAACCATCCCACAGTAAGCTATTGTCAAGGCATGTCCGACCTAGCATCGCCATTACTAGTGACGATGGGTGACGAGGCTCATGCGTACATATGTCTGTGTGCTCTGATGACACGGTTGTACCCCAACTTCTTACTAGATGGAGAAGCCATGACTGTAAAGTTCACACACTTGACTGAGTCCTTACAAGTTTACGACCCTGATTTCTACAACTATTTAAAATCCCAACAGGCTGACGACTTGCTGTTTTGCTATCGATGGTTACTCTTAGAAATGAAACGGGAATTTGCTTTTGATGACGCTCTCAGAATGCTCGAAGTATTATGGGCATCCTTACCTCAAAAAACTCCAACAGCTGAATTATGCCTCAAAGAGAAAGAATTTGATCCTACAATGGAAATAGATGACGATCCGCCACCTTTGAGTCCACTGATAAAGGCTCCGAGAGAAAATGCTTACACTAAAGTATGCGCTATGAGAAGACAGAGCTCAAGCTTTAGTCTTGCGAACGTGAAAGCGCCCAAACTTGCCACTTGCAAGCAAATGAATCACAGCTTAGACGAAAATGCAACACGCAAAGTAGTAACCAACTCGTCACTTCGACACGCAAAGGGGTTTCAAAGTTTAGATGATGCCACTATACCAACACAGAAACCGAAGTTAGATAGATACGAGACAGAGAAAAATAAAGAAAACAATTTATCACCAAAAGACTCCAAGCTGCACAATAAAAGAAGTATGAAAAGTGTTCCAGAGCATGAGAAATCTCCATCGACACAGGAGGCGAATGCTCCCGCGTGGTCCAGTACTGGGAACTTGATGAACGGGACCTCACACGGAGACGTGAAAGATACTCCTCTGGGAAACCAAATCAGACTGCTACGAGATAAAATTTCCGTACACAATAACAAATTCTTTTCTTCACTCGATAAACTTGACTCGGACACAATTGTTAGCCCAGACTCCTCTTCTAATAAACCGAAAGTAAAAATGATTAAAAATTTAAACGAGTTTCTCAATTTTGCCACCGCAAGTAAAGTAGGTGCTGTCACACAAGAGAAATTACAAAGAACACATTCGGTTATAGAAAGAAGTTCTAAGGAATGTCCAAGAATAACTCTCACTAAAACATCTCTTGACGATGTCAGTTTGCATAGTAGAACAGAAAAAACTAATAAAATAAATAAGAACATTTATTCAGATACAAATGATGGCAGCAGTCCCGATGACTCACAAGAGTACTATCCTATGACGACATCCATGACTAGAGAATTAAGACTTGAATTAGAACATTTGGACCGTCAAGTTTTTGGCCCTTCTTATGTTAACAGGTGCAGTATGATGTACGATTCCCCTTCAGACTCGACTAGTACTGATGACAAACCGACAAATGATTGTTCTGAAATAAAGCAAGACCTTAAGATCATTGAACCTACAGAAACACGACCACAATTATTAGAAACCATGAAGAAGTCACCCCTACTTGAAACTGTTAGGTCGAATGCTAGAAGCGCTGAAGACATTTATTTATGGGAAAATCCATTGCACAGAAATACGCCGACGACACGAACAACAGCGAGCTGCCCACAGACACCCGACGAACAGGCAGAACTGGATTTCGATGGAGATACTGGCGAAATATTTGAAGAACATTCCGGTAAAAAATCTATTACACCAATAAGATTGTTAAGAAAAAACCAGTCGTTAGAACCCCAAGAGTTAGGCCGTGATACAAAACAATCTAGTACCCATTCCAGTGGATCAGAATCTTCTGAGAAAGATGTTGTTGAATCGACAAACGTAGACACCGTTAAAAGTAATCAACCGTACAACTCAAACACGTCGAGGTCCCAAAAGTTTTTTTCAAGTATGTCACAAGAATTAGAAAACGCAAAAAAGAACTGCGAGTCCCTTTTAAATGCCAAACAAACTAATCTACACAGTGTTGCATCAACAATTAATAACTTTCAGAAGAAATACGAAGTATTTAAACCTCCGATTCAAAAAACTGCAAGTGTGTCTTCAGTAACCAGTGAGGGTTCAAGTAAATCGAGTACTATAAGCAGTCTTCCACCGCCAACCGTGTTTGGAGGTGGAAATCCGTTTTTGATGTTCCTTTGTTTGACTGTCCTGTTGCAACACAGAGACTACATTATGAGGAATCGTATGGATTACAACGAGCTCGCGATGCATTTTGACAAAATGGTTCGTAAACATAACGTTAACAGGGTACTGAACCAGGCGCGGCAAATGTATGCTATTTATTTGAAACAGCAAGCACATAAGACTGGCGATATAACTACCTAATTTAAGGATGAGAAGATCTCTTGTAATAATTTTATTGCTCATAAGATATAATTTTTGTCATAATAATTATGTATGTATTAAAACACCATTAGGGTAAGTATTACATTATTAGTAACGTATATGATCCCAATTTTCTGTAAAATATGGCAATTAAATTATAATGAAAAAGTTGGACAACTATCACTACATAAAAATCAGCTAGCTCGCATTATTAGTCTATGGAATTCTATTGTCTCAATGTACCTACTGATCAATAACATTTCAGTATATTATACATATACAATATGTAAAGAAAACCCTGTCCGATCCGTGAAGGTATTGTTAGGTATCGTTAACTGATTCTAATAATGCCTACAAAGCCGGGCTAAACTTAAAAAAAACCCCCCAAAAAAAAAAATATTATTTCGAAAAAGCGAGGTAACTTAATGCATGTGCGGTAGGCAACCCGATAGCCCCGCCCCCCTTCACCCGCGAATGTATGCGCGGGTGAAGGGGGGCGGGGCATGCGGCACGTGGTCGCATCGCTATTCGCTCCGTCACAAATGGTGTTGTCAGTTTTTTAAAAATGACCAAATTTCGGGGAAATTGGAATTAATACCCGGGAAAAAAAGATTATTTCAAAATTCATTATTGTTGTTACTGTGATGATTATGTAAAATTTTATATTATATTTGGTCAAGTGTTTACCTAACCTTTATTATCCTTATGGGTCGGACAGGGTTTTCTTTACATATTGTATATTAAGTAGCTAACAAAATGTTGTGCATTTAAAATAAAATTCCCCTTTCATATAATCTATCAAGAGATCAGCAATATTATTATTGAATCTGTAGTTTTTAGTCTTAATATGTTAATGATAATTCCAAAGAGCCTTTATTTGATAAATAATTGTGATATTTTATTTTTCTTATGTAATTTACGACAATAAAAACGAAAGCTTTGCGTTATTATGTAGCTATGTGTTATTAAGCATTCCGTTATGCACTCTTTAGTTTATGTATTGAATAATTAGAATTTATGATCCTAAAAAGTATTATTTATTTTTATACCTCAATTAAATCGGATATTATTATGAATTCTAGTCCTTTTTCAATATTATGCAAATGCTCTTCAGAAATGTTGCTTACTGGCCTATGCATTTATATTATTTGTACTTATATTTAATAAAAACTTTAAATTCCAATTATTTCATTTTAAATGATTGTAAAATGCTGAAATTTAGTAATGTAAATAAACAATCTAATGCAAACGCCTTGTATTATTTGTAAAGTATATCTTGTGCTGCGTCTGTGCCCACATTCAGGCACAATTTTAATACTAGGAATAGAGATAACTTAGATCAACCTAGGTTCAGACTGGCTAAAGTAAATAGTTCTTTTATGGGGTACTGTGTAAAATTTTATAATAAAATACCGCTAGCGATTCAACAACTCAATGAGTCTAAATTTAAAACATGCATTAAACGCACGCTGTGTAAACAAGCATATTATAAACTGGAAGATTATATTCTTGATAAAAATGCTTGGCTAAATGCCAGTCCTGCTCCACAGCCACAGACAATTTTGTAGGTTTGGAAGAGATATCATTCCCCCTTTTTGTTGTTTTCCAAATATTCCTTTTTTATTTTTATTTGTTTATTTCAATTGTGCACAAGATTTTGCAAATGATTTAGTATTGTATAATGTAAAAGCACTTTTCAAGTTTGTGAATGTGAGGCACCATGGACTATGGTTTGTTTTTATTTATATATATATATATATATATGTATATATATATATATAACTTGTTTGACATTACGAGCATGGCAGTTGGGAGTTTGTCATGCTCACTCACATGTCTTGCTGCTGGTGGCGCGTGTTGTTGGGTCATTTGGTTCCCTTCAAAATGGTTGAGCTAAGTGGGGCTGATGCGCGCGTCATGCTCGTGAACGGGGGCCGTCAGTGGAGACTGGTCATCTCTTAGCTGCCGGTGGGCTTAATTAATTTTCTATCTTTTCGTTATTTTTTATAATTATACATTGTGCTCACATGATAGAGGCAACAGAAATATGTAACGAAGACATGTAATCCAGATTATGATTTTAAAAGAGTGTCCATGGAGTTTCTTGCACGTTCTTCTCCATAGAGATCTACGCTTTGGAACGTGCAATTTAGCTTCACTTTTCTTGGACTGACGACATTGACTATTCAAAAGTACCAACTGTTGGTTAATTTGAAATAAACAATTTTGATTTGATTTGATTCACACACCATACATGGGTGTAGCCAGCCTTAGGCTCAGGGTGGGGCAGCAGTCAATCCATCCCCCCTCCCGGATTTTTTTATTGTTTAATTAGGTTCCCTATAGATCAGAGCCAGGGTGGGGCAAGCGTCCCAGCTTGCCCCAGTGTGGCTACGCCCTTGCTCCATACATATGTTACGAATAGGTTATCAACGATCGATTGCAGTCATTGGCGCAGAATCCTTTCTTCATAAATCATAAACTAAATTTAAATTCAGCACTGTGCGGGATCGCATTATTGATCGTAATACGAAGGGTGTGTGACGTATGAATTGGCCTGTTGCTTAGACCCTGCCGTAGACCCTACACAATCGTATAAAGAAAAGCTTTAATTAGTTTTACAGTGGTTCATGTTTCAGAACTTGGCCTTAACTTAACCTATGAGCAGGTTACCCAATGTAACCCGAGTTCGCTCTGGCATCGGTATTCTATCTATCCTACTAATACACCATGTGCCAAAATGACACACAGATTTATAACCAGAGATACTCTTTATCCCGATATTCCCACAGGATCTTTACCTACGCGGGTGCACCTAGTAATACATAATGCGATGTACATAAAAGATTTCAAAACGATGCGCGAGTACAAATACACGTATGTACGAGTTTTTGAACTTGAAAGCGTCTACTATTCTCCCTCCGTCTTATGAATTTACGATCAGGTCACGTGACCTGACCGCTGACGCAAGTTTAACATTTTTTACCCATCCTAAAAAGTGCACAACGGCGTTAAAGTTCTTGGCAATAGAGCAGTCATGAATGTGTTGAGCTGTGAATGTATGTAGAAACTTGCGAGTTGCCTCGCCTGGTTATCACTCCATGTTACAACCTCTTCCCACTACACGTGGTGGGACTCAAAAAAACATCTTTTCAAACTTTCCATGTGTGGAATCCATTTAACTCTTTCTTCATTTATGACCATCCTTCGTGTTCCGTAGGAGTTGTCAAGTTAGTGTAACAAAAAGCCCATTTTTTCCAAAATCAAAGCATTTATGTCAAATAAACCAGTTACAGGCACTTTTGAATTGTCAGAAGGTCGGTCAGTCAATAAGATGAAGCTAGTCGCCCATTCCAAAGAGTAGGTACCTATGGAGAAGAACGGGCAAGAAACTCCATGGACACCCTTTTAAATTTTCAAGCTATCGTTACAAATATTTGATTACATCATTCATGTTGAAATCAACCGTGTGAGAACGATGCAGAAATAAATTGTACGCCGAGAGCGTCCATTATGGAAAACACACAAAAATGAATTCAGAAATTAAAATACGCCGTGGCAGCTAAGAGATGACCAGTCCCCTCCGACGGCGTCCGTTCACGAACATGACGAATGGATCAGCATCATTCAGCTCAACCATATTGAAGGGAACCTAATGACCCAACACACACGCCACCATCAGCGAGACATTTGAGTGAGCATGACATACTCTAACAGCCAGAGCACAATCAAGTCAATAAAAAAGACTAACCCAACAACTTAACTGGGTACACTTATATTTTTACGGAAGGTTACCCTACATTGGGCATGGCCAGACACGCTCTTTTGAAACCCCGTGCTGTTGTTCTTCACAGCCAGTCAGATCTATGGCAGTGACCGTAACATTTGCTACTCTTACTACGTGGCTAATCAGCCACTGGTAGCTACGTCACATCACAATAACTATTGGGTTCAACAACAGACATTGGGTTTTATAAATTACTGAGCAAACATACAGTATGTTAAATAACAGAGGGCGTTCCCTTAAACTCGTTAATATATATCATTAATAGATTATAATAAAAATATCAGCATAGAAAAATAAGCATAAAAAAAAACCGAAAAAAAATAAAATCTAATTGGAAATAAATTTGAAACCTCCTGTTTTAAATCAAAATAGTAGCGTAGTATCATAAACAAATTGCGACCTTGCCGTCTTTCAAGTTCGCGTGTACAGTGTGTTTCTTTTACATGTCAATTTAAAATTTTTATTGAATATTTTCTTATTGGAAAAATTTAAAAAAAAAATTGTTTTCGAATGGAAATATTTTTTTTTAGCATGTATGTATGCTATACTATTTCGGGTTAACGGGAACGCCCTCTGTTAGTTAACATACTGTATATTTAGAACATGCGAAGCAATGGATTAATAACGTCCTTCTACATAATTCAGCACACTAACTGCGTAACACTACATTATCTCAGTCTTAATTTTTTTTATTTTTAACGTTTAAACTAGTGCTTGACCGCGATCTCGCCTGCTGGTAAGCAGTGACGCAATCGTTGATCTAAAGCGCACTAGTTTATTAAGAGCCTATTCACTCTAGCCTTGAAGACACTGAAGACTGATTTACACGGTGCAATTTAATTGCCTATGTCATACAATAAAAATGATGCAACAAATGACTTGCATCGTCTAAATCGTGTTTAGACAATGCAACTTTTATTGTTGTTTCAACTTAAAGCCATAGATAGGCAATTAAATTGCACCGTGTAAATCAGTCTTTAGATTGTAATTGCTTCATATATTCAAAAAAATTGTTCAACAACGTAAATACTAATAACGCCATGAACGTTGAAGCACAGTAGACAGGGTTGAAGTGTCAAAATGAAACCTAGAAATGGATTATGATAGTATCGTTGCGCAATTAGCCTGCGAATTGAGATTGATGGCATGTTATTCAATTACGGTGCTTATCTCTTCCGTACTACTGATCTAAAGGCAACCTTGGTATTTTCAGCCGGTATAAAGTATTATCAGGTTCTATCAAGAAATAATAGAAGTATTTAGTTTGTTTCTGATACCGAAATTTTTTTATTGGAGAAGGAAATAAAATCGTGTACAGGCTTGGTAGGTACTATTAACTCTATTTTACATATACTTTATTGGTATGCTACAGCTTGAAGTTCCAGTTGTGTAATCAGTACAATTAGTATAAAATAAACTGTAGAAAAGTAAGCTGAGAAATGAACTCGTTCATTGGTAAAATAATTGTCAGTTCACTTCATATCATACAAATATCGAGGTAATCCTGAAAAAATATTTTTGTTGCTAATCTAAGCTTTATATTTTGAACTAGTAATTGTCAGTTTCTCGTCATCCTAGAATAGACTTACATTTTTCCATTGGGACAAATTAAAGCCATAACTTTCTACAGTACTTGTTAATTTTATTTAAGCCAAATCCATAACACTATACTCACTAACTTACTGACTACACAACAACAATATCACACCAAGTTACTTTTTTTCAGTCCACATGTTTTTCGTTTTTTTTCCTGCTGCCTACAATTTATTTTTGTATGTTTGATCCTAATACAGCAAAATAATATAATGGAAGCACTAAACCAGTTCTTTAATGTTCTTTATTTCCTCTTGTTGCCGCCGCCTCCAGACACGATGATGGCAATGCGCATGAAGATGTTCAGGATGTCCAAGTATACCGAAATAGCACTGTAACAAGAGACTTCATTAGACTCTGAATAATTAGAATCCTGTTCTATTTTGTGAATGTGAGAACGTTGGATGCCATTTTCTATTTACACCTAGTGACAATCAAGGGTCAAAGTTTACCACTGAACTTTATTTCAGCTAGGACCCTTACCTACTTGTTGACAGGCTTACACCATTATCCTATCATTATACAACGTTATTTTTTCTTTATACGAAATCTGAATATAGTTTTGTAAATCATGAAGTGGTTACCGAGCGCACAACGCAGTTCACAGCGGATCATAGTGTCCTAGGGCCCCCGCCGCTGCAGGGGTGAGCGGCCAAGCGCTGCGTTGACCATATTTTTGTTGGGACAACCAGGATAACAAGCTCATAACTTTGTGATTTTTCATGATACCTTTTTGAAATTGTGTACATAGATTCTTTATTTAAAAACGCTGGTCACGTGTTTTGGGTTTCGCATAAACAAAAAAAAACGTTGTTTTATATACAATATGTAAAGAAAACCCTGTCCGATCCGTGAAGGTGTTGGAAGGTATCGATAACTGATTCTAATAATGCCCACAAAGGCAGGCAAAACTTTAAAAAAAAATCTGCCTAAAAAAATAAATATTATTTCGCAAAAAGAGGTAACTTAACACATGTGCGGTAAGCAACCCCATTCCGCAGGCGGCGGGGGGCAGGGCACGCGGCACCTGTGACGTGGTCGCGTCGCTATTCGCTTATAATACCGGTGTTGTCATTTTTTTAAAAATTACCAAAGTTCGGGGAAATTGGAATGAATTCCCCGGAAAAAAGGATTATTTCAAAATTCATTAGTATTGTAACTATGATGATTATGTAAAATTTTATATTATATTTGGTCAAGTGTTTACCTAACCTTTATTATCCTTATGGGTCGGACAGGGTTTTCTTTACATATTGTACTAGCTGACCCGGCGAACTTCGTTCCGCCTTAAAGACACATGACTACTTTTTAAATTAGGATAAATTTAAATAAATGAATATTATTATTCAATTATTCTTTATTTGGGAGCACAATCCTGGCGGTTCTCCGGAAATCTTTAATAGCTACAATACTCGCAAACAACATCCATTGGCCCAATGCAAACGCCATTGCGCTATATATGCGTATTGAAACGCTACCTGATTCCAATCAGTATTTGATGAATTTGTTCTTGTGCTTCGTAAATTATCTAGCGCTTGATCTCTAAGGTTTGCTCGACGATTTCGCATTGCCAACCAAGCACGAAGTCGAGCCATACTAAGGCTGCGCTCTTCAAATGCAATTTCTTGCTCTTCTTCAGTTCTTTTTTTTTGTGTTGGATGGGAAATCATTTTTTTTTTTTTTTTATTACTTATAAACTAGCGCTTGACTGCAATCCCGCCTGATGGTAAGCAGTGATGCAATCGTTGATGGTAAAGCGCACTAGTTTATTAAGCCTATTCACTTAAAAAACTTCGGAATAGGAAGGATGATGGCAGTTGAGCGAGGTGATGCAATGTTAAACCCAAGACCAACACGACCAAATGATGCTGCGCTAGAGGGAGATTGATCTGGAGACTCTCCGCGACCTAACTTCCGACACAACAACGTTTGGCGCATCGTACCCGCCACACATCGCACCACAACTGCTCAGACCCGTCCTCCGTACGGCTTCACCAGACATCATGCCGGAACACGACGAATCGCTTGGCGGCAAGACTTTGTCTGGTGGGTGGTAACTTTGCCGGTAGCCGATGTTATGCCTACCACCGAGTACAATCATCAAATGACCTCTCCCGCTCTGGGCGGAGCAGAAGGGCGTGTCAGACTTTTATTGACTAAAACCCACCCGTGTTCCTTCACTTGCCTGTGCAACGGCCAGTGCCATGGTTTCTTTTTTTACCAACCCGTAACCCTGTGGATCGGTCCTCGTGGACCCCGTCAAGGTATGCTGACATCTCTTTGAGGCGCGTGTGAATCACAACGCGCCGTCAACCCGGGCCAGGTTCTTACCAGGAGGCTAGCTGCCTATCTCTCGCCGCTCGCAAGCCCGGGCCTACGGTGGTCGGGAGTCCAATGTTGCCTCCCGACCAGGGCGATTCCTGCGGCGATTTGACCCGTGAGGGTAGTGGGATTTCCGCTACCTCACGCGCTCCGCCTCCTCCTTTGCCAGCATCACTGCTTCACAGAAGGAGGTGAAAGCTTACCATGCACTCTTGCTCCGGACTATGGCCCGGACCAGGGTCGGACGCGAGGGATCGCCGCCGCTGGCCGCCACGAGGACACGGCTGTGATCTACCCAAGCCGGGCAGACCTCAACCATATACTCCACCGTGTCCTCAGGGCGATGCACACACTGGTCACCCTGGCGTTTCTTTCCGCCTTATACGGAACAGGAACCTCCCGAAACAGCCGTGTCCGGTGAGGACCTACGTCAGTCAGAAGGTGAGGACGTGGCGCCTCTCTAGCTACTCCTCAAAGAGAGGACTTACCGCCGCTATTGTGGCGTGCTCAGTGCTGGATTGCGACCATCACACTTTCCATGTCGCCAGAGATCTCGCCGGAGCTCTGTCCGCTGTACTGCGACACATGTGGGCGAGGGATAGTGTTTCTCCACAATTTAATGGATGTTATTATACATAAAAACGTTTCTTTTTAATTACTCTATCTATTAAAAGAAACCTCATCAAAATCTGTTTCGCAGTTTTAAAGATTTAATTATACAAAGGGACATAGGGAAAGAGAAAGTAACTTTGTTTTATAGTATGTAGTGAAGTGGTAAATGGCACAGCAATACAATATTAGATATTTAGAAGTTGAAGTTTGCTTTGGGGCTTTTATTAAAAAAACTAAACCGGCAGAGAGTATTTATATTCCTTGCTTTAAATGAATGCATCAACATTAAACCGGTAAGACTTTTTTTTAATATGTTGAGTAGTGCAGCAGTGTGTTTGTACCATTTTTAACAAATGAACCGCTAACTTATATTTTGACTGAGTTGTTTTGTTATTCCATGTCAATTGCGTTTTGTTATACCATTTCTCATGTCACGTCACACGGGAACGACGGGAACAACGGGAACGGAATAAAAGTATCCTATGTGATATGTCCTTCTCCCAGTTCTTATCTACCTCCCTAACAATTTTGAGCCATTCTGGTTAAGCGGTTCTTGAGTTATAAATAGAGTAACTAACACGACTTTCATTTATATAGGTATATAGACTTCATTCAAATCGGAGCAGCCCTTTAGGAGGAATTCAGTGACGTACACACATACAGCAGATTTAGGAATATTTAAGCATTGTCATGTTACATTTGTAACAAAGATATCATACCTCTCTCTACCCCTAGAGCTTCTACAATTTTAGATAAATATTTTTTTTTTCCCCCTTTTATTTCTTATGTACAATTTTCTTTTTAAGTAACTACAAAAATTAAAAAAAAACTATAAACTTGTCTAAAAACAAAAACAAAACTTGTGATTGGCCGGGTTTGAACCGAGGAACACCAGCCATCGCGAGTAGACCATACCACTCTCGACTACGCCACAGCCGCTATGTCAAACCGCGCGAAATTAGCGCCCATATTATACGTGAAATATTGAGAAAGAGAAAACTCGAAAACATGCGCTTCCCCAGACATAAGACTGAGCTAGATCGATTTCTCGTCCCTGAAAACCCCCACATATTAAATTTCAGCGAAATCGTTAGGGCCGTTTCCGAGATCCCATGCTTCATCAAGCGATCAGCGCCATCTGCCGGGCTGATTTGTGAATCTAAACAATCCAGGTCGCCACTCAAACGCATACAGAAAAATTCATTAAAATCGGTCAAGTCGTTTAGGAGGAGTTCAATGACATACACACGTACAGCAGAATTATATATATAAAGATACACTATCGAATAATATTGTGTTAAACAAACAAAATGTTATTCGATAATTTACTTTTTGGCATTTTATTATAGAAACCAGTTAAATAATCTCTCCTTTAATTTTGTTCTATAATAAAAAGCTGTAAACAAAGAGTTTCATAAGTAGGAGAAACAAAACATCTGTAATTGTATAAAGTTTAATTTCACTCTTTTGCAAAAAAGACGGGTGATTTTGATTTTCATTGTTTTTTTTTTTTCTTTCTCTTATGGCTTCGCACGGTTTGTGCATTTAGCCAATGTCACGTAATGAATTATTTATGTCGAAAAAGACGGCCGCGCGGACCGAACACGGAGGAAGATTTGGTTCAAAGCCATGATGTGGCCACTATGCTACAATATTACACTGTTCTTTATGAATTATTCACTGAATGCACTTTTTAGTTTTTACTACATAAATCACGCGTTTTTATTTAGAAAACGGCACTATAAATAATTTAAAAGTCCAATGAAAAATGAGCGTGGCACGCTTCTTAGCTTCCCGCCAAAACTTCCTTGATTTTCATTCATCTTTAAAAAGGTACAACACAAAAAGGTTTCAATCGTTTGTACACGTTACTGGCCGGTTTTAAAAATGCCGTGGTATTATTTTTGACGTCCTCCGTGGCGCAGCGGTTAACACGCCTGCCTGCTACGTGGAGGCCCCGGGTTCGATCCCCGGCCAGGTCATGATGGAAAACGATCTTTTCCTGATTGGCCTGGGTCTTGGATGTTTATCTATATATGTATCTATTATAAATATAGTGTCGTTGAGTTAGCATCCCATAACACAAGTTTCGAACTTACTTTGGAGCTAGCTCAATCTGTGTGATTTGTCCGTATGTATTTATTTATTTATTATTATTATTTAAAAAAGTACGTTCTAAATTCAAATTTTCATATGATGCTCATTTTTACAGAAAACCCCTTTTTATCCTACATTTTTGGCGCGTAGTTCCAGAAGTTAACATTGACTTTTATTCAATTTTAGCGATTAATTTCCTTGACTGTCAAAGGTTTATTTATTGCTGTTTGGCTGTATCAAAAATGGCAGATAAAGCAGTGAAAGCTAACAAAATTATCGCGCTACTTGAAGATGGTTGCAGCCAATGCTTCGTGGCTAGGAGGCTAAATGTTAGTCGGTCGACGGTCCAAAGGACCTGGCAGCGATATCAAGAGACTGGTTCTATCGAGAGAAGGCCTGTTTCTGCAAGAAAACCATGTACCCAACCACGGGATGATCGTTTCCTTGTGAGTCGCGGATTGAGAAATCGCAAATGTGGATCTTAAGAACAACCTCTAAGAAGTAAAAAATGTGCATATTAGTCTATGGACGGTCAGGAGGAGGCTTCTTTTTGCCAATATACGCAGTCCCCGCCCGGCCCTTTCTCCGTGAGCACCGAGTTCACAGGTTTAGGTTCGCTAGAAATTGTGAATCATGAACTCAAGAAGATTGGAATAGGATTTTGTTCTCTGATGACACCAGGATATCTCTGTTCGCTGAAGATCGACGTCGTCGAGTGCTAAGAAGACAAGAACGCTTTGCAGAAGCATGTTTCGAAGAAATCACACCTTATGGTGGAGCTCTGTTATGTTTTGGGCAGGAATAAATTCAATGGATCGTACAGAGATAATCTTCACTAAAACGGCTCACTGACTGGGCATCGATACATAACGGAAGTTCTAATTCCTCACGCACAACCCGCACTGGCCGCTCTAGGCGAAGACTCGATTTTTATGGACGACAATGCTCGCGCCCACCGATCTCGCGATGCTGAAGCGTATGTGCAAGAGGTCGGCATTCGTCGTTTGGATTGGCCAGCTCGAAGTCCCGACCTCAATCCCTTTGAGCATGTCTGATACGTTCTAAAACGGCGTGTGAGATCAGTACAACCGGCTCCGCAGACCATCAGAGAGCTGAAGAATGTGATTACTGCGGAGTGGGAACGTATTCCGCAAGCAAGTATCCGGGATATACTCGCTAGCATGCCCAGAATTCAAAGTCAATTTTAGCTAGACGGGGTCACACTCGATACTAAACATTTATCTGCTTTTACTTGAAAAACGAACAAATAACCTTTTTTATTTTAACTTCATGAACATAATATGCACTACTAGCGAACATACACTACTAGCGAACATACACTACTAGCGAGGTTTACCATTATTTCCCATAAATTGTATAAAATACTGATGAAAACGATTATTTTCTTATTAGTTTACTAAATTGTGAGGATAAAACTACTTATAAACAAAGCAATATTAACATTTGAAATGGTTCATTGCTTAGGTGCCTATTTTTTTGCAAAGGAGTTTAAAACTATTTATGCTTAAAATAAAACAGATATAAATAAATATATTATGTTGTTTTTAGTTTTTAAAGATATTTGGTCATTTTTGTTTGTGGTAGTCCATTGTCTGTACAACGAGGATATTTTTTAAAAGTACTTACGAGTTTATCGGATCATAAGGCTGTAATCCATACATTGGATGCACCTCGGCGCGTTTTATTATTTTCTGTGTGTCGTACAACAGAAAACCGCCGAATACTATCAGACCTCCATATAAACTGAGTGAATACAGCCCTGAAACAAAGGTTAATATTTTTATTTATAGTAACGACAAAAATTCTATAAGTACTCCTTTTTTGTATAAGGTACGCACGACAATACATCAAGTTCAATATTATACATATAACTAGTATAGACTTCTGATTGTATGGATAAACTGTACAAAGTGTGGTCAGTGAATATTGGAAATGTGTCGCCGTGTGACTTTATAGAAAGTCAAATGCCACTCATAATTACGCGAGTCTCGCACTCTGAACACCTATGGCACGTGTTTAATACATGATCAGTCTCATCTATCAAACTTTGTTGGGCAAGGTTCAAAGATTATTCTCATATTTTATAATTAGTTATCATGTAGACATAAAAATAGAAAGTCAAGTACCTGCTCCAAGTGCAGTAGTATGTGGTACGAACATGCTGGCAAGCGAGGCGGCGAACACGGCGCCCAGGCCCATCGCGAGCGGCGCGCGCATGTTCAGGAACTCACCCGAAGGCGCGCAAATCGCAATCGTGCTTAGACCGCCCACAACACCAGCTGTGTACCTGTCAGAAAATTTTATCAATATAATAATATGTATGCTTACTTCCACAAATGAAGATTCATAAGATTTATTTAAAGCGGTAGGAGTATGGTTTCTATTACTCAAATCAAAATTGTTTATTTCAAATTCACCATCACTTGGTACTTTTGAATAGTCAATGTCGGCACTTATTCTAGTACAGTAATACCCCGACTTACGCGAATTCGGAGTTACGCGATTTAATTTTCTCGTCTATTCTTTGTTTGTTTGAACGCCGCGCAGTCAAGGACTAGCGGCGGCGTTTGTTTCTGGCTCCCCCCCGCCTGCATTATTATTCGTTCAGTTTACAACAGGCACATCGTGTAGTGCGGAATCGGCGCGTAGGTACATAAGTTACGATTTTGTGTTTTTTTGCGCGTTGTAAATTGTACCCCGACTTACGCGGATAGCGCTCAGTCCCACCCATCGCGTAAGTCCGGGGTATTACTGTATTAATAAATAATTACAGAGTACTCGTCATACTTCTGTGGATACGAAACTGAGTGTGAGTTACACTCCAGCCTCGGGATTCGGAATGAGTTAAGAGATCTTTGCATCTGTACTTAGCTTTGTTTGTTTCTTTTAATTAATTACAGGATCTGAATAAAATAGCTTTACCAAGCAGCTCTAGTCAGTGCCGCACCACCGAGGAAACACACTGGTGCAATGACAGCCCCCATAATGCCAGTGTGTACTATCCATGCTAGTTGTTTAGCACCAAAACCTGATGTGTAGTCCATGCCCCGTACCACCATGCCAGAACCAATCATTAAGCCCATTGTGACTATTATAGACTGAAATAAAAGATAGATACAACATCATAAGTTTATATCAATAGGTTGTTTTGATGATATAGCATCATAATACTAGCTCATTTTACTCATGGCGTTTTGCAATTAAATTTATACATATGGATTGAAATATAATGTTGGTGTAACCCACCACAGTAACACATCGAAAATGTAAAAACAGAGGGGGGGAGTGGTCGCATTCCAGCGAAGTGCACAGTTAACTCGCGCAAGTTATAGAGGGTTATGAGAGAAAGTGACCATTGTTTAGATAAACAGTCATTTAACATTGGCCAATTTTTTAATACCCTAAGTTTATGTGATCAACTGCCAGTCTACATCAGTACATTTTTATTGTGGTTGTTAACTTACCATCCACCCATTTCTTGCAACTAAGTTTAACAATGCAGGTGTTCTAAATACTGTGTAGGCACTGCCAGCAGTTAATACAATGGAACCAGCAATATATCCATATGTTGCCTTGATGCGGTCTTTAACATATTTTGGCCAGAGACTGCAAATAAAGAAATAAATAAGTAACACTTTCCATAGTCCGTTCATCACAATACAATTTACAATAATGAAAAAAACATGATAAATATTACTCCCTATTTACTTAAAGAAATGGTCTCATCAATTTAGTAATGACTCAAATTGAAATCATAAGACATTCATGATAAACACAAAACTTTAGATTGATTACCATGTGCCAACTTGCCGCACCAATATACCAGCAATGCCAAATAAAATTAAAAATAAATTCAAAATATAAGTAAAAACTTATTGCTTAAAAAATGGATGTGACAGCTTATCTACATATTTATGAATTGCTGGGTTCAAAAAATACATAATTATATGAACTCATATAACCAAAAATAAATCATATGATATTTTAACTTACTGTGCTTCTGTGCACACACCAGGTCTCACTCCTGAGCCGTAATAACAGAGTGCTGCCAAGCTCATAGCGGAAGCACCTGCTAGAGCACCTTTTCCTAAGCTTAAAGCTGAAAAATAAAGATGATGTAATGATAATGAGGTAGAATTAGAGAGCAACCTAAGTAAATTAGGGTTCTTATAAGACACTCATCGAGAGATCACAAAATAGTTTGGTAGTTAGTTTTTGTAAATTATATTACAATAAAATAACAAAAAGTCAAATTATTGTATTAAAAACATTACAGGAGCTTTACAGAGATGTACATTCTAAATATTCAAGTAAAAACAAGAATTACCATTAGGACTAGCAGGAGCCATCAGTCTCGCCCATAGTGAGGCGCTTGTGGCTCGAGAAGCTACTCTGGAACGAGGTTCTCGGGCATAGTTTCGGATTACATAGTTTTTGGGAACAAAGTTCTTCGGTACTGGAGTTTTTAGGGTATGGCCTACGTTAAACGCGGAACGCGCAACGCACATTCGCGACAACATGATGCAATCTATAATATAAAATAGAAACGATTATAAATCTACTATATAACCAAAAATACTTCAATTCTTGATTAATGGCCTTTGTGGGAGAGACCAAAAACACTTTTGGCAAAAACTGAACTATAATACTCACAATTTTGATGTGATAGATTTGTGATTTGTCTGGTATTTTTTCGAAATGTCAAAACACTGAAAAATTTGATTTACAGAACACTAATACTCCTTGGTCTTTTTTCAATGACTTGAATGAGTACCTACTGTAGCTTGTCCACTGAATCAACCGGCCGGTTATAATCGTATTTCGTACAACAAAACACAATTAATGAATTAACAAGCAGCCTTTACCGTAAGATTTTGAATAATAAAAACGATTGGATTGGCACCTAGTCAATTTTCCTGAAATTTCCATAATATTCTGGAAAAATATTTATATTCTGTGGCAAAGAGTTTAATAATAATAGGGTAATTCTGTGGCATGGTAACTTGAAAACATCGACTAAAGTGAGATTTAGGCTGAGGCCGCACTACGGTTAAACCGCGGCGGCGGGTTTTTTCCCGCGAGCATTTTGTAGCAAAAAATTCAGTTGGGGGAAAAAACCGCCGCGGTTTAACTGTAGTGCGGCCTCAGCCTTAGACAAATGAGACATGCAATGTTAAAAGCCCGAAATAATACTATTTAAACAATTTATTTAAAGTGGTGGAATCTTAAACCCTTTCATTATAATCTTTTTATGCCGTAATAATAATAGTTCCATGCCACCATAACACACATATACTTAACTGTTAGGTACTAAGTCCTAACATATATTTTGGGTTTAGTGGGAAACATTGGCAATATTTCGCTACATGAAAATTTAAAACTATGCTTGATGCCCACTAACTGACTTAGAGTACTTTGTTAATTAGGATATCAATACAGGTACCTCGCAGCATTAATTACTATATTATACGTAGTATCCTCTTAGTAGGTATCTAATTTGTGCTAAATATTCTATAAGTACGAACGACAGCTACCCTAAACTGTCAAATATTCTCAATCAATTTTAAGCCTTAACACTTTAAATATAAAGTTGTAAATCCAATAAATAAATCTGACAGATTTTAGTAGCTTGATATGCTGTCGTCTCTACACACTAATTCCTACTAACATAACTATCATAAATAAAACAAGTATCAAAGTATTAAAGTACGCAATATTAAAGTACGTAAATTAAAACAACGATTAACACAGTGGAATAAAATGTAAGTTTTATAAGGAAATCATAATGATGAGTGTGACAAGAGAATTTAATAAAATTATATATATGACATAACAAAGTCTGTTGCTAAGTTACTTAGCATAGAGCATGGAGACACATCTTCACACCCGCCGGACTTTTAAGAATTGACTTCTAGACCAATTCTTTCACTTAGGTTTCTTAGGCGTGGTCCGTATAGAGGCTTTGTGAACATGTCAGCAAGTTGTAACTCTGCACAAACTTGCTTTACTTCCAAGACCTTGTTCTGTACACATTCTCTTACGAAGAAATGTTTCAGCTGAATGTGCTTGGTCCTTCTGTGGAATTCGTAGGCGGGGTTCTCTGCCATTTTTATGGCAGACTCATTATCTACGAAAATGGTAGGCATCTTTTCTATTTTTGTCAATTCTTCCAGCAATCCCTTCATCCATATTAATTCTCTGGCTGCTTCAGATAGAGAAACAAGTTCTGCCTCGGTAGAAGAAAGGGCCACTGTTGATTGCTTGATACTTCTCCACATTACGGGACCAGAAAACATCAAAATCATTCCTGATGTCGAGTGTCCGGTTGTAGGGTCACCCCCTAGGTCAGCGTCGCTGAAGCATATCAGCCTTTTTTCCCTGTTCTTTTTAAATATAAGCCCGTAATTTGAAGTGCCTTTCAGGTATCTCAAGACACGTTTCACTCTTATAATGTCGTGTTTTGTGGGAGAGTCAAGATGCCTTGAGGCAACGCTAACTGCGTAACTGATATCTGGCCTAGTAGCCACCATCAGGTACGCTAGTGCGCCCACAGCTTCTCTGTATGGAAAGTTGTCATCTTCTGAACTTTCTATTTGCTCTTGGCCTATTTTTAAAGCTGGTGTCGGAACTGGTTTGCAGTCACTCATGCCAAACCGTTCTAAAATTTTTTAGTGTAACTCTTTTGAGTTAATTGAATACTGCCATCTTCTTCAGCTCTGTTAATTTCTAAGCCTAGGAAATAGGACGCCGGTTTGGTGGTAATCTTAAAAGATTTCTGCAGTTCTTTAATAAACTGTTTGCCTGCTTCTTTTGACGTAGTGGCAACCAAGCCGTCGTCGACATAGAGGGCTAGCACGACTTGTTCCCGGATGTATAAGCATGGATCATATTCACTTCGTTTGAAGCCCTTTGATTGTAAAAACTCGGAAATGCAAACATTCCAGCAGAGTGGAGCTTGTTTTAATCCGTAAAGGCTCCTTTTTAGCCTGCATACTTTCTTTGATCCATCTTCGTAACCCTCAGGTTGTGAGATATAAATCTCTTCCTTTACCTTACCATTTAGGAAGGCTGTTGAAACATCAAATTGTTGAAGAATCAAGTTTTCCTGTGCTGCCAAGCCCAGTACAGCTCGTATTGTATTTAGTCTTACAACTGGGCTGAACGTCTTGTCGTAGTCAATCCCTGGTTTTTGAGAAAAACCTTTGACTACCAAGCGTGCTTTGTACCGTTCAACGGTTCCGTCGGGGTTTCTTTTTATTTTAAATACCCATTTGCACGGTAAAATCTTTCGGTTCTTCGGCAAATCCACTAAAGTCCAAGTTCCCATTTCATTAAGTGAATTTATTTCACTTTGCATGGCGTCCAGCCATTTTAATTTATCTTTAGACTCAATGGCTTCTTTGTATAATGTAGGTTCGAGATCCTCGCTCTGAAAAGCTTTTTCAATAGCCGCCATAAGGCAATCTTGGAATCGACTGGGTGGAATAATCCTCGATCTATCTCTCAAATCGTATCTGGACCCTGTTTCATGAACCTCCAGATTTTCTGTTGAATTATCACCACTTTCATTTTCAAATCATTGACATTCTCGTTGTGGGCATCATTTTCAATGTCTTCATAGACAGAATCATTTAAATTGTTACCATCAACTAGTTTTTCCGTACTATCAATCATCGGATTTTGAACTGCATCATTATTTGGATTATTAACAATCACAGGATTATTCACGATTTGAATCTCATCGTCATCTCCACTGTCTGTGTCTAGTACCATTTCAGTATGCAAGTTGTCAATTGGTGTTATGTTATTACCATCATAGAACATCTTCTTTATAATCCGCACATCTTTGGTGATCACAATTTGCTTTTTCGTTGGTACATACACACGGAAGGCTTTAGATGTTTCTGAGTATCCAACAAATATACCAGTCATGGCTTTAGGAGAAAACTTATGTCCTTGTTTTCCTTTTATCAGAACAAATGCTTTAGTTCCAAAAACATATAAATGGTTTACACATGGCTTTCTGCCCACCCACTTCTCAAAAGGTGTTAAGTTGTGTATGCTCTGATTGATACTTCTATTAGATAAATAGTTGGAAACAAAAACAGCTTCACCCCACAGGTATTTGGGTGCTTTTGATTCTATCATCATGCATCTAGCCTTTTCAATTAAGGTTCGATTTTTCCTTTCTGCGATGCCATTTTGATGTGGAGTATAAGGTGCAGTTAGTCTTCTAGATATGCCACAGTCTTTGAGAAATTTGTCAAAGTTATGGTTACAGTATTCTGTTCCATTGTCACTTTGTAGGAATTTTATTTTGTTTCCTGTAAAGTTCTCTACTAAGCTTTTGTATTCTTTAAATTTTTCCAGTACCTCAGACTTCTTTTTTATGAAATATACGTAACAATAACGACTGAAGTCATCGATAAAAGTAACCATATATTTATTTCCATTTAATGTGGGCGTTTGTATAGGTCCACAAACGTCACTATGAACGATCTCTAGTTTTTGGCTAGTTCGAGTGCTTTCGCTTGGCTTGCTTGGAGATCTGGTCAGCTTCCCTTTGATACAGGTTTCACATTCTCCTAACGATTGTCTGCTATCAAAATCTAGACCGATTAGGGAATTGTTTTTGAGTGCATATCTCATGTCTCTTTCACACATGTGACCCAGTTTGCTGTGCCAATTTTTTATCTCATTATTCGTATTAAGCTTTTGATTTTTAGTCTCATTTGCGACATTAGCGAAGTTATTTTCTGTTTTCAGGTAATATAAACCATTTTTTGCTCTATGTGCTTCCATATATATTCCTTCACTTTTATTTTTTATTATCGCCTTATCTTGAGTGAATAAGACAGTTTTACCAGTGTCAGTAATCTTTCCAACTGAAAGCAGGTTTGCACACAAGCTTGGTACATATAGGACGTTACCGAGATTTACATTCCCTTGTTTAACTCTGATTCGGGCAGATCCTGAACCCTTAATTTCAGCAGTCTTATCTTTTGAAGCAAGTTTTAAAGTATTTGTCTGTTTTTTCATATTATACAACAGTTTTTCTGTGTATGTCATGTGAGATGTGCACCCACTGTCTAGAATCCATCCATTTTTATGAGAATTATTGGTGAGAAGGCACGTGAAGTTATTAAATTCTTCAGAGTTTTTTGATTTGTAATTCAAATTTTTCTTTTTATTTTTGTTTGTGCTTCCCGGTTTTTTATTTTTGTGCCAACATTTTTCTGTCTCATGGCCTTTCTTTTTGCATATTTTACAAAAAGCATAAAAAGTTTCACTATTTTCAGTACTAGTGCTGGATTCGTTATTATTTCGACAGCGTGCATCAGTTTCCTCTATAATTTTGATCTTTAATTTTTCTGGAGTCAACAGATTTTCTTGAGTCTCTATAGCTATGCGAAAATTTTCATAATCAGCGGATAAACTATACAGCATCATTATGGATAATAGTTCAGCATTGATCGAGATATCAAGATCTTTTAATTTGTCTACGGTGTCCATGAAACTATTAAGATGTTCGCGAATATCATCGCCATCTTTAAGTTTAGATAAAACAAGTTTCTTCAAAAGTGTCGCCTTTCTGGCAGGTCCTTTACTCGCGTAAATCGAATTTAGGGTGACCCAGATATCTTTAGCATACTTGCAATTCTTTACCTGCCGTAGCTCTGAAGGTGAAATCAGCAGGAGCAATTCTGACCTTGCTAATTCGTCGTTTTCTAGATCTCCTGCCTCTGGTACACGGCATACATATTGCCAAAGTTTAATCTTTGTTAGATATGCTTTCGCATGAATGACCCAAGTGTCATAGTTTTCTTTACCAAGTGGTTGGATTTTTACTGCCGACATTTGTTTGCCTTTTATTTTATTTTCCATCCAACTTACACAACATTTATTTATTCGTTATTTTTTCTCTGCTACCATATTAAAGTACGCAATATTAAAGTACGTAAATTAAAACAACGATTAACACAGTGGAATAAAATGTAAGTTTTATAAGGAAATCATAATGATGAGTGTGACAAGAGAATTTAATAAAATTATATATGACATAACAAAGTCTGTTGCTAAGTTACTTAGCATAGAGCATGGAGACACATCTTCACACAAAGTATAATAACAATCAATTAATAGTTAGTACTGATGACAAGGTGGTATGGTTTAAGATCTTAGCCTGCCCAAAGGGCGAAACAAAAAAAAAGTAACAATCAAATGTCAACTGCCGCATGACATAAACGACTTTCACTGTCACTGTCAGTGGCAAGCACCAAGCAATCAACAAAATCTTTGACTGGGCAGCACGTGGTTGTAAAATAAATCTAGAGAAATTTTTATAACAGTGTATACTGTATTGTAGGGAAAATGAAGAAAATCAAAGCGCAAGTAAAAACTTCTGAAACCTCAGGTTAGTTTGTATAGCATGTAGCATAACGTTCGCTTATTAATAGTTGAGAAGTCCTATTATGTTCATTTACTTTAAAACGCTGATAAAATTGTAACTGCTAAACTGAAGACTAACTACGACTATTTATTGAACTGCTGTTGTAGCCAAATGGACCCCTTAAACCTAATATGCGACATGTTATTATAATTATTATGCATGTTATAACCAAACTTGTAGGTTCTGATCTTACTATTGATTCAAATTAAGTAGAATCCCAATTATCCGGATCCAATAAAATCAGGTCTTCCGTATGATCGAAAAACCTTAAATCGATTTTTTTATTGTACAATGAGTTTTACAAAAGTGGATAGGCTTAATAAACTAGCACGCTTTACTATCAATGATTGCATCACTGCTTACCATCAGACGGGATTGCGGTCAAGCATTAGTTTATAATTATTAAAAAAAAATCTGGACTATTTCATCTCAGCTTCAGCAGTTGAAAATGTTTTGACTGCAAACCAAGTTAAAAGTTTATTCTCCTCTTCTAACTTAAAAAATCTTAGAATTGTACTGTATCACAAGTTAGTAATCAGTGATATTAACAAATTTGTTCATGTAATTATTTCAGATTCTGAAGAAGATGTCAGTCCTGAAACTCACAAGAAATCCTTGGAAAAACTTAAAAAAACAGATCCTGACTTTTACAACTTCCTAGAAGAAAATGATGAAAATCTATTAAATTTTGATGTGGATTCTGATGATGATGCATCAGATAAAGGGGATGGTGATGAGGATGATGATGACAGAATTCACAAACCAGGCCCACTTAGAGGGGACAGTGATGAAAGTGACTTTGATGTATGTATTTTCAAAATGTTTTATATATCATTTTATTAGACAAAATTTATAGGCCACATATTTTTTAATACTGCCTTTTGTGTTCACTCTTTTTCAATTTCAGCCCAATTGTTATCGTAGGAACCTAACACATCATGCTATCTTATTCTTACTTTTCTAGGATGAAGATGCAAAACCAGTTCAAGGAAAAATCACCTTGAAAATGGTTGCACAATGGCAAGCAGAACTACAAAGTGAGGTCAAAGTGAAAATAACAACACTGACTACTGTCATAAAGGCTTTCAATGCAGCCATGGTCAGGGCCACCAGTGAAGATGGAACTTCAGAGGGAGACTATAAAGTTGAAGGTATGATATCTATTTTTCCTGAAGAATTATAATTGCCTTCTCTGTAATAGATACTACCTGCTCTGGGGTTTTAACATGTTCAGATTCCATTCATGTTGAAAAGGTTTTAACAGGATAACTGACGAGTCCACCCTTAACCTTTTGAACGCCAATCTATAAACCTATACAAGTTCGAGATTTTCATGCCCTCAGTGCTACTACTTGATTAGAAGTAATCACAGTATAAAAAAAATTACGACTTTTAAAAGACCTTTTATTTTGTTTTTACGGAAATTTGTCCTGTTATCAGACATATTTTTAACTTTTTCACACATAATAAGTTCTTATTTGTTGTATTTTCAATAGAAACAAAAACGCCAGAAAATATTTTAATGCTTCCAGCACCAATTACTTGATATCAAGTAAGCCAGTGATGGGACATGATGAAGACCTCGCTATATTTCATCTCATCGAAATGATCATAAATACTATTATTTCAAGAAAATGACGTAAATAATTAATATTTTGTAAATATTATTCACTATAAACTAGATTTTATTCACCTAAATGAAGAATAAATAGGCTTTTCTAATTATTGTCGATAGTGAAACACAGTTTGAAAAACCCATCCCTACAAAGTTAGTTAGTTGTCAGTCCGCACGCGCCACCGACTTGTATAGAAGTAAATCTGTGACGTCATAAGCGGACGGGTTTCAAGGTCATAGTGACTTTGTGCATTTTAGTGTAGTGCAATGTTTACATCTTGAGTTGGCGCACGTGTCCTTAAAAAAAAATTGTGACTGTGAATATGACGAATTATTGCGAGTTGTTCAAGTCTGAATCAGAATTTTGAAATAGTTCGTCGTCTTGACATTCCGTTAAGTCGTCAACTTCCGTTTCAGGAATTTTCTTCAGTTTTCTATTAGTTTCTACAGACCAGAAAAATAATTGCGAGTATTTGCGATAGCGACACCATTAAAAAAAAGGTCTTGTGTAAAACAGACATTTACCCTCCATTTTATTTTATTTTTTAAAACGTAGAAAACCACGTATTTAGCTTCTATTAATTGTATTTGTTGTAAGTAAACGAAATAAATTATGCAGGAATCGGTTGAGTTTATGCACGTGTAACTCGACCACAGTGAATATAAAATAAATACCATAGAAATCTAGACATCCTTATAACAGAAAGGATTTTGACGTGCCTCGAGCGCCAACTACTTGATATGAAGTAGAAGGATTACATTTGGAGACAAATAGGGATGTGCCTTGTAGAACACACGTCTAATAAATTTAAAATTCTTTTCTTTGTTATGGGGAATATATCCAGGTTTTCATATTGTTTTTTTTTTTATGAAATAAAATAAAACATGAAATTACGATTACAGTTTTTATTTAGCTTCGTAAATTGGTGAATAAACATTATTTTAAATGTATAATATTATTTGTCGATAGGACACTAATCCCATCCCTACGTTTTACTATAGATACGTTATACATTTGTAGTGTGGCGCAGGAGGACACATCGCGTATTATATAGATGGGCGTTCAAAAGGTTAACTAGCGGTCGCCAGCGACTTCGTTCGCGTGGAGTTAGTTATGCTCCGCCCCTATTGGTCGCAGCGTGATGTTATATAGCCTAAAGCCTTCCTGGATTAATGGACTATCCAACGCAAAAAAAAAAATTCAAATCGGACCAGTAGTTCCTGAGATATGCGCGTTCAAACAAACAAACTCTTCAGCTTTATACAATATGTTAAGAAAACCCTGTCCGACCCGTGAAGGTATTGTTAGGTATCGGTAACTGATTCTACTAATGCCTACAAAACCTGGCTAAACTTAAAAAAAAATTCCCCCTAAAAAATAAATAACTTAAATAAAATAAAGAGGTAATTTCATGGCAACACAGGCACAGTTCATAACCTCAGTTGACCTCATGCATGTAGGTATAGGTAATTTAACCACGTTTATCGAGTCTCGAAACAAATAATGATACTTAGGCAGCTCGTGAAAAGATTTTTTTTTTTTAAGTAGGAAGGTCGTCTGACTCTCCAAATGTATCATTTCATTGCATGAGCACAATTGCTGTGGCGGAGATGTTCCATATTTCGTCGCACGAGATTAGCACGGACATGCACACAAATAAAAATCAAGTGGTGTCAAATCCGCGCTGGCCACAGTTGGCCCCTACCAATCCACTGCTCGCCGAACTGATAATGGACAATAATGATAATGTACTCACGTACAGGTCGGAAAAAATATCGTGAGGCACCGTCATGCTGGAACCCTCGTGCATTGACCGATAAGTACCCCAAATCCAAATCGTCCAACACCTGATCACAACACAGCTAATTGTAGTTACTACCTCCATCAGCATGTTACATTACTCTACATTAGAAAACGACATAATCATACAATACACGAATAGTGTGTACACCAGCAATGTTTACGGGCAACTAATAATTTAAAGTAAAAATTATTTTTATATTCTAAAAATAGGTATGTACACGGCTGGCGGCGGCAAGCTTTGATAGAGATGTGTAAGTAATCAAAATATTGTTTTTTTATCGATTGATACTCGTCAATTTTTGGTATCGATTTAGTATTGTAGTTTCTCCTCATTCTTATTCTCGACTAGCTTTCCGCCCGCGGCTTCGCCCGCGTGGAGTTCGGTTATATCGCGCTTTTTAGTTTTCCCTCGGGAACATAAATTTTTCCGGGATAAAAGGTAGCCTATGTACCTTCTCAGGGTCTAAAGATTGTCTGTGCCAAATTTCATCAAAATCGGTTGAGAGGTTTAAGCGGGAAAGCGTAACAGACATACAGAGTTACTTTCGCATTTATAATATTAGTATGGATTCAACATCGCATGGAATTGTTTAGAACTTTTACAAAACTCAAATTAGCGAGGTACACTGCTGTAAATGAAAATCATGCCAAAGTATTAGTTTCAGTTTCTGTCTCAATATCGATGATATTGACCGATAAAATATTTGTAAAACTTTACTAAAATTGTGTTTCATAAGTCTTTCTCGTTTCTGTTTACTAATACTTGTGTTATAATAATGTTATTAGTAATTAATCGATAAACAAACAAAAGTACTTTTACCATTGGGTAATCTGTGTTTTTACAACAAATCCTTCAACCAGATACAAGTTTCGATTAATAGCGATAAAAAAACGTTATTACTCATAAAATAGTACATCCCTAGTTTCTCGTACTTTTTCCTTTGAAGACACCGACAAATTCGCCGCGCGCCGGCATCACAAAGGAGACCGCCAAATATTGAACATAAATTTATACATTTAATATCCAACAATAAATCAAACGATGATACCGCCGAAAATGATGTTGTCACATTTTAAAAATTTACCTAATTTTGGGGAAGTTCGCGGGAAAAAAAGATAATTTCAAAATTCACTAGTATTGTTACTATGATGATTATGTAAAATTTCATACTTTATTTGGCCATGTGTTTAACTAACCTTTATTATCCTTACGGGTCGGACAGGGTTTTCTTAACATATTGTATAAAGAAAACCCTGTCCGATCTGTGAAGGTGTTGTTAGGTAGCGATAACAGATTCTACTAATGCCTACAAAGCCGGGCTAAATGTAAAAAAAAATCGCCCAAGAAAATAAATATTATTTCGCAAAAAGAGGTAACTTGTGCGGTAGGCGATACAGGCGCGGGCGAAGAGGGGCAGGGCACGCGGCCGCATCGCTATTCACTCAGAATTATACCGTCAAAAATAATGTTGTCAGTTTTTAAAAATTACCAAATTTTGGGGAAGTTGGAATTAATTCGCGGGAAAAAAAGATTATTTCAAAATTCACTAGTATTGTTACTATGATGATTATGTAAAATTTCATATGTTATTTGGTCATGTGTTTACCTAACCTTTATTATCCTTATGGGTCGGACAGGGTTTTCTTAACATGTTGTATATAATATCTGTATTTAGATATATTAGTAGGTAGTAGATACTTTGAATAATAGGTCAAAGCAAAAACCGATCGCGAAGCATACATGAATTGTGTTTACTCCACAATTTGATATTAAAACATAAGTTTCGAACCAGGATTCCATTTGCGAGCGGAGTCATCATTATTCTGCTAAATCCTTTTATAAAATATTTCATGGCACTCTTTGTGAAAAGCAACTATGAAGTTTGAAAATAAAACTACTTAGTTGCTTATGTCACTATTATTGGTGTTATTCAAAAGTAAATAAAAGTACTTTTTGTTTACAGGTTCATCTGTATTCAATGCTGTCATTCAGATGTGTGTCCTATATTTACCAGGTGGTATTAGAAAATATCTAGGCATGGAACAGTCTGGCAAAGACCCTCAGAAATGCAAACACTTCATTAAAATTAAAACTCAATTGATATCATATCTTGGTGATTTACTGAAGTTGCTGGGAGGAGTAACATCAGAGAATATATTGACTGTGTTACTCAAACACTTGCATCAAATGTCTATTTATGTAGCTTGCTTCATAAGAATAGCAAAACAAGCACTAAAGAAACTGTTAACTTTCTGGAGTACAGGTGAAGAGACTGTGAGAGTGTTAGCCTTTCTCTGCATTTTGAGGATAACCAGAAACCAGCAACCAGCATTACTTGATCAAGTGTTAAAGGCCATGTACTTGACTTATGTTAAAAACTGCAAATTTGTCAGCCCATCTACTTGGCCAGGAATCAACTTCATGAGAAGATCACTTGTGGAAATGTTCTCACTAGACCTGAATGTGTCATATCAGCATGTTTTCCTTTACATTCGACAGCTGGCTATCCACTTGAGAAATGCTATTGTGGTACAAAAGATTGAAAATCGCCAAGCTGTTTATAACTGGCAGTTTGTAAATTCACTGCATTTGTGGGCAGACTTGTTGGGAGCCACTTCTAATAAAGCACAGTTACAGCCATTGATCTATCCTCTGGTCATGATCATTACTAATACAATTAAACTTGTGCCAACACACCAATACTATCCCCTGAGATTCCACTGTGTTGAGATTTTAATAAATCTTTCCAAAGAATCCAATACATTCATTCCCATTTTACCGTTCCTTGTTGAGGTAAATTTTGTAAATGATTTTTATACATTTTAACTAAATTTTGAATGAATAGTGTGTTAAATGACAACATTTTAATTTCTAGGTTTTAACAACTTTCGACTTTAATAAGAAGCATAAGAAAGTTTCAATGAAGCCATTAGATTTTACATGCATTCTTAGACTAGCGAAGTCTCAACTAATGGAGAATGGGTTCAAAGACTCGGTTATAGAAAGGCTGTATGGTCTCATGTTAGAGTATACAGCCAATGAGTCACACACAATTGCCTTCCCAGATGTAACACTGTTAGCTGCTATACAGGTATGTTTCCCTATTTTTTTTACAAACAACTCATTAGTACATTTACCCAGAAATGAGATAGGCTGAATAGTAAATACTGATTATGTAAATTTATCAGAAAACTGTAAAATGTATATTAGACAATGGCCAACTTGCACTACTAATATAAAAATCAACATAATGTTTCTTAATATAATTATTATTTCAGATAAAACAGTTTTTAAAGTCATGTTCTGTGTCAAACTACACGAAAAAGATGCGTCAGTTGCATGAAAAAATCGAGGAAAACTCTAAATTTATAGAACGTGAGAGGGCTAAAATTAGTTTCTCTTTGAGTGATGATAAATTGGTTGCAGCTTGGGAAACCAGTATTAGGACTAAAGGAACACCTTTACAGACATTCTTTGCGAACTGGAGTAAGATAAACAAGATCCAAAAGCGAAAGAAGATTACCAAAAACGATGAGCTTGCTGGTGAGCTGCCTAAGATAAAAAGAGTTAAGTTGTCTGATGAAGCAATGCAGACTGCTCAAGCAGAAGACAAGGGGCCAGTGGAACTGTTCCCATCTGATGACGAGGATGACGACAGTCACTTTAAGATAGAAGACAATGATATCCCCGAGCCGAAAGTAAAAGTAACAAAGAAGAAGGAAAAGAAACTTGCTAAGAAAAAACCCGCCAAAAAGAAAATGGTAGAAATCGACGACAATACAGTTGACGATAAAGAAGATATTGTACAAGAATTTAGTGTAGGTGACTGGTAATAAATATATCAGTTCATTAATAATTGTTTTAATTAATCTGTATACAATAGAAAGTAATGATAAACAGTAAAATTATAAAATACGAGATTAAACATAATACAGATTAAGGTGTTGGATCAAGTATCCCCTGCAGAAAGTAAGTCCAGTGTACCTTTGGTATTGATGGTTCAAAATTCTCAATAGTGAGAGTACCAGTGGGTATATCTTTCCATCCTGCTGACGGCATATCTGCCAAAAATACTTGTATCTTGACATCCTGCAGAGTACAATAAATATGCTTTAGTGTAAAAGTGGATTTAGACGAAACGAACATAGAATCAGTACAAATACGTTGTTGATATTTTATTACGGATAAACAAACTAAAGAATGCACATTCCCCGTTTGCCATAATTTGGGGTTATAACGTGCATACGGTAGTTTGGTTTAAATTAATTCTTGAAATATAATTTCAGTTCCGTGTCAGGAACGTGTATGATGTGATAGAGTTACAATTCTTTAAATACATGAGCATTAAATATTTTTTCTCCACTATCTGATATTGAACTAAATTGCAAAAGAAAAATTAAATTTCGTGCATCCCTGGCGCTTTCACCTTGCTCGTTATTGGTTTCTTAGTGGTACGGTCAGCAACAAAATTTTGCTCGGAAATTAAGATTTCGAAAACTATAATTTTGACTGAGATTGAGACTTTCTTTGCCAACTATACACAAAAAAATCCATTAAAATGATAGCTTTGGATGACAATTCAGAGATTCAGATAATTACTTTCTTGGGTCTAAGTGGTTCAAATTGAGTCTTTACATAGAATTCATCTCTATCTACGTATATTTTAAACAATCTCGCATCATCGAAAATATTTTTAAACTGAATGTATGTGAACCCGCCGGCTTTTATTTCGAAGGGGCCTTGAGGTTTCGGTTCAGTTCCAGTTCCTTTTATGTTGTATCTGTAAAGTGACATAATTACATAAGTAGGCCAAACGGAGATGGTCAGAAGTTATTGTTGAACCGGAAGGAATTACATGGGCGACTATTGTAGGGGCTGCAGCTGCGGCTAGCGTCACGAGATTCGCGCCGTGACGCAATACACGTAGATTCACAGAGCAAGTAATCACTACGTTTTCGTAGATGTAACCATTATCGTAACAAAATATCGAACTGTGCCCCAGTATCGCACAGATGGCTAAAAAATTAGACTTTTAGTCCCTCTGGATCCACCATAAGCCACGAAACATAAAATATGACTTACTATAACTCCATTCGTTTTAAACAAAAGTCTCATTAAATGCAGAAATGCACAACATTTTATTTTCTAGCAGCTAGCACACACGAACGGACGTGCTTTGTATAACATTAGAAGCTGCCCAGATGTGAAGTACTGCCGGACCTTTGCGATAACGCCAAGTTTACTGGCAGCCACGTTGGCCTTGGACTCAATGAACCGCCCAAAGTTAAGGTTCGAGGAAATCTCAACTCCCAAAAGCTGAAGGCGATCGGAACACTCCAAGGACACATTTCGAAAAGTAGGAGCCAAGGTGAACGGGCTCCTTTTGGCGGTGAAAAGACACGCCTGTGTTTTGGCGGCATTGAATGCTACAAGATTGGCATTGCCCCATTCGGAGACTGCCTGCAGTGCAACACTCGTTCGCTCAACCATGGCCTCTCTTTCGGACCGGATTGATTCCCTACTAGCCCGAGCATCCGGCAGGTATCTCTCTACAACTGTGCTGTCATCTGCATACCCATAGATACCGGGCATCAGCAGATCGTTAATATGCAGCAGGAACAGAGTTGCAGAGAGAACAGACCCCTGAGGAACACCGGCATTAGTTGACATGGGCTCAGAAGAGCATCCGTCGACAACAACTCGGAGGGACCGTTCAGTCAGGAAGCCTTTTACCCAGTCAGTCAGGCTAGGGGAAATGCCGAATGCTGGAAGCTTACTCAAAAGGCCAGCGTGCCATACCCGGTCGAAGGCCTTCGAGACATCAAGGGAGACAGCAATCAAAGCAAGAACCGAAAGCAAGAATCTCGAGGGCCTCGCCCCACAAGTGAGTGGCATACACTAGTAGGTCCCCAGTTGACCGATTGCGGCGAAACCCGTACTGTCGGTCACTGAGGAGATCGTTACCTTCCAGGTATGCCAAGAGGCGCGAGTTCAATACACGCTCCATAATTTTGCAAAGTATGGAGGTGATAGAAATCGGCCGATAGTTGGCAGGATCGGCACGACTACCCTTCTTGGGCACGGGCTGCACGTTAGCAAGCTTCCAGGACTTGGGCACTATACCAGTCCTAAATGAGAGGCGAAACAAGCGCGTCAATACAGGAGACAACTCGGGCGCACATGCTTTAAGAACAATCGCTGGTATATCATCCGGACCACTAGCCTTATTCACGTCCAGTCGACACAGTACTCTCAGAACCTCCTTGTTTCAAGGCTAGAGTGAATAGGCTCTTAATAAACTAGTGCGCTTTACCATCAACGATTGCGTCACTCTTTACCATCAGGCGGGATTGCGGTCAAGCGCTAGTTTATAATTTATAAAATAAAAAAAAAAAACGGCCTCAGATGAGCATCCGTCGACAATAACTCGGAGGGACCTTTCAGTCAGGAAGTCTTTTTTTTTACCCAGCCAGTCAGGCCAGCGGAAATGTCGTATGCTGGAAGCTTAGATACCTACTCAAAAGGCCAGCGTGCCATATCAAGTGTACTCTAAAACAAACTTCTGTTTAATGCTATCACGAATGTAGTTATGGGTAGATTTGTTTTAGTAGTGTAGGTAAAGTAGTAGGGAGTTTACTGAGCTATTATGGACGGCCGCATACGGGCAGCTCAAGTAGGTATTTAATTATTTGCTGAACAGCTTCGAATTATTTCCAACCATGGAGCAGTTTATAACAAAACATTATGGCAAATGCATCTCATTTGCCATAACGATTATTGCGCCAGAGCAGTCTACAGCAGCAAATATGCCTTGCAAGTGCAACTGGCATAGACCTTTTTCTGATTGCTCAGAGTAATGAAGTATTATGGTTAATCACTAAGTACTCCTTCAAGCTGCCTATGCAAGGCCGTCATTACCTACTACCAATATGGCTAACTTACATAAATTCACCAGCAACGGCAGAATTAAAAGATATTGTACAGTGTTGAATACCGAGCTCCGTTGGTTCGAACCATACTAAAAATTTCCCTTTTTCAAAGGGTCCTAGAACGTAATCCCCTTCTGCTATTATTGATGGATGAGACAACTGTAAAATAAAACAATTTAAAAACACGGTATAGTAGGACACTATGTAGTAAAATGTACTTTGAATTAAAGGGTATAACTCGCGCAAGTTAGTTTGGCAGTTTAATGTCGGGGCTACATTAGCGGGCTACGGCGATGTATATGGCTGGGTACATCGTTGCAACGCAATGTATTCGTGCGCAGACGATGTAGCATCCGGGCACTGTCGGTAAAGTGGCGTGCTTCAAAGGACTTGTTGCGACAATATTCACTGGAGTGACAACACCTACGTCACTTCAGTGTCGTCCAGACTTTGAAGCGGGACTGCCGTTCTTTTTGCATTTTCTTTTCATTGTTTTTGTTTTGTACACATGTAATAAATAATAATTTACTGACATATAATGCAAAGCCACTGTTTCCTCCATCGTCTCGGCCGCACAACTCATAATCATCATCATCAACCTTTTTTTTTATCGTCCTACTGCTGGGCACAGGTCTCCTACAGAGAAGAATTGAGCGTAATCACCACGCTTGCTCAATGCGGGTTGGCGATTTTAGACTTAAAGTCCAGGTTTTCTTAAGATGTTTTCCTTCACCTTGTAATCAGTCATTGGTGTCCAAGATATACTTAGAAAGTAAATATAACTTAGAAAAGTTACATTGGTACTTGCCTGACCTGGAAGTGGTGGTGGAGTGGCGAACCCGCACACTCATACTTGAGAGGCTGGTTTTAACTACTAGGCCACTACGACTAAACAACGACAATTCACCGTAGGCCGCTTTCTGAATCTTCGCGTGCTAATGTAGATAAGAACATGGTGACAACGGATATTTTGCGCGCCAACGCGATACGAATCTTCGCCCACTAATGTAGCCCCAGCATTATGAACATGCGGTGGTGGACGGTGCCACAAACTACAATTGTTACCGGCAGGTCTACAACAAGTAGCTGTATCCTCCTTTTTAAAAATATTGCAAAAATAATAGAGGAAAAACGAAATGTATGGGACAGTAATTAACAAGATAATAACCGTGCAAATGAAATCAGCCCTGACGTCAGTCTTATTTTGTACTCTGAGACGGATGGGAATACTAGACCCCAGAGCAGTTTCGTGTTCCACATTCTTCTCTTTAGCAGGTAGACATTTCAATATAACCTTGTAGACGAAGGTGCCGACTAAATAATTAAAAACCTCTAAAAAGTCCTCAGTATTGCCAACCACTAGAGGTGAATATGTCATAGACAGTGTAGACTGAAATAAATATGACGTTAGATACTACGAGTCTAAATAAACAAGTAGTTAAGATTATGAATATAAAATTATCGTACAATTACGTAGGTAGGTACAATGCTGGATACGGGCCCAGCTTGGCCTATTTGTACTAATAAAGTCCGTTATTGCAGGACAGCTCAATTCGTACTTACCTACAAAGGTTCTTAACTCCCGATTAGTTTAAAGAGGTCATACTCAAATCCGGATTTTTCCGGATCAAATATTGAGAATTTTGTTACCTACCTCTGAATTCCCATTGATTTTTAAAACTTCAGGACATTGTAGTTTCTGACAGCTAATGTAAAATTCAGCATCTTCGGCAAGCGGATTTTTAATGATTAGTTCACTTTGAGCCATTTCCCGCGCTCGACATTGGAAAGTCAAGGTATCTACCACAGGACTCGGAGTTACCGTCACGATGATGATGTAGAATTGATACTCACGACTCACTTCATTTGTGAACAATACCTACAGTTAAATAGGACAAACAATAACAATAACTTTACTTTTAAATAGTTTAGAAAATCCATACTAATATTATAAATGCGAAAGTATCTCTGTCTGTCTGTCTGTCCGGCTTTCACGCCGCTACACAGATAATGTAGAGCCTGAGAAAGGACATAGGTTAAAAACCATCCCGCTATGACCAATAGGAGCAGAGCAGGAACAAAACATGTTGCGAAAACGGGAGCAAACGCGGACGTACATATTGCTGCCATTATTTTAACAGGCGCTTATTTTATATATCAACCGAGCTCTTTCGGTTCGATGCTTACGCGGGTGAAACCGCGGGGTACAGCTACTTTAAAATATTACTACTGAACTAAAAAACCGGCCAAGAGCGTGTCAGGCCAAGCTCTTAGCTCAGTATAAAGTTCCGTAGTTTTCCGTACGTCACAATAAGTGTCCCCAACTCCCCACTTAAAGTGTTAAAAAATGGGCTATTTGTAACTTTGAGTTGACATACTAAGTACTAAAAACGGCCCCACAAAGAACCGTGATAAGTTAAGAAAGAGTTATAGATTCCAATTATTCTTTAGCTTATACCCGTTTCGACCCCATCAACTCAGGAAAAATCTTAAAAGTGCACAGTATGATGTCGGTGAAGCCGTATGGAGGACGGGTCTGAGCAGTTGTGTTGTGGTGTGTGCCGATGCGCCAAAGTTATGTCGTGGAGGGTCTCCAGATCAATCTCCCTCTGGCGGAGCATCGTTAGTCGTGTTGTTGTCAACTGCATTACTGCTTACCATCAGGCATGATTATGGTCAAGTACTAGTTATATATAAATAATAAAAAGTTAAAAAACTAAAACCCAACTACGACAAAAAACGACGCTGAAAAAGTATAAAACAAGATTTTCAGAATACTGAACTGAACAAAGTTGCTAATATAGTTGCAAGTAAATGGACACAGTAGACTCTACCAAGATGCCTTCGTTGTAAATTGACAATAATGTCTTACGATACTATTCTGAAGTATGCAATATTCACTATTTAGAGATAAATTTTCATGTTTGGAAAACCGCAGTCACACGTTATGAAAGTGCTACGGTAGGTATATGTAACGTGTGACTACGCCTTTCCAAACATGAAAACTAGCAACTTGCAAAATTAGCAACTTTGTTCAGTTCAGTATTCTGAAAATCTTGTTTTATACTTTTTCAGCGTCGTTTTTTGTCGTAGTTGGGTTTTAGTTTTTTAACTTTTTATTATTTGTACTATTTTGGTGTTAAAGTGTATTTGTGGCGCATAATATTAATAAAAGTTAAATTGACGAACTAAAAACTAAGTAGTTAACATACGACATCTCTTTTGACTTATGTATCGGCGTATAGTAATATGTAGAGATGTCCTATTTTACTATTTCGTAGGGCTTGGAGCGTAGCGCATATAGCAACGGTTTTCCCGCATGAAGCTCCCGGTTTTTCGTAGTAGCGACGCACATTTGCGTCGATGGCACCGAATGGGTCATGAATTAGTGGATGAGGCCGTTAGTATAAATAGATTGGATGTTTTTCTAACGGTGGTAGGCCATAACATCGGCTGCCGGCAGAAGTTACCACCCACCAGACAAAGTCTTGCCGCCAAGCGAATCGTCGTGTTCCAGCATGATGTCTGGTGAAGCCGTACAGAGGACGCGTCTGAGCACTTTGTGTTGCGTTGTGTGGCGAGTACGATGCGCCAAATGTTGTTGTGTCGGGAGTTTGGTCGTGGAGAGTCTCCAGATCAATCTCCCTCTGGCGCAGCATGGTTGGTCGTTTTGGTCTTGGATTTAACATTGCATCACCTGGCTCAACTGCCGTCATCCTTGCTATTCCTAAGTTTTTTAAGTGAATAGGCTTAATAAACTAGTGCGCAGGCATCAAGGATTGCGTCACTGCTTACCATCAGGCGGGATTGCAGTCAAGCGCTAGTTTATAATTATTTAAAAAAAAAAAAACTTATATTAAGAGGACCTGGGAAGATTTCTTAATCTATCTAATTCTGCTAACGATCGACAGTCATGTGGATTTTTAAGTAATTTATTATGATCCAAGGCACTTATAAATAATCCCTCTATGGTTTTAACTCTACTAAGAGCGACATAGGCCTGTCGTTTAGCAAACAATGAGTTTCCTAGATCGATCACTTTTTTATCTAGAGTACAACCTTGTAATTTATGTACAGTACAACCCCAAGAAAGAATCAGCGGGAACATTTTACGCTGAATTTGCCCAGAACCCCTCAAGCCGTCAAATTCATTGAGGCAAGGCTCGATTTTGATAAGTCCGTTAATATCTGCTTTTATGGATGCGTCGTCAAATTGTATGAGAACAGCGCTTGGCTGTTCTCCTGTTCCAACTGATCGCGCCGAAGAGCAGGCCATTCGAAGGCCTTCACCGCTCCCATCGCTCCGTTTACCAAACCCTGGTTTACATTCAAATTTCTGCGAAGCATTACTAGGGGTTATGTCCAAACATAAAGTACTCGTGAAGCTCTTTTAGATGATACAAAATACGGTATATTTATTTTAATTTTGTATTAACATAGAACTTTTTGTCCGCTAGAGGGCGTAATACTAAATTTGGTGACAAGCTTTATAGCTCATAACCAACAGAATATCAAGGCCCTTCTAATGGTTCTGCAGTGGTCTTATTCTGATAAGTAGTAAAGAAGCTATCTATGAACGAAAAGATGTGAATTATATGCAATCAGCCGATGAATACAGGTAAAGTCACAAGCAAATGCTAGTAACATATATATATTCAAAATGTACAAGTTAAGCCCTTTCAAATGATACCAAACACGGCATATTTATCTTAACTTTTTTTTTTACTCTGTATATTTTGTCCGCTAGAGGGCGCCACGTTAGATTTTGTGAAACTCCATATAGCCTATAACCAGCAGACAATTAAGACGCTTCTAATGATATGTCATTTATCGAATTCGAACAAGTAGTTTAGAAGTTACGAGGGAACAGATGAACATACATACATACATACATACATACATACATACATACATACATACATACATACATACATACATAGCCTGTCAAAATCATAACCCTCCTTTTGCTTTGCCGTAGTCGGGTAAAAAGTAACCCAAATTAATGCGCCATCTCTCGGGAATTTGGATTACTAATTTATACAAAATAGGCGGGTTATTTATGTTGAATTTTCGGTGGTAATTTTGGATTGCGTGAACCGATATTATTATTGAAGTTTACTCCTTAAGAATCGATTTTAATATATAAGGCGCCCGGTATGAGAAAAATCCGAGGGGTAAAACCTATTAACGAGTAACGAATTTTAAGCGTTACTATTTTAGTGCGCACCTTTCTAATCTAAAAAAGTGGCATAATTATCTTTTTACAACTATATTTTGTTAGTTATTAAGATAATGCTATATTTAAAAAAAAAAAATTATAATAATTTAAAAAAAAATGTTTATAAAATTTTTTTTTTATTATCAACTTTCTTAAAATTGGTTAAAATTTTCATAAATATGCATTCATATTTTTTTAAATTTTTTATGATTTATTTAATAAATAATTTTTAAAATAATATTTTTTTTTTCTCGTACTTAAGGAGTCCAATCGTGCGTCGGAGCTGACACACACACTTCTTTTTTTTTCTTTTTTATTTGAAAGAATATACGTTCAGAATGATAAAATATGTAAACAAAGATACAAATATGCTTGTAAATAGTGGTATCGCATTATTGCCACTGAAGTTCCCTTTTGGATTCAGCTTAATCAGATGTCAGCAAGTGTTTGAAATACTTATTTATTACACGTGTTTAATCGGAAACAAACACGAGGAAAGTTAAATAAAAGCTTGTACAAATTATAGATACAGATAGGCATTGTACTGACTTTGAATGTCATTTGGCACTCCTCATAACCAACGAAGTTCCACCGGCATGTGGCAGCCGCCTCACCCCAAGTTTTGATAGTTTCTGGGCATTTGATTTCGAAATACCCATCGAATTTTTCAGGAACTATTTTCACCACTTCCGTAGAGACTATGTATGACTCGGGGTACTGAAAACAGTTATCTTTTTAAGAAAATCTGTAGGGGGTACTGAAAACAGTTATCTTTTTAGGAAAATCCTGTAGGGGGGGTACTGAAAACAGTTATCTTTTTAAGAAAATCTGTAGGTACTACATTACACTCCATAGAGCTACTATAAAACGAGACTAGGTCTAAAATAAAAAAAAAATGAATTTGAATGAACTGGCGATAACTTTTACATTTTGTACCTGTATGTGACAATACTAAAACCAGTATTCAGCCACATCCGGTTAGTCTGGAAGCCGACCCACCCAAACCCAACCTGGTTGGGAAAAGGCTAGGCCTATTTATTGATTGAGTGACACAATGGCCCCGATTCCTTTGTTCACAAACTAAATTCCTCTTCATCATCATCTTTTTCTTCCTCATCATCATTATCATTTCAGCCGAAAGACGTCCACTGCTGGACATAAGCCTCCCCCAAGGTTCTCCACGACGACCGGTCCTGCGCCTCCCGCATCCAGCGAATGTTAATTTTACTTTACAAGCAAATGTTACTTTAGACCATTAGTCGGCTCCTGACGTAAATTGGCGTCTTTTTGGTCGCCATGTTTATAATCGCGTCTAAACTGTCTATGGAGTAGGTATCTTAATTTGACAGGATTAAACTAGTATGTATCTTCTATCCTTTTCTTAATGAAATAAAATGAGAAAGATGCACTTAACTCATTGATATAGGTAATATTAAACAGATATGATATGCTCTAACAAATTAACCAAAATAAATGTGCCGATCTGAGCAGCAGCACACACATGCAATTTTTTTATTTTGCGTACCTTTCACACGTTGGCACAGTGTGAGTGAGATGGGGCGCAATCTAAAGCATAGAGAAGAAAAAGATGGCTAGTGTTTGTCGTTTGCGCTTAACCCTAGAAAGATAACGTGCGCCTCAGAGGCGCCCGCAAAATACATATTTCGCTGAAATTTTGTTACTGACGCGTGTACAAGCTTGTGTTTCCTAGCCAATTCAATCGTTGGTCAACACTTCCAAGAGACGGCTGCTACTGTTCGGTAAGTACCATAGTTTTGCTGTTAGAGCGATGTGTTGCGCTCGAGAGGCGCATGTTTATCTTATGTGTAACTTTTGCCACTTTCATAGTGAATTTGTTTTTGTTATTTTTACTAATGTAAGGTAAGTAATAAAGGCTGGTTTTTTTATTAGTGAATACTTATTGTCATCAATTGTTTTTAGGAGTGTTTTTACACTGTGTCCAGCAGAAGAGTGTTTAATAAAAGAGAAATTGTTTCTTTATTGACTGAAGAAGATGAAGGCGCTGATGAGAGCAATGACAGTGAGATCGAGGACCATGTCAATGACTAATGTTGATGGCCAAGAAGGAGTCATAATCTATGAAAATTCGAAGGATACTTCATCGCAGAATGTCACTGAAAATACTGGACATGACCATCGCATAGTAGTTCCGCCTAATCAGGGACAAGAATAAGCATGTTTGGTCTACTGCTAAAGGACAAAATACCAGAAAAACGTCTGCAATCAATAAAGTTCATTCAAATTGTGCCTAGTTGCACGTGTCGAAATATTTTTGCACCGTGTTTGAAAACTAGGTTGGAAATTCCTACTTTATCAAGACGCTTGAAAGAAAGTATTGAATATTCCCCCACAAAGTAACAAAAAGATTTCTGAAGAACCTGATGAGGAACCACTAACTGAAATTCGACGGTACTGTCGCTTATGTACCAAAAAAAAGAAAAGAATTATTCAAAATACCGTCCATAAAACGTAAAAAGACATTGTGCGGAGAACATAAAAAAGTTGTTTGCAACAATTGTCTTTATCCGTTGATTTTTCCCGTATTTTTTTAAATTTGAGACTGATTATATTATAGTTAATTAGTTAATAAGAAAAAACACTATAAAAGTTGCCTATTTTTAAAAATTTCTATCGAAGTACAGAAGACTTCTAATTATGGTTCATTTTTGTTAAGGGTTCATAAAAACCTACAAATTTTAATATTTTAAATAAAAAATAACGATAATAATTATGTATTTTATTTACTTATTAATAATTCAGCAATTAACAGTAGTAAATGAAACAAAAATAATTGACATTCATCCAAAAAATCGGCTATTAAAACGCTGCGCCTCTGAGGCGCATGTTTATCTTTTCAGTACTAAAAAATAACGTTATCTTTCTAGGGTTAAATAGAATCGACGAAAAATAAAGCGACTTGCTGGACTTACCTCCTTTTGTATGCTTCATTTTCAGTGCGCTAGTGACGTATCTACCTTAGTTTAATATTACATATATCATTGACTTAACTTAAAATTAATTTAGTTTGAGAACATGAGAATCGGCGCCAATGTATCAGTGGGTAACCAATTAACTAGTTTAACTAGTTCCGTAATAGGGATGTATCCAAGGTATGAAAATCAATAAAATAATTAGTCCGTCTTATAGATAATAAAAAAAATTGGGACCCGTATTTTCTATTTCGTCGAAATTACCAAAAACTACTGAGATCTAACATATGAAAGTTACGGAGTGGGGGCTAATTACATCACGCCGTGGTATATTTAGTAACACGGCGTGACGTCATGCGACATTTCAAATCACTATATCTTCCTAAGTATTTGAGTGAAAGAAAAAATAAAAAATACGTGTTCAATATTTTTTATAAATCTATCTGACGGACATTAAATTATTTTCTAGGATACAACCCAATTGCGTAACACACTTTATTTTATTTTAAGTAAGTAGGTATATTTCTTCTAATCTGAAGTATTTTGAAGGAACTTACGTGTCCATTGTTGTAATCATTGAAATGAAAGCTATAAGAGTGTGTTACGCAACTCATTGAATTCCAGAACGCATTTCTTTCGAACAACAAAGTTATTTCTTGAATAGGGTTGAACATTTTATAAGGAGCCTGGCATATCTAGGTATCTGCCGCGCCATTGTTTTTTTTTTTTTGTTTCAGAGTGATTAACGTGACATTCATGTTTTTTTAATTTACCTACTTAAATATTAGGTTTATTCACTCCATCTTACTCCGGTCAAATTAGCTTCAAAAAGTAGGGGCAAGACTACATTAATTCGCACAAATTTGAAAATTTCCATGAATTATATGTACCTATGTATTAATGTCCTGGTGGCCTAGTGGTTAAAATACCAGCCGCTCAAGTATGAGTGCGCGGGTTCGATTCCAAGTCAGGCAAGTACCAATGTAACTTTTCTAAAGTTATAATATGTACTTTCTAAGTATATGTTTGTCATTGGTATGACTGAAGGTGAAGGAAAACATCTTGAGGCAACCTGGACTTTAAGTTTGAAATCGCCAACCCGCATTGAGCAAGCGTGGTGATTATGCTCAATCCTTCTCTGTATGAGAGGAAACCTGTGCCCAGCAGTGGGACGATAAAAAGGTGGATGATGATGCATATGTAAGTATTTTTATTTTAGGTACCTACTCTTTCCGTAATGCTTGACAGCCTCCGTGGCGTAGCGGTAGCGGACGCGGCCGCTGCGCAAGGTGGCGCGGGTTCGATCCCCGCACAGTGCAAGTATTTGTATGCATGAATATGAATATTTGCACTGGTCTGGCCGTGCCTCGGAAAGCACGTTAAGCCATTGGTCCCGGTTGCCATACGAACATCTAGTGGCAGTCGTTACGGGTTGTTGGAGCCCTCAAAACTCCAACAATTGGTCTAACTGCAATGCTTCGATGTCGCCTTCGGGTTGTGGAGGTCAGACGGCAGTCGCTTCACGGAAAATGTCGAAGTTTAGCCATATCAGCAGTTGGACTGGTAAAGCGGACCCCAGACTCCAAAGCTGAAAAGGCTTCGGATGCGACTGGGATTAACGCTGAGGTGATGATGATGATGACTCTTTCTGTAATGCATATTTAGCATAACATATTTATTTACGGTAATTGATATACCTAGGTACATATTATGAGGAACCAACACAACTTTTTCAACGTTTGCATGACTCCGAAATGTTGATTCTTAGGAAAGAAAAGTGCATGAATAATTTTTATAGATTACTTATAATTGATGCTGAATAATTTTTATCTTGTTCTCAGCTAGTACTTAGGTACTGTTCAGCTAAACGGCAAATTTTATCATAAAAGTCGGCTTTTTGGTGCGTTTGACTTTCAATAATTTTTTCCACACATCGGATCATATGGGATTTTTGACAAATTGTTGGTAGTTAGTATTCCTAATTTTTAGAATTGTGCGAATTAATTTAGGTAATCTTGCCTCTACTTTTGAAGATAATTTGACCGAACTAAGATGTTTGAATAAAAACTGCAGATGTCACGTGATCAACTTAGGACGTTAATATCTCAAAAACGGGAGACGTGTCCTGATGCGAGTAAGATTTTTACTCGCGTCAGGACACGTATCCCGTTATTGAGATTTTTTTTTAACAGTCCCAAAAAATAGCGCACAACTCCGCTAAAGAAGTGTGCTCTTAAAAAAAAGAAACAAAATGTTGGATCGGGCGGTACTAGATATGCTTTGGATCTACAAAGCCGTTGAAAAAGTAAGAATACACTTTGTAAATACCTCAGTAATATTATAAACGAGTAATGGTTCAGTATGAACATTCTTGGCGGGTACACGTATTTCAATGGTTCCATTAGGGTTGGGTGATCCTGCATTTCCGACTAATGCGACGATTAATGCAGTTTCACCAAGAGGTGAGTACAAGACTTGACTCTATAAAACGGACACAAAATGATATTAATAAAGATAGTATCTACTTGTCTACAGTATTAGACACATACAAATTAAGATAGGTAAAAGTTTACATCATGCCTGCCGATACGTTTCGGTTTGAAAGTGACTGGAACATCCAACGTAGAATTGGGTTCAACATGAAACTCTTTCCAAGTTTCGAATGGTCCACCCGCTATTTCAGAAAGAATGAGCCAGAGATCGTCTGTTCTGTGGAAATGTCAATAAACATACTTATTTACTTAGCTTAAGTTAAGTTAATTAAAATAAAACATCGTTTTTTTTTTATCTTAAAGCGGATTCCCACTAAGCATATTATCATTTTTGTATTTTTAGGTACCTACACGCTCGGGAACTTGTGGCTAAAGGTAAAAAAAAAACAAAATATCACACTGTTCCCATTATATTTTCCATAAAATAAAGTTAGGTACAATTTTTAAACAGAACCCTTTTAAGTATTCTGTTGACTCGTCACAACAAAGTGGGAATTGACTTTAATCACTCATGCATTCATACATACGGGTTCGTGATGATAATATAGTCGGTTTGTTGGTCACGGACAGGACATTCCATATACAGGGTTTTATTTTCAACGTTACCCATATCGATGCACGTCGCATAAAGGGCTAATTCAAGTGGCACGTAGTTTTCTAAATTACAACTTGCCTGAAACATTTTTAGGTTATAAAGTTGACGCTAGTTACCCATTCTAAAATGTGGATGGGGAAAAATATATTATTAGTCAATAAAAACAGTTTTATAAATATAATATTGTTCAAAGTAATAAACGATGGTTCTCTTCGACTTGAGTTACAACGATTACAACGTTAAAAAATACATGCAGCTTAGAGTGGAGCCGAAGAGCGGACACGTTACGCCCACTTACAGAGTGGAATGTAGTTACTCTGTACTCCACTGTTACGCATGTTCCGGCTTTAGTTTTCCCTGTCGCCCTATCTGTACGTACGAGCTTATATTATTTAAAGAAACTGTTGCCATATAATACCTTCTTCTTCTTCTTCACAGCCTACAGAGTAGAGGTCCACTGCTGGATAAAGGCCTCCCCTAAGGCTCTAATTCCAATGGGCGGGCTAGGTTAGCTAATTTGTTATTCCACAGGAAAAGCGCTCCTGCACTCTTCAATGGTCAGAGTTCCCTTATTCGCCATATAATATAACAAAACCTTATGATGAGCAAAGTGAATATGGTTTATACTTAAGTGAGTTTAGCTCGCGGCTTAGCTTGCGTGAGAGACGACTTTAGCAACTCAGAAAACGTGTAGGATCTAGATGAAAAAAAAGCATACCTAGGTGTAACAAAAAAAGAATACAATACAACTTACAGGACAACTGTGTAAAATTCATAATATCTATATAATACGTACCCATACTTTAATAAATGGATTGTGGTTGAGTGGCCTGAATGTTATGGTGAAGGTTACGTTGGTGTGAGCAGCTATTGTGCCATACTGTGGGCTTATCGTGAACTCTTCTGATATCAATGGTTGCCACCAAAACCTGGATAAATGGTAATATCAGAAATTCATTCAAATAAACTAAATATGGACCAGGAATTCACAGACATATTAATAAAATTTACTTATAGACTATTAACGAGACTTTACAAATTATTTTGTAACAACTGTTTTAGAATTAAAATTCACAATCTGATTTAAGTTTTTAACGGACTAAAGTGATATAACTTGTGATATTTTGTAAGACATCTATAGGGAAAACTGACTGTGAATTCAACTATCCACCATGCAGCCTAAAAAAGCAGATAGCGGATAGACGACGAAACATTTCAGAAGGTTTGGTGCAGTACGAATAACTTTTTTAAAAGTTTTTGTTTTCACTCATCTTGCTCCAAGTCAAGATAAGATTGAGAGAAAGAGAAGATTTATCCTCAAGTCGAAAACTTTTTTAAAATTTTTACTGTTAACTAAACGCCTATAGAAATGAAAAAAGTACAATGATCATGAATAAAGACTCGACTTATTACTGTTTCATAAAAAAGAAAATTTGATTATGAAAATGGAACAAATAGCGGTGACCCCTTCGATAGAATGTATGAATTGGGTTATCATGTCTAGCCTTTTCTCGCTTATGTGAGGATCGGTTTTGTAGTCTAACCGGCTGCAGCTAATTATCAGTATATTACGTAAAGCGGCTGCCTTTCTGACCTTCACAACACAGTTACTAGATAATATGATACCTGATGGTAAGACTCGTCAGACTTTTGACTACCCGTAACGACTGTCAAAGAGCTACAAATGATAGACAGCCGGGACAAATGGCTTAACGTGCTGTCCGAGTCACAAAAGGATCTCTCATGACTCTGTTTCTATTTACTTTCTCGCTAAAGCTCGGGAGTATGACCTCGCTTATAACAATCTTACCCTCTGCTTAACTATAAAATAAGCTTACCCTCGTATAACAATCTACTAGTTTTGATTTACGGCCGATATTAAATAATTTGTTAATAATACTACCGCCGCCCGAAATACATTTATATGTAGATACACTAACTTCTGGTATTTGGCCTTCGGGTTGTGGAGGTCAGACGGCAGTGGCTTCACGGTAAATATCGAAGTTTAGCCAAAATCACCAGTTAGACTGGTAAAGCGGACTTGAAACACCGAAGCTGAAAAAGCTTCGGATGCGACTGGGATTAACGCTGAGATGACTAACAACTACTGGTATTTACATAACTAGAAAGAGTACCTAAAACTTCTTTTTTTCAGTATGTATATCTGTGTATTTCTGTTTCATATTTGGGGCAAGAGTGCTCATTGACATTTCAAAGAAATCTACTCGGTTGGTTGACACTTCCCATTGTTACCCAAGGGCTGGCTTTAACTTTGGCGTGGGGCTAAGAATTGCTATACAACGTAGCAATACCACAGTAGACAGAGAACAGTAGATTATCTAAGGCCGCCCGCAGAGTTATTTGCCTACTCTTGCGTTGAACCCTAGGGTTGTCACTTTGATCTAAATTTATAGAATAAAAAGCATATTATGATTGAATATTTTACCAATTTATAAATTCAGTAAAAATTAAAACCTTTATTCACATAACATTTATTATATTAAGTTACAAATTTGATACCGACAAAATTTTTAAGACTACTTAAGTGTAAATTATATTCTAAAGCTCGTAAATAATGATAAATTTCAAGTGATGTGTGATATGGGAAATCGATATAACTGGTTCTTATCAGAGAAGATTGTAAGTGATGAGTACTTAAATGTAACACTAACACAATAATATTCACAAGCTAATAACTAATGCTTAAATGATATAAAACATGAGAACGTAAACAATAAATATGTAGTTCTTATGAAAAAGTAGACATTAGTAAAGTTAAGATTATGTATGGGTAGCGAATATTTAACAAATGATACCTTACTTTAATAAAACCGCAAAACCTTTTTAGCCTCATTAGTTTCTGAGGTACAATTATAATGATTGTTTATATGGGTACTGTGTAATGTTTGTTTATATAATCGGATAGCAACAGCTAGCTCAAATGCAACAAAGGCGCCGCTCGCTTACTCGCTATTAAGAGCACCTCGCATTGCTGTTATCGACGCGCGCGTCGGAGGGATTAAAGGTTATAATGTTATAAATAAAATTCTTCGCAACCCTAAGCGTTAGTCGGTCACATTTTACTGTAATTTTATTAACTTAATATTATGATTAAGACGCCATATTTGGATCCAACAACTGTCCTTATTACACTATACTCGACAAAATAATAAGTTTACTTAAACGATATTTCGTACTCAATCCTCTGTTTTATAGTAACTGGGCTTCTTAAAATAAACTTAACTTTAAACATAGTAGTCAGGAAGTAAATCTGGGAATACAATTATATGGAAAAATGCGACTCGGGTACGCTCTTAATAAAGCAAATAAACTGTTAAACAAACAATACATATATCACATTTTCTAATAAGATTTAAGTTGTACTTACATTTCTGGTTCAGTAGGAAGTGTGAAGAATGATAAGTCCGGATTTGCGAAATCATTATTGAGGCACCCGAAAACACTACAATATTTTTTTCCCCCTTTTGAAGTCATGATACTCGTAATAATTAATATTATGGTAAGTGGCCGGCGAGAATTGACGAAAGCGAGCGGTCATGTAATTTACGCGCGTGCTCAGTCACGCGGCACAGCCCGTATTGCCGCCATCCTATACCATCCTATATTATGCCAGCGTGTGCGTGAAATCGCGTACCGACACGGCGCTCGGCGCGCACGCATACATTCAAACCGAGAGCGGCTCGTTTATATGAAGATGTTTTACTGTTCTCTGTCTATTGTGGCAATACCCACTGATGGGGGTGTTACTACGGGGTTAAACTCAAGTAGGGTACCTACCTAAATTTTTTAGAAGTTTTAGTTGATAGCGTCGGTTCTCTTGTTGACAAACTAATCTGAAGTTTAGTGCTTCTTTTTCTTTAAGAAAAGGATAGAAGACACAGTTTAGTTTGGTCCTATCAAAATGAAGATATTCCATGGTCAGTTTAGACGCGATTAAAAACATGGCGACTAAAAATACGTCAAATTACGTCAGGCGCGGACTAATTTGACATGACTAAACTAATATTTATCTTCTGTCCTATTCTTGATGAAATAGAAAGTAGAAGTTGAAGTGAACTCCCAGTTTAGGATAGGTATAATATTTTTATTTCAATCATTTGCAATTTAATTATTTTGAAATTTTGAAAATATTATAAACAAATCATTAGTACTTTGTTAATATTGTTTACCTAGCACCAAAATCGCTTTTATTCATTTGCAATTTAATTGTTTTGAAATTTTGAAATTATTATAAACAAATCATTAGTACTTTGTTAATATTGTTTACCTAGCACCAAAATCGCCTTTATTCATTTGCAATTTAATTGTTTTGAAATTTTGAAAATATTATAAACAAATCATTAGTACTTTGTTAATATTGTTTACCTAGCCCCAAAATCGCCTTTATTCATTTGCAATTTAATTGTTTTGAAATTTTGAAATTATTATAAACAAATCATTAGTACCTACTTTGTTAATATTGTTTACCTAGCACCAAAATCGCCTTTATTCATTTGCAATTTAATTGTTTTGAAATTTTGAAAATATTATAAACAAATCATTAGTACTTTGTTAATATTGTTTACCTAGCACCAAAATCGCCTTTATTCAGTAGCATTACTTTAAGTTTCTTGCATCCGCTTTTGCGCACGCGGCCGAATTGAAGCGAGTTCTGACTGAAGACCAAACTCATACCCGTGGCACAACCGCTCAAGCTGACCAGAGGTCGCTCAAAATTCAACACTTTCATATTTAACTAAAATTAAAAAAGGTGTTTTATTAACCTTAATAATTAAGAACAAATAAACAGTTTCAAGTATACGTCCAAAGACTGATTTTACACGGTGCAATTTAATTGTCTATGGCTTATAAGTTGAAGCAAAAATAAAAGTTGCATCGTCTAAACACCGTTTAGACGATACAAGTCGACGCAAGTGTATCAATTTTATTGTATGCCATAGGCAATTAAATTGATCCGTGTTGGTGTAAATCAGTCTTAGGTTTCATGTAAGATACTAATTAAAAAAGTCAACAAAATTGTGTTACATTAAAGTGCTCTCAGGTCAGTGAAAGGTTCCAGGCGTTCCTGAGAAAAGGGGTCTTAACTGACGGCTACTACAGGCGGACTAGGAAGTGATTAAAGGGTTGACCTTTTGCACTTAAAAATGCAATTCTTAACGCGGTCGATATGTATGATAAAACAAATTTCTTTTAAATAAGCAATGAAATACTTCAACTCGAAGGAATTTAGAACTAATACTGAATCCAAGTTAATAGGCTGTTCATCGACGTCCTTGCCAGCCTGCATAAAATCTTAGTAGGATCTCTTTGTCTTTTGGGTATCAACCATTTTTACCGATAATTTTAGTGTATGTAGAAGAATATCATAAAGTCGATATACCTGAACGTTGAGCGTACTTATTAAGCCAACCGGCTTGAACTGTATCTTGACAGGCACTTTTCCATGTGGACTTATTGAGCTTTTACTCGGTATTACCTTCAAGGAGGACAACGCGTTTTGTATGTCCATGGAGATTTGGTTCCGAATTTTATCATTTTTGTATATTTGTAATGTTTGTACTCTGAGAAGTTATACCAAAACTGTGTTATATCCATACTTGATAGTACTTAGAACACAATCAACTAACTAAGCATAACAGTTTAAGCAGTGTAAGCGTAGGTGGTATATTATTAATATTATAGTAATTTCAGCCTATTTTATTGACCCTCTATAGAACCATAGAAAAGGCCTCTTACCTTTGCCCTGCGTTCATTTCATACACAGAAGGAACGAACATTTATCACAGTGCTTGCTCAAGAAAGGTTGACGATTTCAAACTTACAAAGGTTCCGTCATTGATACATTAATTTCAGAAAACTAGATAATTGCATTTATTATACAATATGTAAAGAAAACCCTGTCCGACCCATAAGGATAATAAAGGTTAGGTAAACACTTGACCAAATATGATATAAAATTTTACATAATCATCATAGTAACAATACTAATGAATTTTGAAATAACCCTTTTTTCCCGGGAATTAATTCCAATTTCCCCGAAATTTGGTAATTTTTAAAAAAGTGACAACACCGGTATTATTATAAGCGAATAGCGACGCGACCACGTCACAGGTGCCGCGTGCCCTGCCCCCCGCCGCCCGCGGAAGGGGTTGCGTACCGCACATGTATTAAGTTACCTCTTTTTGCGACTTAATATTTATTTTTTTAGGGGATTTTTTTTTAAGTTTAGCCTGTCTTTGTGGGCATTAGTAGAATCAGTTATCGATACCTAACAATACCTTCACGGATCGGACAGGGTTTTCTTTACATATTGTATAGAAAATATAGAAATTTAGAAGGACATATACATACCTCGAAGGCCCATTGTCAGTTTCCTGTAGTCCCGCCACAGGACTAAGACAAACGCTGGTAGTATCAGACTTGGTCGTATCTTCTACAACAGGGTACATTTCTCTGAATATGTATGTAGCTTCTATTGGTATTTTACTATGATTCATCACTTCTATTGTGCGAATAATCTTTTCTCCCACTTTTACGTGCCCTAGGTCAAAATTCTTTTGACAACCTTCGTACAGATCAAACAGAAGAGGAACTCCTGGAATAGCCAACAAAAGACTTATGATAGTATTTTCCATGAACGGCAAATATCCTATAATATGAACAAGACGAACCTTCTCCTCTAATAACAACATTTTCTTCGCAGAGCGAGTTCACCCAAAACTGTAATGTGAACTCATATTTTTTTACTTGCTTCGGTCTGAAGTAGATCGCTATTTTCAGACGCTTCCCAGGTTTGACACTCGATACTTTTTCGTAATCTACGAACAGTTCCGGTATACTTGGGTAGTTTAAGTCGATACTGCAATTAAAAAGAAAATGACCTCTGCTCATACCTACTATTACAGCGGGGAGTTTGCTACAAAAAGGTTGTAGAAAATTAGCTTGGTATGAAATAAATCTCCTTACATTACGGGCACTTTATCATCATTAGTAAACGCAATGTTTTTCTTGTAAGTAGCATCTGGTGCATTGATGAAGCACCTCATAAAATCAAATTCCATGAACGAAAAATGATACAAACGCTTTTCAATTTCTGCGTGGATAAAAATACTGTATTCCGGCCCATCTGAAATCTAAACAAACAATAAATAGTCATCAGTCATTTCAAGAGAAGCATATATAAATGATAAGTTATATTCTTAATCCCGGATTCCGAAACGGAATCAAGGACATGTCATTAAACGTACTACCGTGTTAAGCGTTGAAGAAATATTTGTGTGCCCTATAGGTATATAGTTGTTCCAGTCTGGCTGTATGTGAGACTAAAGACTGTTTACACAGTGCAAATTAATTGCCTATTGCTTCAATTAAGTTGAAGCAACAATAAAAGTTGCATTGTCTAAACACCTTTTAGACGATGCAAGTCATTTGTTGCATACATTTTATTGTATGCCATAGGCAATTAAATTACATCGTCTAAATCAATTTTAAATGCTTGTAAAACGCACCAACGATACAGGAGTAATTTCTAGTGTGTAATTTGTTTAATATTGTCAAAGGTTCTTAACTTATGAAAAAAAGAAAAAATAAAGTTAAAAAAAATAAAATTTTCTAATTTCAAAATTAGAAAATTTTGGAATTATACTTTTATGCTAAAACGTCTGAACGGATCTGGATGGAAAAAGGGGAATGTATCGCAAAGTCGTGAACAACAGCTTTTTAGATAATATAAGTTCGTACGTACAGATAGGGTGACAGGGAAAGCTTGAACCGGCACTTGCGTAACAGTAAAGTACAGAGTACATTCCACTCTGTTAGCGGGCGTAACGTGACCGCACTTCGGCTCCACTCTGAGCTGCATGTATTTTTTAACGTTGGAGTCGTTGTAACTCCAGTCGAAGAAAAACGTTGCAGAACCATCATTAATTATTTTGAACAATATTGTTCTTTCATATGTTGAAGCAGTCTAAAATATTGTATAGTAGCGTTAATTAATTGCAATCGAAAGACTTCATCAATACATATAAAAAGTCCTGACTCACTCACCGTCTCTCTCATAAATACCTAGAACTAGATCAACGCTTTGGACGTATACAGACGTTCCCTTTAAGATCTAAAGTAGATAATAGAAATTCGGCCGGAAGATTTATAGCCGCCAGATTAGGAATTCTGGCAAGAATGTGCGAACTAAGTCGCTGGAAAAGTGATATATAAAAAAGAACTGCTTTTATTTTCATATTGGAGGTATTATAGGAATATATTAAACACACCTGATCTAAATGTATATTAGTAATAGCTTCACTGTTAAGTACGTGTTCATTGCCAATTAAATAGTAGAGTACTTTAGGCTTAATGGAAAAACTAAGCGCATTGACGCACAGCGTCAAAAACTTTGTCATGTACGTTACATTACAGAATATTTTAAACGACAACGGACCATCCTGGATTGGCGTGTATATTATTCTAGAAAAAGAAAATTTTACACCAAAGTAGTTAAGAAATAAAAACAACAACAGAATACAAGTATATTTCGGAACAATTCTTACTTAATTTGTGTTTCAGTTCTTGCTTTCAAAGTTCCGTGATTTGGCTGGCAAATAACTGGGGTCTTCCCGGATTCGTTACACAACGAATTGCCCTTGAATTCAAAATTGAGATCTTCGACCTCAGTGTTCTTCAATAAAACGATGTTTGTCGTCGTGAAGCCAACTAGAGAGTTCCTAATGATAAGAATTGTTGGAACGAATATGACTTCAGGTTCTCTTACCAAACCAACAACTAATACATTAATGTGTAGGTTATGTGCTGGTATTTCAAATTTCCATTGCGACTCGTAGTCCTGCAAAGTTAAATATAGGTTTACTTTAAAAGGACATAGCTAAACTGAAGTTTGGAAGAGACCCCGCCATGAAAACGCATGTATAGACATGATTCCTAGCAATATACAATGCTGAATAGCTGAAAATTAATATTTTGTGATTAAACAGGTTTAGTAACTTTTCATATCTGCAATATATTGAAAACTAGCTTTCCGCCCGCGGCTTCGCCCGCTTGGAGTTCGGTTATATCGCGCTTTTTTGATTTCCCTCGGGAATATCAATTTTTTCCGGGATAAAAGGTCCTTTCTCAGGGTCTAGAGATTGTCAGTACCAAATTTCATCAAAATCGGTAGAGAGATTTAAGCGGAAATGCGTAACAGACAGACAGACAGACAGACAGAGTTACTTTCGCATTTATAATTTTAGTATGGATAATATCGGATAACTCCAACGACAAAGGTGCAAAAACTTCAAACAATAATATTGCTATGAACTGTCTGAATCTGGGCGTTTTAACGTGTCTGTGACGGTTTTTGATGATAATATAGTGTTTTTCACTGGTGATTTTGCGCTAAGGTACTTGAATTAAATATGTAACTACAAAGAGGTTATTGCAAGAAAAGAACTTGATACAACGGGTTTGGCCGATACTCCCTGATCTTGTCATGTGAAACAAAAATAATGCATAAAAACTATTGAAAAAGTTTTATGTGTTCACGAAAGTTATAAGAAAATTTTAAATACTAATACTTAAATACATGAATGAATATATAAATATTACGTGTTAGTGTGAAATTCCTATTCGTTTAACCGATCTGGGACAGCCGTTTAGCCATCTCTTTTACAGCAAATACAAACAAAAAAGAATTGATTACTTACTCCAGGGGCAGTAGGAGAAAATGTGAAGGTTACTTCGGTGGACGTGCCTCCTTCCACATATCCTTTCAACATGTTGCAATGAACTGGTATAAGCTCCGGCTTATCCGGCAATATCATTCCGAATATGAATTCATACGCTTCACTTGTTGGGTTTATCACATTGAATTTCCTAAAATGATGTAAAAGAAGAGAAAATTGTGATGGTGATATAAAGCCTGTTCATCATGTACACAATAATTTGTTCAATTAGACAGGTATCTTTCTACTACGGATGACCACACGGCAGTGGTAAAACTGCCCCTGTAAAACTTCCTTATTTCTACGACATAAAGATAATGTCATGTGTCAAATTGGTACAATAGACGTGCGGTAGTCAGGAATTTAACAACGTTATTTCTAAAATTGACACGAATTGGCTTACCTACCAGCCCGCCATTTTGCTTTTTTTTGCGCATGATGTCTATGTAAATCGATAGGTGATATAAAATATGATAAGCCCAAAACTCTCAGTATCTAGTTTCTGAGACATCAAGGGTCAAAGTAGATCACATGAGATACTTTTTTTTTAACTTGTGGCATAGATATTTGAAATAACCAATATGAATATTCAAGTTGCAAGGGATATATATTTTAGTTTTTCAGATAGGTTCATATTCCAGACACCATATAAAAATCTTTAATCCCCTTAGGGTAGCTATACAAACTTTTTATAACATCCGGATCCCAATACGTTGAACTCCAAAACAGTTAAATGTGGAGGTAAAGCCACTCCTGTGATCTTTCGTCTGCCTGAAGTTAAATAAGTGCTCTCCTCGATGTCTAAGTGGACGTAAGGTATTAAGGAGCGCACAGTTAGTTTGCACGTTATGTTCTGGTCGTACGGATCTAGATTATCTGAAAGTATATAATTATTATTACCTACTTATTAGCAAACAATGATATTATTTGATTTGTATCAACAGCTTGATAATTTAAGAGAATGTCCATGGAGTTTCTTGCCCGTTCTTCTCCATAGGTACCTACTCTTTGGAATGGGCGACTAGCTTCATCTTACTGACTGACCGACCTTCTGACAATTCAAAAGTGCCTGTAACTGGTTTATTTGAAATAAATGCTTTGATTTTGATAAAGAAAAAAAGGAAATACATTTACATATATATGCAAATAAATGTCATATTGGGCACAAAGAAAAAGCAGACGACTAATACAAAAGCTGGGGTAAAATAATTAAATCCAATCTAAAGGTGTGGCCAAAGAAGCAATGTGCAAATCATCACTGAACAATTCTCCATAAATATCAGCTGTCCCATTTATTTGGGTTGAGTAGCAATTGAAGTTTTGTACGGGACAGCTGATATTTTTCTCGATTACGATGTTAGTCCCATTGCAAAAGTAGTTCAGTTTGATGGTATGTATGTCTATGTTTTAAATTTTACCAAACCTTTCTGTTACAGCCTGTATATTGGGCATAATTATTTTCTCCAAATATATAATCTGTATGGTTTACAAAGTATTAAAAACTAATAATCGGCTAGATTCAGTTACCTATAGCACTTTTGAGTCTCACTTTACAGTCAAATGCATCTAGAGGCGCAAATGTGACCTTGAAAACTCTGCTTTCACCAGGTTTCAAACAATCTTTAACAGGCTCTATTGAGAACGGCAGGTCAATCTCAAACCATGTGTCGACGCTCTCTCTACCCTGGCTATTACTAAATAGCGTTACATTGCTGGGAGCTGATAATGAGAAATTCAGTTATATTATTAGAAAAGATTATTTATGTGAACATATTTTTTTAACGTATTGAATAATTATACTTTACCTTTTTCAACTGGATCAGGCAGGTCATTTACGTTTGTTGCAGTACCTGTGTACGTATTATTTGGGTCTAATTCAGTAGATTCGTCCGGAATTACCTAATAAATTTTAAGACGTTTTAGGAATTATTGTATAAAATGTGTAACCTATCTAGAAGTACGCTATGTAGGTTACAGCTCGTTCCCACTTGTCGGGTGTCGGATCCGTAGGACGCGGCCGCGGTGCTGGTCGCCTTGAAACTTCATAATAATCGTAGCAACGACTCGTAGACGATCATTGCGCTACGCGGCACATTCGCGTAGCCACTGGTCTACAACGCATTGTGCTGTCATGAAAGAAGTCCACGCCCCTAAAGCTATCGTGGTTAACGTTATTTCTTTTTTCTGTTGGTTGTTTAATATATATAGATATGTATTATAAAAAGGTTAAATTTGTTTTTTTGTGTGTATGTGGGGAATAACCTCCGGAGCTAATATAACGAAACAACTCATTTTTTTTTCATTTATAGCAAGTATCAAAGTTTGTGAGTACTACAGCACAGGTTATAAATTATATAAAACAGAATTATTTGCATGCACTGCCTAAACAGTGACATATAGGTAAAAACAATGTATGATCTAGTCGTATGTAGTCCCCCTGTAGAAATGTACATAATATACAGTATGAGGAACCTCAATCTAATAAAAAGGACAATACCTGTGACTGGTTAGTTTCGTATTTGTCTATTCTGGCTGGAAATTCATCGTCAATTTGAAAACTCCACGTTATTTTCATCGGAACACGACCAACGTTTTCCACAGTGAAGTCGAAATCTCTTTTCTGTATTTTAGAACCAAAAATGTAATTAATAGTAAAAAAATAAAATGTATTAATAGATTATTTTGGGTTGGCAAAATATATACCCATTTTTCTTCCGAAGCTAGAGGGTCTGACAACCAGTCTTATTCATCATAATGAACCTATTTTATCGACCCACTGCTGGGCACAGGTCTCCTCTCATACAGAGAAGGATTGAGAGTAATCACATGAAATGTTTTCGTTCACCTTGTAATCAGTCATTGGTGTCCAAGATATACTTAGAAAGTACATATAACTTTAGAAAAGTTACATTGGTACTTGCTTGACCTGGAATCGAACCCGCACACTCATACTTGAGAGGCTGGTATTATAACCACTAGGCCAACACGGCCACCAGTCTTATTAATGGTGTCGTATTACGCAGTAAGTGGGTTATGGAGGTCAGATAGGCAGTCGCTGCATGTAAAGTAGGTACTGTTAGCTGCATCCAGTTAGACTGGAAACTGACCCCCAGCATACATTGGACAAGTTCAGGCAGATGACGATAGTGATCTTTTTAGTCGTCAGATATCTAGGAACAAATACTATCTGTCACGTGATCCATCGCATCTTTTTTAGGCATATGAAGCCATATATTAATAAGTATAATAGCCATTATCAAGACTTTCCTTGAGACATTTTTCTTATTTCTCCGCAACACAGACCCATATGGTGTGACGTCACGTACCTCACCACTACATTATTTAGTTATATCACGTATATATTAGAATAATATCACCTATAAGGTTTGAATATAAACCGTACGTAATAAATATTAAAAGGGGTCAAAACTCATTGATACTCACTCCTAAAGTGCAACAGGTTACTCTGTGTCTGTTTGCACTCTACTTAATCTTTTCCACATCTGCCGATGCCATGCCGGCCAGTGACCAACATCACACCCATGCAAAATGTCTACTAATTAAAAAAGGTCGTTATTAAAAAGACTAATAATACTTTACCTGATATATAAAAGTGTCGCGTAATTCCATACTCTCAGGCAATGTAGAAACGTATTTTGTATATTCCGTTTGTGCCGAATACACAATAACCATGTTTATTTTCCCCAGGAAATAGTCTGATGGTGGAATAGTTTGTTCATCAATAATAGTTTCGCATCTTTGGTTGAGGCTTAAATCTCTGAAAGCATTTTAAAATAAGGAGTTTACTCCAAAAATAATTTATGGTCGTACAGTTTTTGTATCTTCTTTGATATACGGTCAGAAAGACCAGAAAGGTCCTTCTCTGTATGAGAGGGGACCTGTGCCCAGCAGGCGGACGATACAAAAAAAAAAGGTTGATGATGATGATAATACGGTCAGAAATGGTAGACGATTAACATAATACGATTCTATAATTTACAGACGACAGCACATCAAGCTACTACAACTTGTCAAATTTCTTTATTAGATTTATAATTTTGTCGCTAAGGCACTAAGGCTCAAAGTTGAGTGGGAATATTTGACAGTTTAAACCAACCAATAACGAAAACGATTGACCATGTGCCGCGGTAAAAAACGTGGTCAATCGTTCTCGCCATTGGTTGGTTTGGTATTCGATTTCGCTTCGCTACGAAGCGATGTTACATTGGCCAGAGCAGATAATAAAGAGCTATTCCTTAATTAATGAAATGTCGCATCTGTTTCGATTTCAATGAAATATTTTGTTGTGTTATTTCGGAAACAAAAGTGTTAGTCGACTAACTCATTGATTGGCTGACATCGAAGACCTTGCAAGTATTTTTAGCTTCAGATTCTACTGGAAGACTATGCTGGAAGGTGAACTACGAGATGGACTGATAACCTGGTGTAAGCCTTATGAATACGCTAATACGGTGTACTTGGAGGAGAGCTATATCCAGCAGAGAACGTCTTTCGGCTGAAATGATAATGATATTGATGATTCTACGACGCTCCTCGTTTCAAGCTGCGCTTAGGTAAGTATGCCATTACTCCATTCCTCCTCATACATACATAATCAAGGACAGGGACATACACTCCTGGGACACAGGCATCGTCTCGGTGAGAGGGAGTGGGCCGTCATCTATCACGCGGGCCTAGTGTGGGTGGGTACATGTCACATGTCTTCGAGGTTATGCCTCCAAGTCTAAGACATGCTGGTTTCCTCACGCTGTTTTCCTTCACCGTTTTGAGAGCAGCGGTGATGAAATAATTCCCACAAAGTAAAGCATCTGCGGGAAACCGCTGGATGCGAGAGGCGAAGGATCGGTCATCGTGGAGAACCTTGGGGGAGGCCTATGTCCAGTAGTGGACGTCATTCGGCTGAAATGATGAATGAAAGCGTCTGATGGGGTTCGAACCTACGACGTCCAACTTGTAAGTTACCGCCGATACCTCTAGGCCACCGCTGCTCAACAGACACACACACACACACGGCACCACACCTTCCTCCACACTACTTAGATTACCTATATATGTAGTAATAGGACTATGTGGACAATTAATGGAGGGTATATACTCATATTGGCTTCCTACCTATCCTAACAGAAATACCTGATGAATAAATTTGATGTAGCTTACTTATTATGGTCAAACAGGGTGACTATTTGGCGGTTGTCCCAAGTAGTTCCTTTAACATCAAGTGTGAGGCAGTCATCACTAATTGCCACTAAGGCACAATATAAACATTCCTTTAAATAAAATGTATTAACAATTAAAGTAATTTTGCAATACGTTATAAAGATTAACCACCACTATTTATTACTTATTTCTTACTTTTTGTAATGTTATAGGGTGAGGACAGAAGAACATAATTTCTAAGTCTTTCTCTTCACCTGGAGAAATATACCCCATGGAAGGTTTTATAACTATAAATTCTACTTCGGCCCAGGTAAACTTGTATACTTTTTCAGAATTATTGACCATTACAACTGACCTTCTTTGTAAAGAATATAGTTCACAACCACCTGGAATTAAAAAAAAAAATACTGCATATATTTATATTTGTAGATACAATGTCTACATACTAGCCTCCTTATTCAGAAACGCTGCTTAAAGTTCACTAGTGATTAGCGATTGTTTAAACATACATTTTTGACCTTTTATCGTCATTTAACTTTAATTATTTTTATGAATAAACACCACAGTGTTTTAGGGGTTTATTCATAAACGATGATTGAAGTTAAGTGACGTGCAAACGTCTAAAATGTATGGTTAAATAATCGCTAATCATTAATTAACTTTAAGCAACGTTTATGAATGAGCAGGTCAGTAGTTATACTGACCTGCGGTTGTCTGTACATTTATCAAATATAACTAAAATACATATAACTTAAATATAACTTAAATTACCTTTAATATAACTATTAAACTACCGTCTTTTGCTAGGTACGAAAAAAAGGCACTGCCAACGCATCATTACGTGCGGTTGTGTGTACAGACGACAGGACATCAAGCTACTACAATATGTCAGATTTCTTTATTAGATTTTCTACTTTATCGCCAAAGCATTAAGGCTCAATGATAATTGGGAAAATGTGACAGTTTCGGGTAGCTTGACCTGCTGTCGTCCGTACCTATGAAAAAATTACACTTTACCAAAATTTAATACGTATTTTAAAAGAGAGGTTTCCAAAAAAGATTCTTTATCCCTTATTGAACTGGAGGACATCCGCTTCGGCTTCTTGGTGTCTCCTTTTCTCTTTTCGATACTAGACGCTTTACTTTTTTTCTCCACTGTAGAGGTGGTAGACATAGTCCTGTTTTCATATAAATAAACTGAATAACCGATGATTTGCCATGAACGTGAGCACGTTCCAGATTTAATAAAAGAATAGACAGAAAGTGCTACAGAAATCATAAAAGAAACCTTTAATAATCCTCTTTTTTATTATTATTTTAGCATTCCACCAATCATACAAAGAATAAGATAGTTATACTACAAATGTCAGATGTCAATTTTATTCCACGCTATTAGATATATATTCCAATTTATTCCAAGATATTTTTCATTCCATTCCAGATATTTATTCCAAGCTATCTGATTTCGGAAAAGTATTAATTAGTCAGCTATAAGCCTCAGAAAACCATATGTCGTGCGTGGATGACGATAGAGTTCTTAATTTGAATTCTAATTGTCATTTCGTTCGAGTACTTGCCTAAACTATGTTGTATTCTAATTTTGAATATTTTTGAAACATATTGCTAATCCATTGCTCTATATGTTCGGAAAATGTGTCGGCTCAACAACGTTACTAACATAATTAATGTAGTTTAACTGTCAAAATATAACTCATTGCTATTGATAGTGTGTTACGCAATTACGCTGCTGATATTTCGTATTTGGGTCACCTATGATGGTCGCATCATAGGTGACGTTTTTTTTAAAGTAAACTAACCCGTCTGCTGTAGCTTTATACGCATCGAGATCTGTATCCATGGAAAGCATTTCTAAACCCATTAATATGACGTCTTCCATAAATGATTCACCTTCACACGCTATCTATAAAAAGATTTAAAGTGATGCTTAATTAGGCTTTTTAAAATAATATAGAATATTGATATCATCACAAAGGTTAACTTCGAATATTCCAAAATAGGTTTCCCAAAGTATTAAAAGTACAGTATTATTCACGGAGTGTCCCGTGCTTTACTTGTGGTAATCAAATGTACAAAAACGCTGTGAATGTGTACGTTATGATGGGTAGCAATGGTAGCATCAGCATATAACACACACTGCTAACTTCGCCATAATTACTGGCCGCAATACCGTCGAAAATGGTGTTATCACTTTTTTTGAAATTACCAAATTTTGAGGAAGTTAGAATTAATTCCCGGAAAAAAAATCAAATTTCATTAGTATTGTTACTATGTAAAGTTTTATATTTTATTTGCCCATGTGTTTTACTATCTTTATGGGTAATACGGGGTTTTCTTCACATATTGTATAATAAATAATTAAAAACTAATGCGTTTATTAGGTATACTTACGGTAAAATATTCATAAGGATTGTTTTTAATTGTCATATTTACTTCACATCTAGTTCGGCCCTTCCTTATTGGATTGTAATAAGCATTTAATATGACTGTTTCATTAGGTTTCACAATAACTTTCACGAAGAAGTTGGTTTCAACTGAAAATTTATGATGATTCATTAGATGTATACAATTTATGTTCCTAGCGAGCACCTTTTCATGACTGGACTGTTTTAATGTAAGGACGAACATGTTGCGCCTACAAGTAAAACCAGAGCAACATTATTGTGTTGTGTGCCGTGACGCAGTTCTAGCCAATCAACCTACAAACGCCGCAAATGAATCAACGCGTCATACTGACGTCACATGAATTCTACATCTTGCAATCAGAGTTTACCGTGCAACTAGTATACATACAACTTGCCAATTTCAACCATTGGGCAAGTGCCCGCTAGACATAACACCCGTCTGGTCGGAAGATCCTCCCTTTTCTATAGAGGATGAGAGAACTTTACACACTGTTCCTCATGCCTCCAAACTGGTGACCCCGAAGTGATTTGAACACGTAACCTTCACACTCTTTTGTATTTGACTTAGTCCTGAATATACGTCATCATCATCATCGTCACAGCGTTAATTCCACTCGCATCCGAAGACTTTTCAGCTTTGGAGTCTCAGGTCGCTTTACCAGTCCAACTGCTGATATGGCTAAACTTCGATATTTTCCGTGAAGCGACTGCCGTCTGACCACCACAACCCGAAGGCGACATCGAAGTATTGCAGTTAGACCAATTGTTGCACTTTTGAGGGCTCCAACAACCCATAACCCGTTAGTCCTGAATATACAATATGTAAAGAAAACCCTGTCCGACCCATAAGGATAATAAAGGTTAGGTAAACACTTGACCAAATATAATATAAAATTTTACATAATCATCACAGTAACAATAATAATGAATTTTGAAATAATCTTTTTTTCCCGGGTATTAATTCCAATTTTAGCGATGCGACCACGTGCCGCATGCCCCGCCCCCCTTCACCCGCGCATACATGCGCGGGTGAAGGGGGGCGGGGCTATCGGGTTGTCTACCGCACATGCATTATGTTACCTCGCTTTTTCGAAATAATATTTATTTTTTTTGGGGGAAAGTTTAGCCCAGCTTTGTAGGCATTATTAGAATCAGTTAACGATACCTAACAATACCTTCACGGATCGGACAGGGTTTTCTTTACATATTGTATGTATTCTTTTGATTGGTTAATCCCAAGTCACGACACAATACGGCACAGTAATGTGGCTCTGGCTTAAATGTGGGACTGGAGCAGGAGAATGATGATTAGTTATTTCTATTACCATCAGGGACATCTTGAACAGTAAGTCCATTGTCTGGCGCTGGATCCAACCAGAATATAGGTCTTACTTCATCCATTAACTGTGTAATTTCTATAGTGACTTCACTATCCACCGAACTTATATTTTTAAAGACAATAGCTTTCTTGCTGATGGAACCCAGACAAGTAACTGCAAACCGAAGCACTGCAACCCTATGGTGTCGCAGCCGAGGTGATACCAATTCTATTCTAGGAATAACACCTTCCCCTATCAGACATATTTTGAATGACTGTTCTCTGTTGTCTAGTAATTTTAATTTTATTTCCAACACCGCACGGTATTCCTGAAAATATATTTTGACAAAATTGTTTAGTTGATTCGCTATTCAACCAATAATTTTTTCTTTAAAAATAATTAAGACTCTTAAGTCCTGAAATCTTCGAAGTAGTTAAAGTCTCGAAACTTCGAAAGTCTTCGAAGTCTTAGCTCTAGTTTTCTTGTAATTTTGTTTAAATTAAGACCAATAGTCTTAATTTAAACAAAATTATACCAAAGCCACATAGTAAATATAACTATCTACTTTTTCTATTTCGTTTACAGTTAGTCCAGTAAGTATTACTCTATTCTTTGAATGTTCTGTTTTGAATATCACTTAGGTACTAAAAATTCTCCTTACATTTATAACGATTATAAAACCCGAATTGTATAACAGACTTCCAAACACAACACAATCTGAATCATTTTGAAGGGTATTGCTAATCCAGTGCTTTATTAGACTGACTGGTAAAAAATTATGTACCAGTCAATCCTATTGCTATTGTTTTCATAGGCATACTTTTAAGGTTCTGTCGTTTCCATATTTGATGGCGATTTTGAATTTTAACTGTTCTATATTCAGATGTGTTTAAATTTTCAATCACTAAACAATTGAATATTAGGATTAATGCTATTGTTTAGTCACACCGTCGATTGGAATCTGTCAGGTTACGTAAGAAAATGACTCTTTCCAAGGAAAATGTAGGTACATGCAATCATTTTCTACAACTTTAGAACAGGCTTGACACGTCTTCAGTGTTTTGAAGAGCTAACATCTGTGTTAAGGAATAAAACCCTTCTGTCTGCGGGCTGTTGAACGCTGGTATTTAGAATTCCAGCGTAGACATAGTAGTGATAGTGACAATCTCCCGAAAGACGCCCAAAATCCGCCTTCACTGATGATAACATCATTGCTGTGAAACAATTACTTAATTTTCGAAGGCCGTCATGTGATGTATTGAGGAATAGAGGCTCTGTTAGGCATCTCAGGGACAACCCTTCAGTAGATCTTGCACGAAGCACTTAGTGTGAGAAAGTTAGGTTGCCGTTGGTTACCGCATCTGCTTTCCGACGATCACAAGGCGTCCCGCGTCAGATGGTGTAAGCAAACTCTGCAAAGGTTCAACCGAGGAGAGTCAAATCACGTCTACGACATCATCAGTGGTGACGAATCTTAGATCTATGCCCACGATCCAGATTCCAAATAAGAATCTACAATTTGAGTCTTTTAAGACGAGACAAAGCCGACTAAGTTATTCGTTTTCCAAGCACTTCAAAAAAGATGGTAGCCACGTTCGTTGGAAAAGCCGGATATATTGCGACTATTGCACTTGAAGATTGTAGAACGGTTTATGCAGTCGCAGAGTGGTATACCACAGTTTGTTTACCACTTAACTAACTCAAAGCGACGCAACATCTTGATTCCTGCACCACGACAACGCAAGCTCACACAGCGCTCGTCAAACGATTGAGTATTTGAAGCAGGAAGAAGTAGAAATTCTTGACCTTTCTCCATACAGTCCTGACTTAAGACTTAACGATTTCTTTACATCTCCTAGAATTAATAAAATCCTTCGTGGTCAAAGGTTCCAGTCCGGTGAAGAAGCAGTCGACGCTTTCAAGTCAGCCATTTTGAACAACCCTAGTTTAGAGAGGAATAAATGTTATAATAACTTGTTTGAGTGAACGGAAAAGTATATTAAGCCACGTGGTGAATACTTCGGAAACAATAAACCTTATAGTACTTCTATAAGGTTCTAGACGTGTTTTTTTCTTCAACGACAAAACTTAAAAGGCATGCTTCGTATGCCAGTCGAAGACGGTTATCGATTACAATTATTGTGAGTAGTCAACAAAATTTATTATGATTTACGGATACTTTCCTATTTAAGTGATTTTACTATCAATTACGATTTAATTAATGGAAACATAATTTAATGAGTAATTTCAGATTGATTCGATTATTTGGCCTTAGTTAAAACATTTGATGACATTTTATTTTGATTTTCTCTGCTCCCTTTTAAATCCTACATGCTATACCATATTATATACTCCTAAATGTATATATTTTGGTGCCCAATATTTTATTAATGTCAATTGTACTGATGTATACCTCCACTGCGTACCTGCTGACTGTTATAAGAATCATCGCACGTACCTGTAGGGCCTCTGGACTAAAAATGATTCCCAGATTCTTATGTAACAAAGGTTCTATATGTGTTTCAAACTTGTCCAATGAAAATATCTTTGAATGAGAATTAGACTGATGGTGAAGTTTCATGTTGAGTGCGCACGCAACAAGTCCATTATTATAAAGATCAATATATCCCGTATGACTGGAATGGACTGTGACACAGAAAAAATGCAATGTCACCGAGTTTTCCGCAAAAACACAATGTGGTGATGACTGTAAACAAGAAAAATGTCAGAAAAACACTTAAGTTTGACTTTTACGTTACCTTACTTTTAACGTTACGATGTTAGTTGCAAACGTTACCTCCGGTACTTTATATTCTGCTAGATTCTTAACAATTAAATGTTCTCTAAATGTGGTCTCAATATTCCACAGATCCAAAGTGGGCATAGCTCCAGTGCCGACTAACTTGAGAGGTACGCCTTGCGCCTCAGCAGGACACGTGTCACTTATAATAAAGCTAATGGTTTCCTCAAACTTGCGCGCTTCTGTCGCAAAGAATTGTATCTGTATGGTCCGACTTGTTCCAGGAGGAAGAAGGTTGTCTTCATTCAGTATAAGGAAGTTGCCACATTTTAATGGCGGGTTTTTAATTCTGTTGAATATCATTAAGATATAGATTACATTGATTTTATTCATTAAATACATTCAATTAACTTCCTGCGATGTGAAGGTAAAAGAATCAATAACGATTCTAATTATTTTTATTAATACTAGCTGCGCCTTGCGGTTTCACCCGCGGAAGTTTCGATCCCGTGGGAATATTGGGATAAAAAGTATCCTGTGTGTTATTCCTAGTTATAAATAATACAAATGTCATTCAAATCCGTTCAGTGGTTTTAGTGTGAAAGAGTAACAAATATACATACAAACATTGGCATTTATACTCATTTCTGTCATGATCTTGTCATAATGTACTTACTTAGTAGTTTTTTCCTTTTGGGGAGGTGGAGGGAGAGTAGGGTCACGTATTTGTTGATACGCGGGAGGCAATACTATCTCGTAGGTCACGGGGCACTTGCTTGTATTGTTCAAAATAACTTCTCTCGTTATCCCAGTTCCAACTGCTATTATATGGAAATTTAATTCGCCCAATGGGAATAAGGTAAACCTTGAAATATAAATAAAAAAATATACCTATATTTTTATATGTTTTCCATTTTTTAAACAAATTAGTCAGCGCGTCACGTAAGTTGACGTTTTAGCAGCCATTTGGACATCTTAATTAGGCGGGACTAAACTAATATTTTATCTTCTGTCCTTTTCTTAATGAAGAGGATAGAAAGAGATACAGCCTTAAAATTAGTTTAGATTGTGAACAAGAGAATAGGCGCCATTAATTATTATTATACTTAATCTTATTTTTCTAACTATGCCTTCCTTTACCGATGTAATATTCAAGGCAAACTCAGCACTTACGTATTGTAGAACGATGCAATGGTAATGCAGACTGGGAACTTGGCGACGACGACCTGGTTCTTGCTGCCATCGAGCAGCGAGCAGATATACGCGGGCACGTTCACCAGGTTCATGGAGGTGGTGGGCGTGCACTCGAACTCGATAGCGACGAGCTTCAGCGTGGCGGGGATCACCCCGCACTCCGGCATGCATTCGAACGACCGCAGCAGGGACGGCTCCGGAAAGTTCTTCACCTTTTTTAACCTGTCGTTACGAGTTCTGTGGTATTAAATGTTCTGTAATCAGTTAATTGATATTCTTGCACTAAGTTTTAAATCCGTGTAGATGTGCTTTGATAAACCTTTAATTGTAATAAATACATTCTTGACCTGCCTACACGTATTTACCTTTAACAACCTTATATATACCACTTGCTTCTTTCACATTCTCACACCTAGTTATTGAATTCTTTTTCCAGTTACGAGTATCTATCTACTACGCATTTTACCTATCTGATGAAATCTTCAGTAAGGTCGGACGTCTTTACTTACAACTGCCTAGAAAATGGCTTATGTTAGTCATTTCGGTAATATAGTTCAAGAATGTTGCTATCGTCTGGTATGCAGGCTGTATGGTTCAGAGATAGTTGAAGATGAGTTGCCAAAACCACAGACTTCACAATTATTAAGTTTATTCGTAAAAGTACAGGAAAGTAGTTTGGGTGCTAATCCGTGGTTGTAGCGGCAGCTATTGGTTAAATAACAAAGTATTAATATGCACGTAAGTAATATAGGTAAAATAAATCGCAAAGTAGGTCGCGACATAAGCAAATAATGCCTGTACGGAACGGTAGACACAGGCCACACATCACCTTGTTTGCGCAAACTTTTGTAGAAACTGTTTGCGCATACTAGATGTGTCTTTTTATGTCATTACAAAAAAAAACCCGGCTACACACACAGAATAGGGATGTTTCCTGGGTAAAAAAATTGATTCTATTTAGTCCGTCATTCAGATTATAAAAAAATATTGGATACGTACCTATATTTTGTTTTATCAAATCAATTAAAATTGACAAATCTATAAGGCATCAAAAATCAGGAGTGGTGGCTCGTGACGTCACTTGCCGCTAAAAAGTGTAGCGTGCATGTGACGTCATTTTTTGTTTATATGAAAAAAGAAAAATTACGTGTCTAGTATTTTTTGTAAATCTGAGTGACTGACTAATTAGTTTTTTTTAGTCAGATACCCTATTGTTAAAATCTCATTTTCCTTTTTTTTGAAAATGAGATTTTAGCAATTCTAATATGTACCTAGGTATTTTATTAATAATACCATGAATACTTATTTGAATTTTATTATGATTACTAACCTGTAATATATGTTATATTTGCCTCTATTAAGCAAGTACAATTCTCGGACAACTGTCGAATTAACTTTGACGTTGCCATAATTAAGATAGTTCTCGCTTGGATTTTCATGAGCGCATTCAATCATAACATCGTAGCATTCCGCGGACAAATACAAACTGTCTACCAACATTGGCTCTCCGCGCCCTTCTGCGTCAAATATCTGTAAATTATCTTTTACATAAAACTAGCTTTCCGCCCGCGGCTTCGCCCGCGTGGTATTTGATTATATCACGCTTTTTAGATTTCCCTCGGAAATATCATTTTTTTTCAATAAAAGGTAGCCTATGTCCTTTCTCAGGGCCTAAAGATTGTCTGTGCCAAATTTTATCAAAATCGGTAGAGAGGTTTAAGCGGGAAAGCGTAACAGACAGACAGACAGACAGACAGACAGATAGATAGACAGACAGACAGATAGATAGACAGACAGACAGATAGACAGACAGACAGAGTGACTTTCGCGTTTATAATATTAGTATGGATCAAACACTTAGCTGATACCTACGGAGAACAATCTGCCCCCTAATCGGCGACCACATTTATGTCAAATGATTGCGACTAGTTGGGATCAGTTGGCATCGTTCGGGCCGCCCATTGGTCCGTTCGGTCCAAACGATGCCAACTAGTCGCAATCATTTGACAAAAATGTGGTCGCCGATTAGGGGGCTGTTATAAGTTATTTTTTAAGAAACTTTGTCTAAATGGGGCTTTTATTGCATCGCTTTTAGGTTCACACTGTATTCAATATAGGTGATTTTTACTTAGCATTACACTTTTTTATGCAGTGTATTGACAAGCTTGGCACTATTTTTTTAAACGTTGCCCCTTACTATGAATTTCTCCTGTATCGTGAGTGCGTTTACAAACATATAAACTCACATATACAAATACAAACAACCAGACCCAGAACAACTACCTGTAGGCCATACATATATTTGTTCCGTACGGGGATCGAACCCGCGACACTCAGCGCAGTAGTCGATTACTCAACCACTGCACCACCGTGTCGTCAGTTGCATATAAATTTACTATTTAACCTAATATACCTAATATACATATTTTTTATTTAAAAAACGTTGCCCCACACTAGAACTTTCTCCTGTATCGTGGGTGCGTTTGTATACATACAAATTCACATACACAAACATCCAGATCCAGAACAGCTACTTGTAGGTCATACAAATATTTGTCCCGTGCGGGAATCGAACCCGTGACAGGCAGCGCAGGCACACATTTAACCACTACGCCAACCGCCATCATCGATCATCAACCTTTTTATCGTTCCACTGCTGGGAACAGATCTCCTCTCTTAGAGAGAAGGCAATGCGGGTTGGCGATTTCAGATTTTAAAGTCCGTGTTTCCTCAAGGCTCAAGATATTTGGTGTCCAAGATATACTTAGAAAGTACTTATAACTTAGAAAAGTTACATTGGTAGTTGCCTGACGACACGATCCTACGGCGATTTCGCGAAGCTGATATAAAGCCCGCTAATGGCCCTAAACTACTCAGAGAACGTTGAGTTGCCAGGTTGCAATTTGCTCGAGAACCAGTGACGGATTAACCCTTAATCAAATTAAGCAATTGCCTAGGGCATCACGTCTGGGGGGCACCAGAAGAAGCACAAAAAATGTCCGTCCTTAGGGCATCGCGAATCACGTCTCACTCTTAAGTCACCAACAACCACACCAAAAAAAGTTTTTAGGACTAATTTGAAAACTGGTGCGTTTTAAGAGAGAGTCCGATATGTTAAAAACATTTAGACGTTAATACTATCTTCCCTGAATTCAATGCCCGAAAAAGCCGCAAGGCGCATTTCAGTAAATAAATAATTTGCTTTGGTTTTTATTGTTGTCGCACTTACTTCATTTCTAAGGTACGTTACATCTCATCATCTTATTTTACAAAAATCTAATGTTTTTAGGCGGTAAAAGTTTAAACACCGATTCTAGTTGACATACGGATATGGGGGGCCCACAGGCATGGATTGCTTAGGGCATCAAGTAGTCTTAATCCGTCACTGTCGAGAACACATCCGATGGACAGAGGAAGATTGGTCCAAGGTTATGTTTTCTGATAAGTCTAGATTACTTAAGAGGCTGGTGTTTTACCCACTACTCCACCACGGCCACGCAACTTGTGCCGTCGATTAAATATAATCAATATAAGTATATAAAATAGATGTAACATACGTCGATCGTTAGGACTTTCTGTGATATTACACCAACTTGGCACGCAATGTATGTAACTGGAACCACTTGGTTGTCGTGTCTCTGCACGATGCCCGATGTTTGAGCTATTATAAAATCTTGGATGAAATCTTCAGCGTTGCGTATCTTCCACATTATTGGCAGAATAGAATCGTTCTTTACAATAAATCTGTCATCTTCTCGACGATAGAGTAGAAGCTTTCCATATTCTGCAGAGTGAGGTACATCAAATAAAAATCTATTGAAAGTATACAAACATAGTCAATCTATACTAATATACAAAGCTAAACAGTTTGGTTGTTTGTTTGTTTGAACGCGCTAATCTCAGGAACCACTGGTTCGATTTGAAAAATTCTTTTTTGTTGGATAGCCTATTAATCCAGGAAGGCTTTAGGCTATATAACATACCGCTATGACCAATAGGAGCAGAGCAGTAACAAAAAATGTTGCGAAAACGGGAGCTAAAGCGGACGTACTACATATTGCTCTCATTATTTTATCAGGCGCTTATTTTATATCAACTGAGCTCTTTTTAAAATAATTTTCAAATCGGACCAGTAGTTCCTGAGATTAGCGCGCACAAACAAACAAACAAACAAACTCTTCAGTGTTTTCGCATTTATAATATTAGTATGGATTTTTAAACTACATAAACATATTTAAAACTTACCAATCGTTTTAGTTAAAGGCAATATTTCCACGATCGGCAAAACTCCACTACAAGCGATATTCACTGTTACTATTTCAGGATTATCTTTTACACAGAACAATAATACACTAGTGTGCACACCAACAACTGCAGGAGCTGCCGAAATTGTTAGTTTGTCTCGACACCCGGGCTACGTAAGAAAAACAATGGCATTTAATATTACTAATGCAGCATGAAAATTTGAACTTCAAAAAACCGAAATACAATCAATTTGATGCAAAAAATATTTTGAATTCTTACTTCTAATTTTATAAACTTTTTGTCTATTTGAAATACGTCAGTATCTTCTAGAAACTCGATTACAACATCTGCGGTTACAAGTGAGGAATTCTTTAAATCGATCGTATAATATTCTTCATAAATTCTAAAAACAATTTTTCCTTTAGTATAGGTTCAATCAATAACAAGTTAAGTAGTGGTATTTTTATTTACCACGATACCTGCTCATTCCCACAAATATTGGTCCGAATTCAAACACTTTAAGATCATCTAAATATGTTAGCTTATAGACGTTCTCTTCATGAGTTCGCCTTACAAAATTTTCGAACATCTTTTTTGGACGGCTATCCAATCTGAAATAAAAACGTAAGTATAACGCTCATAGTATGTAGAGACTAATAGTAAGAATCCACATGTACAAGAATAAAAGATCTTTCAAGAGTCTCAAATTAATTAGTAAAATTAATTGGTAAATGTTGAGATTACCTCGGTAAATCACAAATCCCGTGAACATTGATATCAACTCTTGATTCAGGCCATCCACTAACTTCTATAAACCGTTTGACGCTATAGTTTCCTTCGTCTTGAGGACTAAAAGAATATTTGCACCTCACCAGGTCACCAGGTTGTAGTACCAAACGAGATCCAGTCGCTGAAATAAGCATCACTTATGTTGAGCGAAGATATTGATGCGAGTTGAAATTGTGCATTGAAAGTTCCATAAGTAATAATAATTATTGATGTTTACAAAATTCTATACTATCATGCTTACAATACCTCTTTTTAAATAATAAAGATACCTGTGCTACGAGACCTTGCTCTTCTAAAACTAGAAACAATAACAGAACTACCACCAGAATTAAAAGTTTATCTTTAACTAGCCACACCCCTCAGAATTCCATGGGATTATTCGTATAAAAAGTACTATATGTATGTGTCCTAATCGAGATTATGGTCTACCCATGTGCTAAATTTCACCTAAATCCGTTCAGCCGTTTTAGCGTGTAAGCGTAGCAAACAAACGTACATAAAATTAAATCTTTTCTCTTTACAATATTAATTATTATACCTATTTGCCATTACAAGAGGTCATATTCCCATACACTTATTGAAATTTATAATCCATGAATTGAAGATCCACAAAGGATTAAAACAAAGGTAGATTTTGAATCGGTCAACAAAACTCTGTTTTTACTGCAATATTCGTGCATTATAATGACTATTGCCTTCTGCCTTAGGGCTGCCATAAAAGGCCAAAAGGAAACAGGAACTTAATGATATCAAAAACTGTTCTGTTTATTAAAAGAAAGTAGGTATTTACTTTGAATAGGTTTGACGCTGCGTAACGGAAGAGGAAGTAACTCCTTTTCTTCATCAATGTCCTCGGGAGTCATCTCAATAGATACTGAGGGAATATCACCCGTTGATGTTTGCGAGGAAGTCATCTGTAAATACACGTTTTTCCATATATATTATTACACTGCTGAGCCCCCTGTCTTTGAGAGGAAATTACCAGTCATACACCAAGCGGGCCCAGTGCGACTTGGAGCCTACGACTCGTAGGTTTCGGCCCTTCCCACTGACCTACCACTGCTCTAAGCAATGGCCACCGGGCCATAGCCATCTACTTCTCTTTTCACGGGACGTCGCACCCCCGAACCATAATTAAATCTAATAAAATCAAATATAATTGACAAACTATCATATTATGCAGTACCTTTTTGCCACAAATGCAATGCCACTTCGAAAGAATGTTTAACACATTATCTTGGTTGGAATCGTCCAACAAATTAAGATCGGTTAGTTGGTTACATTCGCATTTTTTGATCTGGAATACAATTCAATGTAATTGTTATATGGTGATAACAAATAATAAGTGAGTAATACATATTATATTTCCATAACAATTATTTTCAACACTCTTGCACAGAAAGTGACTCTCATTGCAACTCAAGTTCACAATGCAGTGTGCCTTTTATACGATGAATTCCCGCCCAAGGAAAAATAATGACCCCAAATCAGGTAGATTTTTGATACGAGGCAGTAAACTAAAGATGCGTGATTATTCGTGTGTTATTTTTTTTTTTAGTTTACAACATCATAAATCATAATCTTCTCTACATTAATTATAATTGTGCAATATTTTCTCTATATTATCTATGTATTTTTTTAATTCTCCTTTCGCAGGTCTATTGGAAGAAATGACTAAAGAAGGTTATTTTTACTTTATACGAAACCTGAATAAATTATGTAGTTTGTTCAGAATAAAGAACTGAATCGATTCCAATCATTTTTATTTTTACACTATGTTATATTTTTTTCCCAAATACATTTAGAAATTGTTGTAGTATGGTTACCGAGCGCACAACACAGCTGACGGTAGATCACAGTACTAGGCGCGTGCGCATAGCTCGACTGTGTCCCCCGGGACGCGCCGCCTTAGGTGCGGGCGGGCGAACGGTGCGTTGACACTTTATATTGGGACAACCAAGTAAGATAACAAGCTCATGATTTTGATTTCATTTACGGATTTCCCATAAACAAAAAAAAGTTGTATCTATATTCTAGTATATATCGAATCTGTGTCTGTTTTACTATTATGTATTATAGTGTATTGACACCAGCAGGCCAAGCTACCCGAACCTATCAAATTTTCCCAATCAATCTTGAACCTTATTGCTTTAGTGATAAAATGGAAAATCTGTAAAATGAATTTCACTGATTGTGTAGTAACTTGAAGTGCATAAATAATAAAATAAATACATAAATAATAAAAAGTCTGTGCATTAATAATAAAATGAATAATTAAGTTACCGGCATTTCGTCTAAGTACCACCACTGCAGTGGTAGCTCATGATTTATTGTAGGGAAGGTTTTAGGCAACAAAACAGTGAATTCTTTTCTATTTACAGGACTTTTAAGTATATCACATTCCACTTCTTCTTTCAAAGCCTCAGAAACATGGGCCCATTGCTTAAACATATATTTTATACCTTCCTTGTACCGCAAACAAGGGCACATAATGAGGGTCAGTGGGAAGCCTCTGTCTTCAAAGCAGACCTCAGACATCTGAAATATTTAAAAGTTAACGCATATTGTCTAGCATGCGACCAAGTGCGAGTCAACTCCGCACGCGACATGTTCCGTAGCCGTACCACGAGGCGAAAGCGCTAAAAACACGTTTTTAGATGTCTGTTATAACTAAGTAGGCACTAAAGCGGCACACTAAAAACTATCCTCCTATATCGTTCTATGAGCTTGCTAACAGACAGACAGACGAACGGATGAACAGCGAAGGTTCTGTTGACACTCTTTGGGCAAACTCACAACACTGCGCTGCGGCGCCGTATCGCAAAAACAACAATACACAGCAGCCAGCTGCCAGCCTGCAGTCAGCTTTTGCGTGGGTGTCGTTGTGCGGCGTCAAAGATTTTTACGATGCGACGCCGCAACGCAGTCTTGTGGCCTCTCCCTTTGGCTATCTTCTTTTTTAGCCTATAGAGGTCCACTGCTGGAGCTTTGCACAAGACCGGTCATCGTGGAAAGCCTTGGGGGAGGCAAAGGCCTCCCCCAAGGCATGTGCTGCCCGCATCCATCGGCTTCCCGCGGCCTTCACACTTTCATCGGTTCACCTTGTTGGGGGCCTACCTTTAGCTATGGAACCTTAAATATGATAGCGGCATTACAAACCTGAAGTTGCAGTTCAGATTTTTTCTTACTTTTCTTTTGAGCTGCGCCTACGATCTGACCATTAAAGGTGTACATAGGCATACCCACGTCAGCTTCATCTATGATCCAATTATTTGCGATGTTTATGAGATTCTCATATGTATTTTTATGATATTCGGTGTACTTTGCATTCATTGCAGCAAATTCGCTGGTTGGTTTTCCTTAAATTGAAGTCATATTATTGTTACTATCATGATTATCACCAAGAATATGTTGACAACACACATAAGTTAATTAAAATTAAATATTATCCGTACCTCTACTTTCGTCCTTTTTAACTTTTTTTTTAGAGTCTTTAGCGTCCCCTACTTCTGTTGGTATTGAATATAAACTGCGTACATCTAATAAATAAAACAAAGTTATTATGTCCTCATGAAAGATTGGAATACAAAGCAAGACTTTGTATGCGTAGAATAAGATAAAGAAGCGGTAGAAATTTATGCTCGCATAATTTTTTGGAGACTTATAACTTCATCGCTTCACCCCCTAAGGTGGATCGCAGTACAACGTACCAGGCGACGGGGCGAAGATGACGTTGGAAGATATTTTACATCAAGATCAATAACAACTGTTCCTCCGCGTGGAAAATTTGGCTCCCTGTCAGGCGCCCCAACGCGTCGCGATGCGCTTTGTAGTGTGACCCACCTAAGGTTGAGGTAAAAAACATTATGATGTACGTCATAGAAACGTAACGTAACTAGTGTATACTTTATCTCACGAAGCGATTCCCGCTGTGAATAGCTCTAAGTACCGTCTATGTGATAACACTACTAGTCTACACACGCATTCTCAGCAAGTCTGTACACTTGGTTACCACAAGCATAGAATAAAGAGAGGGAAGTACGTTATCTTCATACAAACGGACCGCGCGCGGCTTGTATGTTTGCGCCATAGTATCTATGCGTCGCCGCACGCACACCTAAACACAATATTAGAGTGCCTATGACTGCGCTAGTCACGGCTAGCACGGAACGAGGTTCGCGCGTCACGGCTTTTCGGCACATTAGCTTTTAAAAAATGATCACATAAACTGCAAAGTTGGTATGTCTATTTATGAACAAATAAAAGACTTATATTTCTAAAAGTTATTTACAAGGATACGGATATATTACACATTAAAGTTTAATAACAACGCGTTTCGTAATAGTCGAAACCGAAGAAAGTAGGTATTTTTCTGTAGCTAATTTGTAATTTTGTATTAAATGTGTGATTCAATAGATGTTATGTTTGTATTATTTATATTTGTATTAATTAAAAATAAAAATAAATATGGTTCTTTATGTGTACAAAACTAAAAATAAAAATTACAAAAAAAAAACTGACTAGTATATGTAAACTAAATACTAAGCAAATAATTTAAACATAAGCTCTTAGTCTATAAATATTTGTTAGCGGTTTGGGCGACAACCGTAACCGACGAAGCGCGGACAGTCGTCAACCCTAAGACAGTAGGCAATTAAATCGCGGATTGGGTCGCAGATAACCTACTTCCCCTCTTTATTCTATGCCACAAGTAACGCGCGCCTCGCTTAATGAAATAATAGCACTAACCCAGTTCTTCTATATGACTTGTTGTTAATTGATTCAATATTATATTTTAGAAAAAATTGGTAGTTATTATTTTAGTCTGGAGGGTGAAATACCTACCTTTTCCAGTCTTTTCTTTCTTAGAAGCATCAAGCAAAGATGTTCTGAAATCGACATTATGTTAATTTTATTAGTTGTACGTATGTATGTCATGTATGGTGTCCACAGATCATCTACTCTAGACATATAATTGCAGGCAGTTTTTATTCGCTACTAATCCGTGTTTTTATCCATTCATGATTGCCCATCAATATTGTCACATACTCAATGATTTTTGGAATATCTCTAACAACTTGAGCCCGATAATAAATCAGGCCCAAGTTTTTGGAGATAGCTCACAGCAGCGATGGAGAATGATTGTATGCTTGAGTATGTTAGCGTTTTAAACTGGAGTAAATACGTGTTTCAGTAGTCTGGAATTTGGTTGCCTATATTATGTACAAAGTATAATAACACCAGCCTGTAACTGTCTCACTGCGAGGTAAAGGCCTCTTCTTATACAGAGAGGGCGCACAGAGAGGCTCCACACTTACTCAAATCTCGAATACTGAAACAGCACTATTATGGATATGGAGTAGGTAGTTGTACTACTCGCATAATTGTTTCATTCCAATTAGAGGTCTGTGACTCCGATTTATAAGGCAATCCTCTTTACAAGTTGTCGTTGAATAAAAACAGTTTTATATTTAACTGTTTCTTTACAGTGAATGCAAAGTGCTAACAGTACGCCAGTTATTTATTTTGAATATAGTACTACTCCAGCACGCTGATATTGGTTTTAGCCCTGTACCTTCTGGCAAGAGAAGAAAGGATTTAGTTTGCACTAACTCACGGACGAAACATGCTTTTATTAACAGATTTTATTTATTTCTCGGACGATATTTATTTAACAAATGTAACAAACTGCTAAAGATATACCTACAGTGAAAGCTCAAATAAATGTTGTGTGATGCTGAATATCTACAAACCCTCAGTTACAAACAAAAAATGCTAGACTAGAGGTACTAAAATAAAATGAGTAGTTTAGTAAGTTATATCCTTAATTATTTTATTTATATTATTTATGACTCTTGATTTTTTAATTTTTGATTTTTGTAACACGACTACTTACGCCATCTACCTGACTGTGTGCACAACACTATGCCATCTGAGTAAAACACAACAGACTACTAGCGACAATTATCATGCAACGTGTGAAGATGATACTCACAACCACATACAAGCATTAGATGATGAAGACACACACTACTGTCGTCAAACCGACTATATAATCGGTCACTCATGGAAGACCGAGCGCATTCGTCCGAAATGAGATCCTCCATATAGATCTCAAAATCCCCACTATCCAGCATTTCATGAAACGCCTCTCCAAGCGTTTCTTTGAAACAGCCGCTGTACATCACAACCCTCTGGTTGTCGCGGCAGTAAATTACTCCCCCTCCAAAATTAGCAAGCTTCGCCGACCTAGGCATGTTCTCACCGACCCTGATGACCCCATTACCCTCCTCCAAGAGGCCAATAGGGCCACTAGTACAAAACACAAAAAACCGACCTACCGACCTCGCCGCCGAGGTCCGACGCGACGCGTTCAACGTAGTAATCGCCCCCCCCGTCCCTTGTCCGATGTAGGCCAGCCCGCGCCGCAGCTGAGCCAGTAAATATAAATTCCCAACTATGACCTCTGAGTTTGTTTCGGACGTTTCTTCTCAGAGCTAGTACTAGGAAACGCCGCGGTCATCAAACCGAAATAAAAATAAAAATTCGATCCAGCCGTCCCTTGCTGTTCTTCTAGCGACACCCTAAGCCGAGGTTCGTACCCCACAGGGGGTGCCCTTAGCGTGTAGTCGCTTAGCTTTTAATAGCCCTGGCTGGAGGCTTTAAATTCACTTAAGGCAGCCACAGGATAGTCCGGTTAACTAGTACAGGCCTCTCAAGGTCAACTAGGAGATAAAAAGACCGAGCGCACTCGCTACTTAGGAGGCGCAGTGGTCGATAGCCCCGCAGTCACCACTGTTGTCATAAGTCAAGCTTGCCCTGAGCGGAGGCCCCGTCGCCCTCAGGAATTGCCTAGCTAGGAGGTAAAGGGATAGGATAACCCCGCAGTCCATCCCTAGAACCACAAATAGGTTTCGCCTCAGTGTAACTTTGTTTGCTAAAATCTGTCAAGTGTTTGAAGTAAAGTAAATAAACCCCTATCTGTCATCATCGTTGGTTTTATTCCACCGCCACCATCACATTTTTAATTTTATTATATTATTGTTGTCTTGTATTATTGTATTTATGTGTATTTGATTGTTAATTTTTATTTTAATCAAATTTCTTTGTTAAAATGTATGGATCCAAGCTATCTGAAATAAATGAAATTTAATTTTTAAATTTAATTTTAATTTAATGAATAAGTAGAGGTAATGTATTATTTAAGTTTTTATGACAGTTTTTTATTGCTTAGTCTTAAATACTTTTGTCATATGTTTATTATTATTATATTATAGCCATCAGATATCCTTGTATATGACAGCCTAAAACACAGGTTTAAATAAACCTAGTTCGGGTGGTCCCAACATTAGTTTTAGATCGTAACTTTATAGATTTATATTATGTATTAGACTACAATAAGTTAGATTTTACGATTGTTATTATTAAGATTTTTATTACTATACAAACAGACTTTTTGTACATTCATTATTGTTCTATGTTTTTTAATAAATATCATTTTCATTTTTTTTTTTAATATCTAGGTCAAAAGTAGGTAGGTACTTTAGAGTGATTAGAAAATTAGTTTTACTAAGCTTTACAAATGTCATCGATAACGAGCTACTGTCGGTATTTAACGTGCCTGCCCCCTTATTACATTGTGGAACGGTTCTTTGAAATGATTGAAAATAGCCAATATTATAACTCAGCTTGTCCTTTCCCCGCGAAATGTATAATTTCATTTTTTGACAAGCGGCGTCAAGATAATTTATCTGTGGTTATGCTATAATGGGCACGAAAGTTAGGATGAATGAATGAATGATGTTCCGACCGATTTCGGCCACGGCGACCACTTCGACTCCTAGCCGATGATTTGGCGCTCATGCGCCCGAAGATGGCTTATGTAGCCTATCTTGGCGGTGAAACTTCGTGCACACTAAGGGCACGTAAGCACGCCGTCGACGTACTTAGTTGTATGTGATACCAGCAGGTGGGCGGGCCTTTACGGGGACGCGTTTGGCATCGAGGTCAGCTTTGCGCTGCGCCTCAAATTCGCGCACTTGTTCGTCTACCATTCTGCGCCATTGTGGCCGTTTTGCTGCCAAACGCTCCCATTCAGAGGGATCTATATTGCATCTCTTCATATGCCGTTTAAAGACATCCTTGAAAAGGAGGAGTTGTCCGCCATGCTTTCGCTTGCCCTCCTCCAGCTCAGAGAAGAAGATGCGCTTCGCCACCCTTTCGTCCGCCATACGTGATACGTGCCCTCACCACCGAAGTTGTCGACGCATTAAATAAGCTCCAATGCCACCAACATTGGCTCGTCGCAGGACTTCGGTATTTCGCACTCTGTTCGAATGTACATAGAGACTAAGCGCATTGTGTCAAACATCAAGCTCTCCTACAATCAAAAAGAGAAAAAAGAAACATCCATCTATCCATAGATACATTCAAAAATCGTCACAAACATTCACAGTTATAATATCAGTAGGAAGTAGGATAGGGCAGTAGGAAGTAGAATTAGTAGGATTTCATATGCATTAGATCATTTTACGTCAAGCTACAATGCAAATGATCGATAATGAAAGGGAGATGTTTTTATATTTTCACATAAATTCATGTGATTATCAACTACCCTTTCCAAGATAAATATTGGAAAACTTACAATCCATGAGTTTCTAAATATTTATTCCTTCTACATTCTAATCCGTATGAAATATATAATGCCTTCAATTCTGGAGAAACTTTGTCATACTCTTCTGCATCCATGTCTTCCAATGACTTTACAATGTCCTCTATTTCCGGTTCATCATACACTTTTGATTGGGCTCTGTAGATATATAGAAATCTCAGAAGTACAACTACCTAATTATACATATACTTAACATTTCTAAAAGCAAAATAGTTTGGCTCGATAAAAGTTGTAGCCCATTTTTTTTACTTATAGTATATTATATTGTATAATATATTAGTGCAATTCAAAAACTATCTTGAACAACTAAATGACTTGGATAATAACAAGCGAGTTAAACCAGAGTGAGCCCTGCCACAACATGCAGCCAGAACGTTATGTAAACGAATACCTACATGCAATAATTATATTTTACGATAAATGTTTGAAACGCAACTTGTGTCGAACCAGACAAGCCAGAAGAATACTGTTGGATGGCATACGTAATACTAATAATAAAAGTACTAACTCGGCAAGCAGAATATCAGTTTCTCGTTGGGTTTCTTCGTATGTTTGTACCCATTTAGAGAAATCCGAGTGGCAGAGTACAAGATGCAGATTCCGAATATTACGCTTACATTTTATTAACGTGGTCAGTACTAAAGGAGGGTTCTTTACAACGATACTTGTCAAGGAGTCCACCACAAAACCATTATGGTATTTGGGCTGAAGGAATAACTCTGTAAGCAGTTGTTCAACTAAATCCTGCCAACAAGGAAAATAAGTAGAATAGGGATGTAGGTATCCAAGGTATGAAAATCAAAAAAATAATTAGGCCGTCTTACAGATAATAAAAAAAAAATTGACCTGTATTTTTTACTTTGTCCAAATTACCAAAAACTACTGAGATATAGGGTATTAAAGTTACGGAGTGGGGGCTAATTACGTCACGCCGTGGTATATTTTGTACCACGGCGTGACGTCATGCGACATTTCCAATCAATATATCTTCCTAAGTATTTGAATGAAAGAAAAAATAAAAAATACGTGTTCAATAGTTTTTATAAATCTATCTGATGGACATTAAATTATTTTTTAGGATACAACCCAACTGTATTTTCTGCGGATATTTCAATCTACCAAATACTTCTTACATTTTAATACACATAGCCAATCGACCTACATTATGACAAGTTGTAATAATAAAATTATAATCCATACTAATATTATAAATACGAAAGTAACTCTGTCTGTCTGTCTGTTACGCTTTCCCGCTTAAACCTCTCAACTGATTTTGATGAAATTTGGCACAGACAATTTTTAGACCCTGAGAAAGGTCATAGGCTACCTTTTATCCCCGAAAAATTTGAAATTCCCGAGGGAAATCAATAAAAAGCGCGATATAACCGAACTCCATGCGGGCGAAGCCGCGGGCGGAAAGCTAGTAATAAAATACGTATCTAACCATCTGGAATAATGTCGTCGATCCCATAGCTTCCAACGCTGTTTGTGATACAACCGACGAGTTGGGAGAAGATTTCTTTTTCTTCTTATCGCCTTTAGAACGAGGCGTAGCCACATTTCTTGTCGTAGCTAAATATTTAATTTTCTTCAAAAGGATTTCAAAGTCATCTTTATCTTCGCCGAATTCATCTGTCGAAATGTTCGTTGTTTTTATGGGTTGTAGTGAAAACTTTATAGGATGACGCGTCAGGACACCTGACCCTGGTCGAAAATTCATTAGACGGAGGGAGAGTAAACTGCCTGTGCAGAGTAATATCCTCGTCTCTTTCTAACGCGCAGCGAAAATGTATGCCTTCTGCTATTTCGTTTAAGCGGGGTGCTTGCGGGAGTGTGCGTGTGTGTTTGTACTACAGCCTGCTAAGCGCATCTTCGGATAGTGACTGTTGATGGCTTGACCGTCTATATGCTTGTAAAATGTATATCAAATAATAAAGCTACTCTTGCGAAATTATTTCCAACCATTCCAAAGTATTAAAAAATACACAATGGAGTGCCGGTAGAAGTGAAAACATGATCAAAGTTTTACTTCAACTGACACTTCGGTGCGTAACGCGTAGTATTTTTTATCTATACTAATATATAAAGCTGATGAGTTTGTTTGTATGTTTGTTTGTTTATTTGTTCGCGCTAATCTCGGGAACTACTGGTCCGATTTGAAAAATTCTGTTTGCGTTGGATAGCCCATTAATTCAGGAAGGCTTTAGGCTATATAACATTACGTTGCGACCACTAGAAGCGGAGCATAACTAACTCCACGCGAACGAAGTCGCTGGCGGCCGCTAGTTAATTATAATTTAAATTGTTAAGTTCTTTAGTGCCGTGTTCAAGGTAGGTTGAACACTAATGCGTAATGCGTTTATACCTTCATCGTGTTCAGGACTGGGATCTGAATCGTTTTTCATATTTTTCCTCATCATATCATAATTCTCGGCAATGGCGGTAACAAGTAATTCCTTTGCTTGAATGTCAGTGTCACATAATGCTTGAACAATGCTATTATCCACATTTACAGTGGGTAGTTTTAGATGTTTGGCAACTGAATAAGCCATTTCTTGACAATGCATTTCTAAAACAAACAACAACAACTAGTTAATATGGATGCAGCGAGAGAATTAATTTAGTCACACTTGTTCTTCATAACATAATGGCTACCAAAATAACAATAAGGGTAATTCATATTATTTAGATAATTTTAGAATTATTTATATTTTATGAATCCTTTGCCTGAATCGTAACTGACCACGGTTACATCACAAACAGGCGATAAGTGACCCGTGCGACGTATTCGCACATTGATTTTCAATCGAATATTTTCGAAAAACCACAGACAGCCACTGACAACCTCCGTGGCATAGCGGTAGCGAACCCGGCCGCTGCGCAAGGTGTGGTTTCGATCCCCGCGCAGTGCAAATATTTGTATGCATGAATATGAATATTTGCGCTGGTCTGGTCGTGCCTCGGAAAGCACGTTAAGCCGTTGGTTCCGGTTGCCATACAAACATCTGATGGCAGTCGTTACGAGTTGTTGGAGCCCTCAAAATCCAACAATTGGTCTAACTGCAATGCTTTGATATCACCTTCGGGTGGTGGACATCAGACGGCAGTTGCTTCACGGAAAATATCGAAGTTTAGCCAAAATCGAGTGATTGTGTTACGCTCAATCTTTCTCTGTATGAAAGGAGACCTGTGCCCAGCAGTGGGATGAAAGAAAAGGTTGATGATGATGAGCCAAAATCAGCAGTTAGACTGGTAAAGCAGACCCTTAACTTCAAAGCTGAAAAGCTTCGGATGCGACTGGGATTAACGCTGAGATGATGATGATTTTTGAAAAACCACTAAAATGGGAGTAATTTATATATATAAAAAATATTAACTACATTTTTTTACAATATAACTCAAATTGGAAGTGCTACCTTCACACGGCGAGCCATGAAAAAATATAAGAATGCCTTTCATTTGTTTGTCGCTGGACGATTCTGTATAGCTATAATCAAAATCATGTAAACATTCCTTTAATGGGTCCACACCATGGGCCTTCATATCTTTCATTTCATCTGGAAAAAATACATCTAAGATCAGAAATTTTAAATAACGTTTGTGTTTGTGTGTTATTTGGTACACTTTAGTTTAGTCCGGAATGTCTAGAGCACTGAATATATAGGTGAGCAGAATGGCAAAAGTATATATATACCTGCAATTATTTCAGCTTCGGTACGCGTCCTTGGAGGGGTGAGTGCTGGAGTTTTGGTTTGTACGTTCACTTTCTGACTAACTTTGGGGCTCTTCGATTTTCTAAAACCAAGTAGGTATACAAAAGACATGTACTGACCAACCATCTTTGTAGAGTGAAGTGGTCTATTGATAAATACTCACTGCCCGCGCGTTAAATATAAGTGCTTTTTAGTAAACGCGAAGAAAAGTTATACCAAGAATAAAGTCAAATATATTGCAATCTATATTCAAATTTTTAATTCAATCCTTTTTTTAAAATTGAATTTACAGTTGAATTTAAATTGCATTTGAAACATAATAAGTTCCTACCTTTTTTATGAATATTATTGTGGCGGACCTTTACGCAGGTAAAGTTATGAGCAGAAAGCTAGTGAAGCATTATTAGATAAGATAAGATAAGATAAGATAAGATTTTTTATTTATTTTATTGATTAAAAACAGAATACATACTTTGTTGCAGCGGTTGCTGCTTTCGCGGTCGCTTTGCTAAGAGCCAATTCTGCCTCTTTAGTTCTGAAACAGAATAGATAGATAACTTTTTGATGAAACGAGCGATATCTATAAAGAGATGCACTTACATTCAAACTGTCTGTAAGTAACAGATGATCGACCCTAATTTAAACTAACCATAAGTATTATGGTCGTAGGAATGTGCTTATCAATTCTAACACTGTTTATGCGCCTATACGCCTGTGTTAGTTATTTCATTTAAAGATAGAAGTGGGTACCTAATTTGACAAATTGTGTTTACATAAGACAAAACTTTCAAAAGCACTTCAAATGACACTAAGTGATTTCTAGATAATATGTTATGACTATGAATAATTTAAGCAGTATTTAATAGTAATGTTACGTACTTCTTGACTTGTTCCTGAAAATTGTAGTAAAATTCCACGATTTCCCGTGGCAATCCAACTCCTGGTGTAATAGCTGGGACTAACATTTCTTCGGGCCTGTTGTAGTATTTATAAAGTAATTGAAATATTTCCTCTTCTTCTTTCCACTTGCTAAAACAGGAAAGCGACACCACATTAATATTAAGTATATTTTGAATAGCATGTTTGTGTGTGCATTTAACTGATAGGTATAGTGCAGAAGCTGCGAAATAATCGAAATATTCCTCATCAACCTTGAGCCTTAATCATCATCATCTCAGCGTTAATTCCAGTCGCATCGCTGCTTTTTCAGCTTTGGAGTCTGGGGTCCGCTTTACCAGTCTAACTGCTGATTTTGGCTAAGCTTCGACATTTTCCGTGAAGCGACTGCCGTCTCACCTCCACACTCCACAGCCCGAAGGCGATATCGAAGCATTTCAGTTAGACCAATTGTTAGACTTTTGAGGGCTCCAACAACCCGTGACGACTGCCACTAGATGTTCGTATGGCAACCGGGACCAACGGCGTATCGTGCTTTCCGAGGTACAACCAGACCAGTGCAAATACTCATATTCATGCACCTTGAGTTTTAATGCTTTAGCAATATATGTAGAAGAAAATCTAACAAAGAAATTTGAGAGAGATTAGATTATTTAGCTCTACTAATCGTCATTATAATAATGATGGTAGTAGGATTGAAATAATTTCATTAGACTTACTTATCAGTATGAGCTATAATGAGCTCTATAGGAAAGGGACAAGGATTTGTCAGTCCGAAGTAGATGTCAGTGGTTTCTGCCCACGGCAGTGTCGGTGGAAAGTTGACGTTAGGACCGATGATATGCACGTGAGGGACAATGCCTTGTCCAGTCACTGGTATAGTCATTTTATTGGGATTCATGTGAAATCTGAATATCAGTACGCCTTCGTACAACATCTGTGTAATGAATCCAGGGTTATTTATTTTATTACACTATATAATGGATATAGAATATTGGTTCATTGTTAATACTGAAATTAATTGGAGTTTACTCCTTAAGAATCGATTTTCATATACAATATGTAAAGAAAACCCTGTCCGACCCGTAAGGATAATAAAGGTTAGGTAAACAAATGGCCAAATAAAATATTAAATTTTACATAATCATCATAGTAACAATAGTAATGAATTTTGAAATAATCTTTTTTTGTCGCAAACTTCCCCAAAATTTGGTAATTTTTAAAAAGTGACAACACCATTTGTGACGGAGCGAATAGCGATGCGACCACATGCCGCGTGCCCTGCCCCCCGTCACCCGCGGATGTATGCCTAACGTGTTGTCTACCGCACATGCATTAAGTTACCTCGCTATTTCGAAATAATATTTATTTTTTTAGGGGGATTTTTTTTAAAGTTTAGACCGGCTTTGTAGGCATTATTATAATCAGTTATCGATACCTAACAATACCTTCACGGATCGGACAGGGTTTTCTTTACATATTGTATAAGGCGCCCGGTATGAGAAAAATCCGAGTGGTAAAACCTACTAACGAGTAACGAATTTTAAGCGTTACTATTTTAGTGCGCACCTTTGGTGCGCAACTTTCTAATCTGGCTGTGAGTGTATTAAGACGTACATAGGGTATGCTGTATAGGCGACTATACCTATATACTATATGTTATTGGGCTTGATTAAAAGATTTAATGAAAATAATTGAATGATAAATTAAAAAAAAATAATAATAAAAAAAAATAAAAAAAAATATAAAAATTATTATTTAAAAAAAATATAAATAAAAAAATAATAATAAATTATTATTAATAAAAAATAATAATAAATAAAAAATGTTAATTAATTAAAAAAAATTAAAAAAAAAATTAAAAATTAATTAAAATTAAAATTATTTTTTTTTAAATTATTTATAAATTAAATAAATTAAAAAAAAATAATAAAAAAATAATAATACTTAATTGAAAAATAAAACTAATTATTTAAAAAAAAATATAACCAAAAAAATAATCATAAATTATTATTAATTAAAAAATAATAATATATTTAAAAAAAATGTTAATTAATTAAAAAAATAATTATTTAAATTAATTAAAATTAAAAATTAATTATCCATTTAAATCTTTTTTATTAATTATTAATTAAAAATAATAATAAATTATTCTTAATTAATTATTATTTATTTATTTTTTTTAATTATTTTTTTATTAATATAAATAATAATTATTAATTTATTAAACTCTTTTTGCGTTTAGTTAGATACTCGTACTTAAGAAGTAAACTCCAGTCGTGCGTCGGAGCTGATACACACACTTTTTTTTTGTATAATAATCAACTTGAACGGAGCCTGGTCTAAGTCCAATTTTTTTTATATTCAAATTCAAAAACCAAAGCTAATACCTGCATCATAATTTCGATACCTCATTACAGACGAAAACATGCCTATACATAAAAAGACCATGATAGAAACATACATAGCAACCATTAAAGAAACTCAAAAAGAATAGAACATTCAATATAACATTACTAACCAAATATTACCAAACAGAATTACTTCAATGTAAGCATGTGTTTTTACGATGGTGGTACATGATGTTCCTTTAGTTTTTAGAAATGGGATGGGTTTCGGTTCCGTTCACAGGCAAGAGGCCCCAAAATCTAGGTCTGGGTCTCTGATTACTTTACTAAGTAGATAATGATGCGATAGGATTACATAAGCATAGACGTCCCATCTCAAAAATCTACTGACATAAGATTATTACAATTTACTGACATAAGTGCAAAATTTTGTTACTTTTATTAGTTTCCAATAAACAAATAAAGTTCGTTAAGTGTCTCTTGAAAAATAAAGTCACCACTTTTAGTAATTGGCTGAAGTTTTAACGTGGTCACTTTGAAGTTATTAAAAAGAAAAAATAAAAACCTAACTTGGTATAACATAATTATGTTTACGTAGAGTTCCAATTAAGTCGTGGTGGTTCGATTCCAGGTTAGGCAAGTACCAATGTAACTTTTCTAAAGTTATATGTACTTTCTAAGTATATCTTGGACACCAATGACTGTAGGTGAAGGAAAACATATTGAGAATACCTGGAGTTTATAATTCTGAAATCGCCAACCCGCGTTGAGCAAGCGTGGTGATTACGCTCAATCCTTCTCTGTATGAGAGGAGACCTGTGCCCAGCAGTGGGACGATAAAAAGGTTGATGATGATGGTGTTTCCGTAGTCCCAACTGCAATGTTAGAAAACGGATACGAAATCCGGAATACAGCTTAAAATAAAGGAATGACGCACCTCCATTGTCGGTTTAAAAGCGACGCTGAGCCACCCTCCTTCTCCTGGTTCGTATTTTCCTGAACTGTCGAGCACAACCATGGGAAGAGTTCCTGGTGCCTTCAGCTTCAAAGTTACGTACCAAATACATGTAGGTTTACCCCTACAAATAAACTTCAAGTAACTACTACGGAATTATTCCTGTATAACCCCAGGTACACGCGGGTCGAAAATATCGCAACGGGACTTTATCGCGCACTGGATTAGGCACACTCAAGATTGAGCCGAGCATTGAGAATTCGACAGAACACTTCGATTCAATTCGACAGATTTTAAGCTCTCTGCAATAAGAAGTACTTATCTACCTACTTTGAAAATCAAATGGGCAAAAAACTCATCGTGGGAAAAAGGCACTTATTTATACAGTGGGATAACAATGCTACTAAGATAATTTTCTATTTTCATATAATGAACTAGCTGTGCCCCACGGTTTTACCCGCGTAAGCTTCGAACCGAAAGAGCTCAGGTAATATAAAATAACCGCCTGTTAAAATAATGGCAGCAATATGTATGTCCGCGTTTACTCCCGTTTTCGCAACAGTTTTTGTTCCTGCTCTACTCCTATGGGTCATAGTAGGATGTTTTATAGCCTATGTCCTTTCTCAGGCTCTAGACTAGAGTATCTGTGTACCAAATTTCATTACAATCGGTTCAGTAGTTTTGGCGTGAAAGCCGGACAGACAGACAGAGCTACTTTCGCATTTATAATATTAGTATGGATAGTATGGATTACTTACACGTTTTTTAATGGAATTGAACATATTATTTTATCCCCACACCTCACAGATCCAAAATCAATACATGTTACGTTGGAGGCTAAGTACGGCACTGCACAGAGCGCTTTGATTTGTATTGGAATAGTCACCCCATAAGGTACCTAATTAACAAAGACCATATTATAAAGAAACCACTGTAACTAGCAGTGTAATTGCGTAACACACTATTAATAGTAGTAATTAGTAGTTGTTCTGGGTCTGGTTGTTTGTGTACGTGAGTTTATACGATTGTAAGGGTTCATTTTGACAATTCACATTGTCATTCAGACACATTTTTTGAATATACGGAGCAGCAATAAGGAGCATATTGCTAATCCGTAATCATAAAATGTTTCAAAATGGGAGAAAGTGCGTTACGCAATTAGAATGTATTTCAGGATTCTTACTTGAAATTAAATGGCTGTAGTAGCAACATTAGATATTCATTACTTTTGTTGCTACTATAATAAATATCCTTGAAACTATTCTGTAAAATCATTTGAGAAATGATTTATCAATATCGCGTTGTCGATGATTCAATTTAACTCATATGCTATTAATCTGACGCGTTCATTATTTATCGATTTCGAAAAGCACTATCGAAGTTATGTTTTCAGGCAAATGTTCTTCTAAGTAACGTTAATTTTGACTAGGTCAATACTTAACCTCTAGGTTAAAAGCTGTTTCCACATTTTGTTCAAGTTCGGTAAAGTCGACAGAAGTAGGCATGAATGTAACTTCCATTTTCCCGGTCTCACCGGGACTTAGTTTTGGACATAATTTCATTCCTAGCCACGACGGAACATTTGTACCTTTGGCAAAATGTATCTTTGTGGCAATTGGTCCATAATTAAACACTTCAGCTATGCATTGCACCTGTTGATTTTAATGATAATTAATTGAATTGCAAAGTCGAATGTTTTCAAAATGCGTACAACTGGGGCTCTAGTCTGGTATTACAATAGTGTCAGAATAGTAGATCAGTGATCTGAAAATGATCGATTTTGACAAGTTTCATAACTTTCTACCAAAATAGCGTCATTATGACTTTCCAGTGCTTTATCACTGACACTCCACTGCATGTTAATAAATGTTCAAATTGAGTAGTAGTTTTTAGAAAATCATTTCTATTACGGGTTTTATAATAATGGCAATACGGCAATGTTATTCTAACGCTATTTCTTTACAAGACGAGTGAGATAATTGATCAATCATTATGAATTTAGCACATTACAAACTTTTAAGCACAATGACAATGGGATCGTGTTGGAATGACAAATAAAAATACAGTCTGATATAAAAATAGCAAACTGGGGTACCCGGCTGGCTGTATGAAACTTTCTGCTTACCGTGCTTCCAGTAATAACTACTCCGTAGTCTATGACATAGGGAACAGTTTGAAATCCGGGTATTGGTCCAACTTTTGCCGTAGTAGAATAAGCTGTCAATATTTCTGGACGGGTCTTTATATGATCTATAACCATTAGTCTTTCTATTGCTAATTCAATATCCATGGCAGAAGGATAACCATCCTGGTAAGATCAAAAAAATATGTATTTCGCTTTATAACTATTAATTAACGGTGTGGTATGGAAATATTATGAAGTACTTACCCAAGGTGAGCAAATATGCCAATCTTGTACAAAATCTGGATCTTCGAAACATTTCTCAAACAAAGGAGAATTTAAATGTTCGTCTTTACCTTTACTAAACATTTCACTGATCGCTGCCAAATATTGTGGCGTCAAAGCTGGAATGGCTCTGTACCCTATTTCCGGATTCAACTGAAAGAATTTTACATCTAGTACAATCATAAATAATAAATGAATATCTACTTGTTTTTTTGTTACACTAAATCTATCTGGGACTGTCTCGCTGAAGTGGCCGTGACGTGTTCAACAGTCACAGAACACCGATTTAGCTAAAATGTTTTGGCGCCCTTTCTAAAAATTAAAGGGCTAACAACAATAGCTAAACAGAGTAAAAAGATGAAAGTTTTGCAGATTAGAGTAAAGTTTTTGCGGTGAATTCAATTGTACAGACGACAGCACATCAAGCTACTACAATCTGTCAGATTACTTTATTAGATTTCTAACTTTATCTCTAAAGTGTTAAGGCTGAAGATTGATTAAAAATCATTGACAGTTTAGGGTAGCTTGGACTGCTGTCGGCACTACCTACCCCGCCAAATTCAATTTATTTACTTGTTTTGCAACTTCCAAATCAGTGTCAAGTTGTAACTTGATCAAACTTTTGATCAGTACTATAACAGATATGTACGTGTTTACAGAAATATTATCATTAGGATCATAATACATCAAGTTAGATTTGTACAATAAGAACAAAGAGATAGTCTTTGATTTGTTCTTATGGTACAAATATAACTTCTTCTTCTTCTCAGCCTGTAGAGGTCCACTGCGGGACAAAGGCCTCCCCCAAGGCTTTCCACAATGACCGGTCTTGTGCTGCCCGCATCCGCCGCTTTCCCGCGATCTTCACCATTTCATCGGTCCACTTTGTTGGAGGCCTCTCTACGCTGCATCTCCCGGTACGTGGCCGCTACTTAATTTAATTTTAGCGACTTGAAGAGCTATGTCGGTGACTTTGATTCATCTGTGGATCTCCTCATTTCTGATTCGATCGCACAGAGAAACTCCGAACATAGCTCTTTCCATCGCCCTTTGTGTGGTCGCCCACAATGGACCACTAACTTACACGGACTCGAAAATTAACGTAATATTCATTTTACGCTTTGAAGCTATTTAAAAAAAAAAAACATTTGGCCTGCTATAAACGCTCATTCACCTTAACTCAAAATTACCAACATGACAACCGGATTAAGTTGTAATTATATCTCAACATGGCCCTGAATACAAAAATTACCTAAAGCTGATCGACTGCAGCGTTTCGTGTCGCGGATTCGATTGCTGCGGGAGTCAATATTTGTATGGCCTACAATTAGTTGTTCCACGTGTGGCTGTTTAGTGTATGTGACTTCATATGTTTGTAAACGCACCCACGATATAAGAGAAAATCCTAGTATGGGGCAAAGTTAAAAAAAAAAAATGAGATACGTGAAACTTGTAATAAAGCAACGACCATCCATAAGGGCCACATATCTTAAAATAGAGCCGATATAGACTAGGTATACATTTATACCTAGTCTATATTTTACCTAGTCTATCTAGGTATACATTAAACATTATGGAATGACTATTTGGCATAGTCATGATATTATCATCGCCAAATGTAAATATCATACTTTTAACAATAGTTGGCAATACCAACAATAATAATTGTTTATATTACATTCATAGTTACACATGGCGTTATCTTCACGTCTATTCATAACCACTAAACAAAATGCCTTACGTAACATTTTTAACTAAAATTGATTTCCGAATTGAGTCTAATAAAGCCTCTTTATTGAGCTCAAAGCTGCCAGGAGGCATTTTGCAATACCAGCCCGTATTTGGCCCCACACACAATTGGACCTGCACTTTGTACAGCATCACAAGCTATCCTAATGTGAAGTGCAGCCGGAGTTTTGCAAGAATACCAATTTTCCTAGCAGCCATATTGACTACGCGCCGCGTAAGGTTTAAATTTAAGTTATATGCATCTTTTTAATACAAATCTTTCTAATACAATAAGGAAAGGTCCGAATGTAAATATTAATTTAGTCGTGACAAATTAAATTGTTTAGTAATACATTATATCATTTATAAATATAAATAATTCATCGATCGTTTAAGTCTTTTATGTAAATTATTCTACAAAAACTCTGTTATAAATATATATAAAATACTTACATTTTCCCCAGCTGTTTTAGGTAACGTTATATATATCTGAGGTATAACACCCCAACCAAATACTTCTATAGGAATATGAGGAAGATGCCCAATTTCTAGCAAAAATATTCTATGGAAGTAGCCCACCACGCCAGGCCGCATTACGATTTTCATTTCGACTTCTTCCTCAGGTTCTATTACTTTGTCAGGAGGCAATAATTCGAGAATAGTTCCATCTAGTTCATTTTCAAATGTTGGCTCATTTAGGTATGTTTTATATTCAAAGTTTAGTAGAGCAGTATTAGATATTTTTATCTCTTCAATAGCATTTTCATGAAAGGATCTTATTTTGAAATTTATACTTTCAGAGCTTATTTTATATCTTAAATCACAGCTTTGTCCAGTTACAATGATCGTCTCAGGAGGTCCACCCAGAACTTCACATTCCAGGATGGCGCGGACGTTAATATTACATTTTGGTCTAAACATGACGTGCACGTACTGAATCTCACCAGGCTTAAGCTGTCCTCGGTGTAATACCAATTGCAATACGTCGTTAATGCCGATTTTGTTTGTAGACTTAGAAAGCCTAGAAAACTTATGGGACCACTCAAACTCTGTGTCATAATCACATTCTATCATAGGTGCGACTTTTTTAATCGTTTGGATCCTCAATATTTTTTCGTCATTGAGTAAATCCTCTCTATTAGTACTACCACTGTATTGATCATGCATATATCCGCCTGATGTAGAATTACTTAAAATTTCACGCTGATTACTTCCTAGAACATAAAGTTGATCATTAAACCGTATGTCTCATTCTAAGAAGGCCCTATTACAGTTAGATATATAATTAATCATTAGTTAAACAAATACCGACCGCTATCTTCAGCGTCTTCAGAGTCTTCAGTAGTGACCCGCTCTGGATTGCACCTGAAACCGACTGGCACCTCGGGCTGCGTTTAAAAATTAAACCATTAAAAGACTATTCCTAATAAAAAATACTGAATTAAACTGCTATTGAGAACATTCATTATTCGTTACGATCAGAGGATTCAAGGTAAATTGATGTTAATACTCACTACAGGAAGATTGGTAATCAAACATTTTTTCCATTGAAATCTATAACAAACCACGACTGGTGTAACATTTTGTATTTTAATGGTTTTGCTGTGTATACTGCCATTCAAAATACATTGAAAATCGAGTCTGGGTGATAAGACAAATATATTTGGGAAGTTAATTTTTCCGATTAATTTTATGGCATCCTGAAAACGAAAATAAACTCATAATATAAACATGCAAGAATTATTAAAGTGGCCGTGGATGGCCAAATCCGAAACATTCGAAACAATGAAGTAGGTATAGCAGAAAGCACTAAAAGGAGTCACCGAAGTCGATTTCGATGGTAAAAAGATAAAACATCATCATTGGTTTTCTTATTATTATTTCTGGGCATAAAGCGGACCTGTTTATATTGAAAAAAACATTACATCATTCGATAGTGTCACTAATAAGACGTCTTTAATCTGTTCTGTTATAATAACAATTTTATTCTGAAGTAATGAGGTGACATGCGGCATGGGGATTATTGTTCTATCAACATCAACGAGATCGATTATAAGTTAGAATTAGGAATATTGATTTTTCAAAAATCCAATGATGCAGTTTTACTTTTCATCAACATAGAGCCCGGGACTTCTTCAAAGTTAATCTTCTTTAAAACTAATCATTATATGTCAAAGTAGGTAATTACTTTATTTTTGTGTCCTTTGAATTTGATTTTCATTAAATCGCAATAAACTCTAGACTTAAGACTTAAGTGTTTCGTAGTATCGAACAGTATCTGCAATTTCATAACCTCCTGGTCTTCTAATCGCTCTTCCACCATATGTGTAAGATTGAAAGCCATTTTAATTTTACGAATGTCTTGAAAAAAATTTAATGATCCATCTCGTAATGGTTCCACAGGCTTCGAAGTAATGTAGTCAATGAACGTTCGAGATTGAATAGGACCTATTTTCTTTAATAGATTCTGAAGATTTAAATCGGACTTCCTATATTGTATGCAACAACATGTCATACTTTCTTCGTCATGTGGTATTTTATATGTGTTTTGCTTTTGAATGATTGCAAACGGAGGTTTAACACATATTTCGAAGTCCAAGGGTAGTTTAGAAACATTTTTAATAGTAATAATATCTGCAAAAATAAAGAGCTGTTTTATTAAGAGAACTTTTTTTCTTTTCTTACGAATACTATTGATACTATAAGCTGCGTATCGACTGTACATTTCCATCGTACAGACGGCAACACGCAGCAATCTGACATATTTCTTTATTAGATTTTCTACTTTCTTGCTAAAGCTCCCGATTGAAAATTAAAGATTAGAAAGGTTCAAGATTGATTGGGAATATTTAGTTTAGGGTAGCTTGACCTGCTATCGACCGTACTTCAAGCGAAGCAGCAGAGAATATACCAGCTCTGCTCGTTCGTATCTTTTATTACTGTAAAGTTATTTTAAATTTATTTCAAATTTATTTTTCAACACACGTGCTCTTTTTGCACCACTTTTAGCAGTAAAAATGAGTGATTCTTTAAATAACAGCAGGTACAATGACTGCATTACATTTTATGCCTGTACGTAAATATTATAAACATTAACTGTTTGAAATATGATACATAAATAAAAAAAATATTTGTTAACTTTGCTTATTTATAACTAATATTTAGTTTTTATATTAGAGAGAGATTGACTTGAGAGATTCAATTTGATACCTTCTAGGGGAGAGCGGGGCTGAAAGTTCCCGGGGTAAGTTGTTCCGATGCGAATACATACAAGAGGTAAATAGATAGAAATACGCGTGAAGATTATTACGAAAGGCCACGATGATGCGCCGTCACGGCCGTCATTTTGGTAACTCCAGCGGCAACGAATGACTTGGTGTGTACTATAGAGCTCCTAACCTGTCATGTAAGTAAAAATTTTTCATGTTCATACTTTTTGATCTATTTGGTCAAATATTGTAACTATTCATACATTTTTTGTATCGATTGTAGTGAATATGTTCAGGAATCATATGCTTGTGTTATTTTTGGCTTTATTTTAATATTATTGTCTGATGATGGGTCTACATGGCAGAAGAGAAAAAGGGGTTGGATGTTCCTAAATTGTGGGGCTAATTGTTCCTCGGAACAACTTACCCCATCTGAGATTTAGTTCTGTAGACTAACGATTTGTTTGTGAATTTGATTTGATTTGTGATTTATACAAACTAAACATTTTATAATTATATTTTTAGAAACGAAAAACTGATCGTCTAACTACCAGGAATCGTAAAAATAGTGTGGCCTCGAACAGCATCTCCTAGGAACATAATAAAAGCATTCAACATTGTGTGATGCTAATTCTAGAAGCGCTGTAGAAAGTCTAGAGGTCCAACCAGGGACCTCTACAATGTCAAAACTATCAAGCCAATAAAGATCGAACCCTCCAATAGTCTAGTAGTAGACTCAGAGCAAAAAGATGAACAGCCAGCTCCGTCCAATTTTACAACTATGTAGACATAAAGCCACGCCATTATCATGGATGTAGACTAAAAACCTCAGCCAACAATACCGACCGTTTTTCAATCATTTTCCCCTGAAATTATAAAGCCTTTTCCAGATCGCGGATAGTGACAAAGAGACATATTAGGAAGACAGCAGCGTTGACAAACACACCAGAAAAAATGCGTTGGCTGAATAACACAAAAAATAAAAGAGAAATGAAGATCAGAGCAGTATGTTTTTCCTTTCTTGTTTAGAAAGGAAAAAGAAAGGGTATAGAAAAAGGCACAATAAAAGGGCAAGAAAAATGAAAAAGAGTGACCCAGGAAAGAAATAGCAGCTAAAGTGATGCAGAAAATGATCTAGAATGACTTAATTTGCTGCGATTCCTATACTGATTCACGGCCAAGTGAGGAGTGGATTGAGTGTGTCTGATGAAAACCTAATTGAATACTCAACTAGTATTTGACTAGAGTTTATTTATGATTTTTAATAAATTAAAATTTAACCGACTTCAAAAAGGAGGAGATTACTCAATTCGACAGTATATATGCTTTTTTATGTTTGTTCGCGCATAACTTTGTCGTTTATGAACCGATTTTGATTATTCTTTTTTGTTTGAAAGAAGAAATTCTTAAGGTAGTCCCATGATAAGGACATCAGGGTCTGATGATGGAAGATCAGAGAAATCAAGGGGAACTTTCAAAAATCGTAGGGGCAATTAGTGCATTTCTTAGTATTTTCATTAAGTATTTTAAAGCACTACAATTTGATAAAGGTCTGGAGTAGATCTTGTGATGGAGCCGGGAGTCAGTCGAAGGAACTCCTCTACAATTCACAGCAGCTACCTTGTGTTTGGGCTTGATTAATTTGTATTGATAAGAACTTTACACCTAGATGGGTTGTGACTGTCATAAGAGCTCTATAAGAGCTCTGATGATGAAGACAAAGGCCAGTTCCGGGAACTCCTCAACGGTTTAGTAGCTACTTTGTGTTTGGTTTTAATTCATTATTGATGAGAACTTTGCACCCATTGGGTTAAAATAATGGTCTGCAGTAAATCTGATGATGCAGACCATAGGCAATCGAGAGAATTCTTCAAAATTACGGATGTAACTGAATACATAGTACCTACTTTTAACAACTAAAAGTGTAAAATAAAATCTTTTTACAAAAAACAACGACTTCTAAAAACCACTACAAAGTGAAAAATAACTAATTTCAGAAGTCGGTGTCAAAAACGAATATACAAAAACGAAAGACATCGGCTTCGAAATTAGTTATTTTTCACTTTGTAGTGGTTTTTAGAAGTCGGTTGTTTTTTTGTAAAAAAGATTACGAAGAAACATAGAACTTGTCAATTATTGATTGTAATTATTATTAAGTAGAAACTACTGATATTATGTTTGTTACTAGTAAACGAAAAGAAAAACTTATAGATTATTAAAACACGAAACTTATAGAAATATTAAGGAAACCTCAAATGATTTTTGTTTTTTTTTTTTGCATGTAACTTTTTAAATAACATTTTATAAATGGATATAACTTTGTATTATTAATTATGACAAATGATTTTGAGTTATAGTGGTCAACAATATAAGCGGAACAACTTACCTCAATGAAGGAACGACCAGCCCCACAACGGGGTTGGTTGTTCCGGTCCAGAATTCGAGAAAAAAATGTTTCTAGAAAAAAGACTTTTATACTTAGGCACAAAAACTGAATACATCCTGATACGCCGATAAACATTCTATCTATATGTCAATAAGCTATCTAACAATTCTTATTTTTCATGAAGATATTAGCAATTTTCGAAATCCCCGCTCTCCCCTACTTAAAAAAGAAAAACTAAAAGCGCGCTAACGTATATAGCTCGCCTATATACGTTAGCGCTGCTGGCTTCTTAAATATTAAAATATTATACGAAATACTGTATTTATAAAATGCTATTCAATGATTCCTCGCAAGTGTGTTGAAAAATACTGAGAAATATTATCAAAAACCTTAGTATCAAAATGCAGGTAAGTACTATTAAGTACCAAAATAACTTTCGTTTTGCAATAAGTATTTGATTATAATGTTTCACACCTGTTAACTTATACAATTCACTGTACGGTCCGAAGTCACACTGTAATTCTACAACTGAGGAAGACACTTCTATTTTCGGATCAACGAATTCCGCTATAATCGGGCACTCCAACAACAGCTCTTTTTTATTAATGCCTTCTACGCTTCCAATTAAATACCACATTTCTTTTATAGTTGTCACTTTATGAGAACATCCCGTTACTGTTAATTCAAATTTTTCCCCTGCACAAATTTTAAATGCTCGTGGATCTAAGTTGAAGAATCCTCTAAAAGCAAAGAAATGATTCATAATTTATATTTTAGTTACTTATAAATTTACAATATCTATTTAATCATATCTACATACGTTGTCGCTTGTTTAGCTTTAGGTGGTTTATAATATTCACTCCACTCCAGTGCATGCATCCGTGTCCCACAGTTCTCCACAGTAACTTTGGATTCCAGAGGTATTTTGGTGAAATGTCGTCCGAGAATAATTCGATCACGTAGCTCACCAACCACTATACTGGTCCCAAAACCGGTAGCAGAAAGAGGCACTAACTAGATTTTCAAAATAAATGTTAATTAGTAGTTTTTTTATAATTATAAACCAGAGCTTGACTGCAATTCCTACCTGACGGCAAGCATTGATGCAATCATTGATGGCAAAGCGCGCTAGTTTAATAAGAGCCTATTCACTCAAAAAACTGAGTAAAGGAAGGAAGACGGCAGTTGAGCGAGGTGATGCAATGCTAAACCCAACAACACGACCGACAGAAAAACCTTATACTTACTGAATAATCTAAGTTTATTTACGTACATGGTTCTATTTATATGAAGTTTTACTTACGATATCCTTTACTTTATCCAAATGTAATACCACTTTATTAGTATAAGTGGCGGCGTCGATCAAATACAAAGTTAGTGTTAAATCTTTTTCTGATTCAGGCTCTACATAGCCTTCCGATGGTGATATTTGCCATCTTCCATCTTTGTTCAACTAGAATTGTTTATTAAAAATATATAATTATGTAAATCCGGTTACCTATCGTGTAATGCGACATGTAAGCATATGTAGCACAACAACCGCTGAGTTCAGCTGTTGTACCCGCTGTACATGAGAAGCAAATTTTCCAAACAAAGTTTTGTTTATAAATAACACAGCGAGTTGCGTCACATTAATAACACGTTAAGTTGGTCTAGAAAAAACACCGGCACTATCTTCGTTTGTGTCGGATTGTCGTCCGAACTATGAGAGAGACAGAATAAAGTATACGCCTGTCTGCGCGCACACATGTGCACTATAATGTACCGACAGCACATCAAGCTACTTCTATCTGTCAAATTTCTGTAATATATTTTCTACCCTATCTCTAAAGCATTAAGGTTGATTAGGAAAATTTGACAGTTTCTTGTCTTGCTTGACCTGCGATCGTCTGTACTTCCCTGCGTTGGTTAGTCGGCGCTAAGATTGGCCGCCATGACCGAAATTTGTTTTGGAAAACTATTATTACGTTGTAAACAAGGGCTTACCAGTGACGCGGTATAGTTAACATTTACTGGAGAATCATTGAACAGCGTCAGAACTTTCTCAGACTTCGTCAGTAATTTGCTTTGGCCCCAATGGAGCGACATAGGAGTGCACGTCACGATTGGCCTGACACCGAAGCCCGTGATGTGACAAATCTCAAGTGGTTTGGACTGCCCAAATAAATTCATCCTATTGTAAGAACGAGAAGATTTAAATTACCAGTCTGTTTTACTAACTGAACAACGGTAGTTTAGATAACTACATATAATTAGATAAATAGTGAAAATAAACAGCTAATTAAGTCTTAGCATCAAACCTATGATGACCTGCCTATGATTATGTCTGGACTGTAAACGACCTCTGAGTTTTTCTTTCTTATCTCTGATATCCTGAATCTGATATCCATACTAATATTATAAATGGGAAATCGTGTGTGTCTTTTTGCCCGTTCGTCTTTCACAGCATATCGAAGCGTCGAATTGACGTGATTTTTTAAGTAGCGATAGTTGATTGAAGGGATAGAGAGTATCATAGGCTACTTTATGTCTCTTTCTAACCCCCCAATTCCCTAAAAAGGGAGGTGGAATTTTATATAAATCATTCAGCAAATCGAAATAGAAAGCTAAAAATTGGTATGCGGACTATTTGTGACTAAAAAACCAGACACCATGTTTTTTTTTTGTATTGAAATACATCAACTCGTATTTAATATCGTTTACAGTAGCGTATAAAAATTATATTCTGTTCAGAGTTCTCTTTTGTGCTCTAACTCAGGAAAAGAGAAGCGTGTTACCCCACATTTAACGCGAACGAAGCCGCGGGCAAAAGCTAGTATCCTTACTAATATTATATATGGGAAAGTGAGTTTGTTTGTTTGTTCCGCTTTCACGCCGTAACTACTAAAAGGATTGCTTTGAAATTTTGCAGACGTAAAGTTGGAAGTCCCGATTAAATAATAGGGTACTTTTTATCGCGGAAAAAAATTGTTATTCCCGAGGGAAATCTAAAAAGCGCGATATAACCGAACTCCACGCGGGCGAAGCAGCGGGCGGAAAGCTAGTAGATAAATAAAACTCACCCCCAACTAGTTTTCAAAAATATTATTATTGTGTAATAGTTTTTGTACCTACTTGCGGAAATAAAATCTTTTAGCATGAACACTACGAACACTATTTACTTGCACACCTCACAGTGTATTCCTGAACGCCGAGCACGCTTGTTTTTATACTGACTGGGAAGCACATCGTGCTGTTTGGTTCGATGAAACCTTCTTTTATTCCAACATTTACTTCTAAAGTGCTTTCTTCCTAAAAATAAACAAATAATTATAGTTTACTAATGACATATCAACAATATCACATAGGTAAGTAGTTATAACCAGATACTTATAACTAGGTTGATTATAGATAATTTAATTGGACACTGAAGATATGTCAATAATCAATATGAATATATCAATTAAATTAGTGATTGTAAAGTGACGTCTCCTCTGAGACGTCACTTTAAAATCACACTCGCGACCAATCGCGCTCTCAATCGCTACTCTTAGCCAACAGGAGTTTCAGTATACATGTCTATCATAGTGCATATTTGAATTTTCAAATATGCACTATGCATTACCATTTGGTAACTATGTCGTTAATTATGATAAAATAGAAACTTTTTTAAGGATAAATAGACAGTCGGAGCGAATAGAACATACATAATAATGTAGTTGACATTAAAATCAAAAAATCCTATTTTAAAAAATCCGTCGTCTGACTTCTCGTTTACCTGTGGTTCTTCCAATGTGAAATAACCCCGAAAAGCGTTCGAGCTAATAATTATTTCACTATAATAACAGAAGTCTAAGAAACAGGCTCGCTGCTTGATATCGGGCGCCGACGTTATCTCAGGCACCATGGCATTGTACATCACGGGGACTACTATCGGAGGACTGTCGGACTTCTCCAGCTCCAATTCAAGTGACGTTTGATTAGCTCTCACTAAGTTCGCCGTCAAAGTGACCTGTGGGGTTAAAATAGAAGTTTTGTGTAAAAAGTTTGATTTATAAAAACAAAAATAATTATGCAGATTCTTCTTTTCGTGGTGATGGTGGTCTTTCTTGTTATATGTGCAAGTGAACGGATACTTAAATTCCAGCGAGTTCCCACTTGCTAGCATTTGAGTGTCCATTCACCTAGGGCATAGTATCATCGAAATCACCGCACTGGCATTGAGTGTTAGATGTGTCAGTACTTACCATGATTGCTATCCTCGACTCAGGCTCTATGTCAACTTTACAAGGTTCAATATTAAATTCTCTTGGCCATTGAGGTATTTCTGGTTTAGGATAATCGGCGACCGCATAGTCGGTAAGTGTTATGCTGCTGATTTCAGGGCCATCTGACGAGATTTTTAAAGATCCGCTGACATGCACTATTGACTCATTGATAACATCCAACTCCATCGTTTTTGGTACACCTGTTGCAGGACATAATACAATTTTTCTACTATTTTTTACCAATTTGATTTACTTACGTTTTCAATCGTAATTCGTAACGCACTCCGCTACGTCCGTAGCGCACGCCCGTAGCATCTGTAGACCTTGCTACAAAAACCTGCTACGTTCGTAGCAAAACTTGCGAGTTTCTATAAACATAGCGACGTTCGTAGGGAATAGACCCTACTACCTATATCATCTCGCTACGTTGCTCCGTTCCGCTCCCATGTGGAAGCTGTAAGCCTTGCTACAAAAGAAATTATTATTTCTACGCATCCCTCTACAAATGTGAAATTCCCTTGAGACTGCACTACTATGACTATTTAAAAGACCACAAATTGGAATCGTGCACCTAGCTTCTGACGTTCCATAAGTGCCCATGTTGGGTTATGCAATATAATACGGAATATGTCAAACTGTTATGTAATCGTATTATTTCACAATCATTACGTTTCTTACCTAAACTTATCATTCCAAAATCTAAACACGGAATGCTAAACGTTAGTGATGGATATATTACTTCGCCTCTGAAAATAACAAATGAAATACTTTTAATCAAATAATTAATCACAAAAATAGACCCAGTTTAGTATAGTTAAGTAACTGGTAACTTACTTCAAATAAAGCTTTAAAACAACATCTGTTTCGCGAATACTAAAATTTATTTCCTCAAAATACGGTCCTTGATTAGAATTACAGAACGATATTACGAAAATTTCTTTATCTCCTGGTTTTAAGCAGTGCGTTGCTGGAGTACATGATATTATGCTCCCAAACAACGGCGGTAATTCTTTATATACTATGACCCCATTTATGTGACCTAAAAAATTAGAATAAGGATGTATCCAAGGTATGAAAATCAAAAAAATAATTAGTCCGTCTTATAGATAATAAAAAAAATTAAGACCCGTATTTTTTATTTTGTCCAAATTACCAAAAACTACTGAGATATAGCGTATTAAAGTTACAGAGTGGGGGCTAATTACGTCACGCCGTGGTATATTTTGTACCACGGCGTGACGTCATGCGACATTTCAAATCAAAATATCTTCCTAAGTATTTGAATGAAAGAAAAATAAAAAATACGTGTTCAATATTTTTTACTAGATTCCCGCCCGCGGCTTCGCCCGCGTGGATTTCGGTTATATCGCGCTGTTTAGATTTCCCTCGGGAATATCAAATTTTTAAATAAAGGTAGCCCATGTCGTTTCTCAGGGTCTAAAGATTGCCTGTGGCAAATTTCATCAAAATCGGTTGAGAGGTTTAAGCGGGAAAGCGTAACAATACAGACAGACAGACAGAGTTACTTTCGCATTTATAATATTAGTATGGATAAATCTATCTGATGGACATTAAATTATTTTTTAGGAAACAACCCAATTACAAATGTTTTTTTTTTTTTAGTAGATAGCATTCTTGCAGTGTACTTGTGTGTTGTGCAAATACCTTTATTGATGGCAACAATCTCATAATGATAAGGTTTGTTAATATAAACGCGATCCATGTCCAGGGTCTCGACGTTGAGGCAGATGGAGGGCGGCAGCGAGACGCCCACCAGCTCCAGCGGCACGCGGTTCACAAACCCGTCGATGTCAATGTAAGCAGTTGTGTGGAATTCTCCTATTTGTTTCGGACAAAACGTTATTGTCAATTCTGTCGCTTTATTAGGCCATATTTTTCCTTTCTGTAAAACAAAATGTATTTTGTCCTTATACAAATGTAAAGAAAACCCTGTCCGATCCGTGAAGGTATTGTTAGGTATCGTTAACTGATTCTACTAATGCCTACAAAAGCCGGGCTAAACTTCAAAAACAATTCCCCTAAAAAAATAATATATTATTTCGAAAAAGCGAGGCAACTTAATGTATGTGCGTTAGGCAACACGGTAGGCATACATTGAGGTGAAGGGGGGCAGGGCACGCGGCACGTGGTCGCATCACAAATGGTGTTGTCACTTTTTTAAAACTTACCAAATTTTGGGGAAGTTGGAATTAATTCGCCGGAAAAGAAGATTATGTATTTTATTTAAAATTCATTAGTATTGTCACTATGATGATTATGTAAAATTTCATATTTTATTTGGTGATGTGTATACCTAACATTTATTATCCTTTTGGGTCGGACGGGTTTTCTCTACCTATTGTATAAATAGATTGATTTTTATATTTTGTATCTTCAGTGGTCTTCACTCACAATTGGTTCTATTGAGAAGTGTGTGTTTTGGTAATGTAACGATTCGTCCGCCACAAGTTCTTGGATTTCATCAAAGAAAATCCGAGTGTAGACACGTTCGTGCTCGTCGCTGCTCAACACATCGTATTGCACCAGCTTCATAGACTTGGCAGATTCAATGTCTTTGAGATTATAAAATATTGTCGCTAATTTCACTTTTTCTTCGAAATCTGTGAGCAAAGTCAGGCCCATTAAAATGCCCAATCTAAAACTGGTCTAGAAAAATTGAGTTCGATAACAACAATTCATTAATATTAATTACTAGCGGCCGCTAGCGTTCGTTCGCGTGTAGTTAGCTATTATGCTCCGTTCCTATTGGCCGCAACGCGATGTTATATAGCCTAAAGCCTTCCTGGGTTCATGGGCTATCAAAGGCTGAAATCATTTTTAAATCGGAGCAGTAGTTCCTGAGATTAGCGCGCTCAAACAAACAAAGAAACTCTTCAGCTTTATACAACGTGTAACATAAAGGGTATATACATAACAAAGGCATGGCATCTTTACATGATATCAAACGATATTGGAAGGGTTTTTTAATTATATCTCTTTATGTTAGGAAGTTATGAGGAAAAACACCGCCTGTGATAGGCTACTATCATACTAGGCGCACAGAGTTATTGAAGACATTTATCGGATTTTGGCAAGTAACGTGACGGGTAACGAGTAGTTATTAACATATGTAGTGTGCTGCCACGTTTGTTATGATTTTATTTTAAGAAACACACGAAACCGAAAATTTGGTACCAATTTTTTGAGTATTTTATTTTGAGTTGAAACCCTTCCGATATCGTTTGATATCATCTAAAGATGCCATGCCCTTGGTATGTATATACCCTTTTTGTTACACGTTGTATATTAGTATAGATAGATCAGGTAATAGATATTATTTAGATCATATCTCTAATTATCTAGACCAATTTGTACTTCAAATAATGTTCTTTGTACGTACAACAGCAGGTCAAGCTACCCGAAACTGTCAAATATTCCCAATCAACCTTGTACTTTAGCTATAAAGTTGAAAATCTAAAAAGGAAATTAGACAGATTGTAGCAGCTCGACCGATGTCTGTACTTTGTCCATAAATTCAAGATCGTTTAACACGTTCACTGTCGACGACCCCATTTGGAGTCGCAAATTGAATTTTATGTCCAGTCTACGCCTACTTTGAGAGTCGTGTTTCTCATAAGGTAGGTGCGGCCAATAAGGCCTATCGGGTAATAAGGCCTAATTACAAAAATACGACTTAAAATTACCGCTATCACTCATGGTCACAGTCGTGGGTAGCTAATACTCTTAGATGGCGTCCCAAGCGTGGCACGGCTCGCTAGCTTGCTTGCTGTCACCAGTGCTGCCACATTCATCGTGTTCAACGGATGCTTAGTTTAAATTATAATACGGCAGGAAATCTAAACGCAAGTATTTTTTGTAAGTATATATTTATCCAGTTAATTTTATTGTTTAATTGTCAATTAGTTCATGCTTCAGTAGACTGTGGTGTTAGAATAGTATAATGTAAACTCAATTGTTTTATTTTTAACTTTTGTTTGCAAAATTGGCCAACGGTTATTAAGGACTGTTTTTCAGCTTTTTTTATTTTTCTGTTTATTGTTTTTAGGGCATATAATAACAATGCCCCCGAAACGATCATTGTGGTCTGAGGAAAACCTGGAAGCGGTATGAGCAGTACAGTGAGGACGGCTGAGCACAGTAGTTCCAGTTCCAACGGTGATGAGGATAATGTACCGCTTGCCCACTTTAAAACAACAGCGTCTAAGCAGCTCATACCTACTACAGTTAAGAACACTGAAAAGACACCAACAGTAAGAAGAGATGCCATCAATTACAGAGGAACTCCATTGACAAAAGACCTGTTCTACAAAAACGAAATAGAAAAAACATAAAAAAAAAAGAAAAAAGAATAGAGATAATATCAGCACTAAAGAAAACCATGAGTGTTGGTACTGTCACGAATGTAAGCAGTACGAAAAGGCTGCTATGAAGCAATGTTTTAAATGCAGAAAGTGTTATCATGGGAAGTGCGTTGGTTTGTCAGAGGCGGACATTTGCAATTTTGAGTGTCCTGAATGAAACTAAGAAAAAATTGTGTTATTTTTATGTCTGAACACTAATTATTACTTAATTATTAATTATTGATCTCAATCTCTAAATATAAGATGTATATTTTGTTTAGTTTTGTATGTTAAACTCTTAGGCCTTATTACCCTACCATAGTTTAACTAGGCTTAAATATAGTGTTTTTATAAATACTTTATTTTGACTATTTTTTTGGAAAATCCTCCAGATTTTTATTTATAATGGATGTTAATTGATATGTTTCATGAACAATAAAATTTGTTGCTTCATGTTAATAGTTTTTGTTTTTTTTTTCAATTCGCGCTTAACTATGCCTTATTAGCCGCACCTACCTTACGTCTTTAGTAGCTTGTAACTTCGTTAAACTTGTGAGTTAAGATTTCAATTTATTGCGGACGTATGGGGAAAAAACTCTTTATTTTAGTACAAAAAGTTGCAAGTTTTTTTCCCAAAGTACTTATCAAATTGACTATTTAAAGGAAAAAAAAAGTTGGTCTTGTGGTGTGACTAACAAATTTCTTTTGGACTGTGAACGAGTTAACTATGAAACGGCCTATACGAGGATAACCTAACGAAGTGATCCGACAGAAAGCCAAAGTCGACGACATAGCTCACAAAATATGTAAGCTTGATGAAGTGGCAAAGGGCCGGCCATATTATTAGTAGAACTGTGTGGCCTTTGCCGTAGACCTGTTCTTAAGTAGTGACCTCGACTCGGTAAATGCAAATGCAAGCTGTAAAACGAAGATCTTTACAGGGTAGCTAATAGCAGCAAGATGAAAAATGTTGAAATCTGAGTTACACAGCATGCAGTAATAGAGGGTCACATCTAGCAGTAAAAAACGCTAAAAGCTAATGATATACTTCCTCAAATATATAAAGCTGAAGAGTTTGTTTGTTTGTTTGAACGCGCTAATCTCGGGAATTATTGGTCCGATTTGAAAATTTCTTTTTGAGTTGGAAAGCCCAATAATCCAGGCTATATACCTAACGTCACGCTGCGACCAATAAGAGCGGATCATAACTAACTCCACGAGAACGATGTCGCTGGCGGCCGCTAGTAATTAATACGTACCGTAATACACACACTCATTCTTCATAAACATGTATGTGAGTATATGATCAGATCCATTGATCATTTTGTAGGTCTGCTGCCGCATCATGGTGTTGTAAGTATCGGAGAACCTCACCACTTGTTTCTCCAGTATTACACTGACGGTATGCGTACTCCCTGACATTGTTATTCTGAAGTTTTCTCCTGACAATAACAATAACACATTTTATAAGTTGCTTTAAAGTTAAATAATCATTTGACGCTAATAGGCAGTACAGTGGATTTAATTACCCGTTTCAAAAGTCGCATATAATATACCAGTCGTATCGCCCAAGTGCATCGTTTTGAACGCTACAGTGATATCAATTTTTTCACCTTTATTTAAGTAAGCTGACTTTGGCTGCACCGTGAATGGGCTGCAAAAAAGTAGAAACATTCATATATTTATTTGGATTCAGAAATTCAGTGATAATTAATAATAGGTAATATGCATTGACGTACCATTTACAAGTGAGTGTAAAGCCAGCCGGTATCTCACCAATGTTGCGAATTGTCATTAAAACTTTGTTTTCGACTTTCAGAGGAATCTTTGGAATCTCTATTTTATCGGGAAAGTCGAAAATCGGTCTCGGGCCCAAAGCTTTAAAAATGTTTCATATTAAGTAGGTATTTATAATTTATTTTTCAAATTGATAAAGATACATGTAAACTAAAATCAGAAACTCACCAATCAATGGTAAAACATATTGGTCTGTATCAGTGAAAATCGTTACTCTGTGAATATAATCTTCATACAGAACAGGCGCGAAAGTAATAGCAAAGGTGACGCTGATTCCTGGAGCCAATCTGGATAGTAACTGTCCACCACATGGCTTGATGAAGAAGTAGGAAGACTCTTTGAACACCATGTTAACATATGTTGGGTTCTATTGGAAAAAAAAAACGTTTACTAATGAGAACAGCATTGATGATTTCTAAACTAAAATAGCACAAAAATAACTAGTTCGTAACCTTGCTTATATTTTTAACAGAGAATTTAGCCACTATTTTTTCATTTGGCCTAAAGTTTTGAAACACAAGGAGCTTGGGCGTGAAAGATAACACAATCTTGTTAGGTTTCTTGCCGGCAATACTTATGATGTTGTCAATTTCCATATTATTTAAATTCTGCAGTCGCTGCTGCGTAGTCATTTTCATTTCCCTCTCATATTCCGACGGGATGATCTGCCAAGGAAGATATTAATCTTGAATAATGAATAGAATTTTAATAATTGAGCTACCGCTGAGTGTGAGGTCTTAGTCTTGCCAGTTCGGGCATAGTGTTGTTTGGTTTTCTATTAGAAATTTCTCAGTAGAAGCCGTAGGTGTCTGTTTAGACTCGAGTGTTCATGAGGTCGCCATATTACATGGCACCAGGGGATATATGGGTTTAAAGGAGGTACCTGCACCTTTTCCTATCTTAATCGAACTTAGCATTTTACGAGTAGAGACTGTCCAGCCATTTCCTAGACAATAGATGGTAAAGTACCTCAGTTGAAGCGTGAACCAACTTCTTTGTAGCAAGTAAGTGGTACAGTTCAGATGTAAAATAACCATTTTGTTTAAAACTATGCAATATTTCCATGGTGTAATATCCAAACTACACATTGAAATGACACAATATGGTTTACATAGAAACGGTACTTTCTGATCATATTTGAAATAAGTTCGAACGTTCAAACTATAGAGGGTGAATCAAGGAGGTTCTAAACAAACTTGTAACCTTTAAACCAAACCCTTTTCTTCAATATTTTTAGCATCAAAACTGTAAATGCCATGAGTTCAGTGCCCATCTATCACCGCGGATAGACAGGTAAAGCTGCTAAACAGCTGTCTGTCTGTTTAATGCTCTCTGGTTGAATGTTTTATAGATACTATCGAGTATATTATGCGCTTTTGCCATAAAAATCTTCAATTTGAAAGTGATCACTACATATAATAGAGCCGTGCCGCTAACTTGGTTTCAATACTTTTGGGCATAAAGCTTTGATCCACAGTTTTCTTTGTTCCCCATCAGCAGACAGACGATGAGCCCGCTTTTATTTACAATTCAATTATTTATGCATTCCTTCACATTGTGTAATCAGGCGTAATCCCTAAAAAAAAAGTTCCTCCTTTTTTTCGTAAACTGGACAATGTGCCCCACTTTTCCAGGACAACAACGCTTTATCTATATCTTAGTAATAAAATAAAAGTGCGAATACAGGTTGTAAAACTGTGTTTATCTCTAATTTATAGTTTTGGACTCTGTTGGCCAATTTTAAGTAATAAGTAATCAAATAAAAAGGAAATTATAGGTATAAGTTTCTTTTCAAATAATCACTGACGACGATGCGACACCTAGCGGAATAAATTAGTTGTGGCTTTGAACATTTGATCATCAGATCTCAATTGTAAAATGTCTAACTAGAGACACACTATACTCACTCTTCAATCACTACTAAATCCACTAATGCCAGTTTCCAGCTTAACCAGATGTAACCTTGTTGCGACATCATCTCATCATCATCATCCCAGCGTTAATCCCAGTCGCATCCGAAGCCTTTTCAGCTTTGGAGTCTGGAGTCCGCTTTACCAGTCCAACTGCTGATATGGCTAAACTTCGAAATTTTCCGTGAAGCGACTGCCGTCTGACCACCACAACCCGAAGGCGACATCGAAGCATTGAAGTTAGACCAATTGTTGAACTTTGGAGGACTCCAACAACCCGTAACGACTGCCACTAGATGTTCGTATGGCAACCGGGACCAACGGTTTAACGTGCTTTCCGAGGCACGACCAGACCAGTGCAAATATTCATATTCATGCATACAAATACTTGCACTGTGCGGGGATCGAACCCGCGCCACCCTGCGCAGCGGCCGCGTCCGCTACCGCTACGCCACGGAGGCTGTCTAGCACCATCTATTTATGAAAATGTTTACATCTATGTACTTAAATACTACTGACAGACTCATAAACTGCATCAAAGAAGTAAAGTTTTAAATTGATTCGCATTGATTTTTTATTCTTCTAGCAGTGGACCTCCGTATTGTTCACGGACGAGTGTAGGACATGTTTATATGGTGCAGATGGTCGCAGAAGAGTCTATCGTCGACGTGGGGAGCGAAAGCTCGAAGTTGCATTGAGGAGCGTGTTCCCTTTGGAGGCGGTTCGTGTAAGGTCTGGGGTGGCATATCGATGAACGGGCGAACAGAACTTATGTTCGTAGACATGGTCCGGCCGAATATTTTACTTTAATGCAGGATAATACCCAACCGCACGCTGCTGCACAAGTTCGACAATATTGCGAAGAGGTTGGGATACGTACAATGAATTGGCCAGCACGCAACCCGAATCTTAATCCCATTGAGCATGTGCGGGATAATTTAAAAAAAGCTGTATACTTGAGAAATCCTGTGTCCACGACAGTGCCAGCACTAAGAACAGCACTTTCAGAAGAATGGGACAATATTCCGCAAAATCTTTTAATAACCCTAATAAAATCTATGCGGAACCAATTAGAATCCGTAATAAGGGCACGTGGAGGTAATTCACCTTATTAAAACATAAATAAACCCTTACAAAAAATTTGTGCCTATTGTTTATTTATTTATTTTTTTATTAAACCAAAAAAAGGGACATGTGACGAACAAACGTTCGATACCCAGCTACATAAATCACGAACTATTATGTGGATAACTACGAGACACCACCAGATTATTAAATTATAAGTTTCTAGCTTTCCGCCGCGGCTTTGGTTATATCGCGCTTTTTAGATTTCCCTCGGAAACATCAAATTTTTTTTCAATAAAAGGTAACCTATGTCCCTTCTCAGGGTCTAAAGAATGTCTGTCTCAAATTTGATCAAAATCGGTTGAGAGGTTCAAGCGGGAAAGCGTAACAGACAGACAGACCGACAGAGTTACTTTCACATTTATAATATTAGTATGGATTAATAGTTAGCTAAAAACCTCTTAATTTTTCTGTTTTCATCATAAATATAAAAGTACAATATTAAGAAACAATTTCGCAAGGTATTTGACTCTGGCTAGAGGGGGCATTGGGATGAGTGCGGAAATAGCAGCGCGTCGTAATTTTACTAGAATCGGGGCAACGCGGCCGCGGACCGAAATAGAGGCGGCACACACGCGTCTTCCCGCTGTCAATTTCGTCCGCATAGGGAGCAAGATTAGCAACCACCGGCCACTCGAGCCGCGAGGAAAGTGTAGCGCGGAGCCGCCGCCGGCCTGGCGCAAGTCTGGTCGCTGCAGTGCAGTGATGAGGAAAAGTGCGCAGTTGCATAATTGTGAAAATGAATTGTGGAAACTAATTTAGTGCATAATTAAAGTGTTGTGGCATCAAACTCAGTTTCAGTATAATAAAACGAAACATCAGGTGAGATAAGATACAAAAGTTCTCTAAAGTACGTAAGTTATAAGAACGGTGAGCTCTTTTATACCAGTATAATGTTAACAAATATACTCTTGCTAATTGTTATTTACATAGAGTGAACACACTTTCGATATTTTGGGATATGAGTGGCGGAATATAGGTCGGCAAGGCGTCGACGACGCGGCAACGCCCGCTCTATCCCGGCCACAGCTACCGTTTGCAAATGTTAATAATATCGTTATTATAATATCTAATCTTAATTCTTCTATATATGTATATATAAATATCTCTTTAACATCACAAGAAATCGAAAAATAGTTTAAGCAGTTACTGGAACACATATTTGGTGAAACTAGCCAAGAAAGTATATAAAAGTGATAGGTATGTTGCACTGTGTACAAATGCAACGCAATTGTAAAGCTACTATTTTGGCCGCAAACTACCGGTAAATACGTCACCAGTACCAGTAACTGCGTTTACTATAAAGTTAACACTTGAAATTCAGTGAGAACCAAGCTCGCCATTCATCATTCACTTAGTCAAACTACAACAAGGTAAAACATAAACAGTGTTACGCTTTTTTCTTTTCTTTTCTGTTTCTTTAGTAGTTAACCTACCGTAAATTAATTAGGTAGGCACAACTAGATAGGAGGGGCCCCCGGCCGGGCACCAATTTCAGGGGCTCAAAATCCAAGCGTGTCAGACGAGTGCACCACCCAATGCATAGTAACTACGTTTTGAAAGAGACACGCGTGACGCGGCATCTAAGTATTATCTCTCCTCAATTTTATTAATTAAAAAAAACGAAAAAGTAAAATTTGATTAATATTTATTTGCTAATTGTTAATATCTTGCAACTTTGGATCAAAATAATACATAAGTAATATAATATACGTTTAATATAATAAATAAGACAAGTCTTGCGAATTTAGCTATTGAAAATTGGAACGCATCAGATTAAGAATGACAAGTCAGTAAAATTGCAACATGATTATTCTATTCTAATATAACAAAACTCGTGAGATTATAATTTCACGATCTTTTTCAAGCTTTATCCTATTTTGATAAATGGCCACCATTGTCACATCACAATGCACCTTGAAAATGCACCAATGAGCCTTTTTTCTATACCTAGGTACATACCTAGGTATAGAAGGAAAAAAGGGTTTAAAAAAGTTATTTAACGTTGGGTTGGCGGGGCGACAAAGAGCTATTTTGCCCCGAGACAGGATTTTAGATCCCTAGATAGGTAAATACGTCCCGTGCCTTTACAGAGATGCTGAAGGGTCGAGGTCGCGATCCGCGGAGCGTGACATCGCCGCCAGCGCATCTCGCGCACCTCGGGCGGGCGCCGGCGCCTGTTGGGGTACGTGCGCAGGCGCTGCGCCCCACTACACCGTCGATGCACCGCGCTCCTCTTGCCAAACCTGAGCCTGACTACGAGGTCGTAGAGTTCCCAAGTGATCAATACGTCAATGCTAAGATACAGCCGCCACCACCGCCGCCTCCACGACCACCAACAGGTTTGTAAAATTTAAAAAAAATCTTAAACCAATTGTTAAAACTGTGTCTAGCCGGCAAGACTAGGGTGATGAAAATGCTACGCACCCGCCGTGCTCTACCCGTCGTACGGCGAGTTTCCACCGAAGAATTTCGTTTCTTTTATACCGCGTACATCGAGGGACTGGAACAATTTGCCATCGGCGGTGTTTCCGTCGGAGTACAATTTGAATGTCTTCAAGGCTAGAGTGAATAGGCTCTTAATAAACTAGTGTGCTTTACCATCAACGAATGCGTCACTGCTTACCATCAGGCAGCATTGCGGTCAAGCGCTAGTTTATAATTTATATATATAAAAAAAAAAAGCAAACTATAAAAAATCTCCCAAGCGGGCTGGTCACCGTGGGAGATCAGGACCAAAACCCTCCAAAGGAATTAAAAGAATTTATAGAACCTAAATCTAAATCAAAAATCAACTTTTATGTCATGACATATAATGTCAAAACTCTGTCTTCTCACGAACGCCTAATTGAACTACACGAAGCACTGAAAAACACCAAATATGACATATTAGGACTCTCTGAAACTAGACGAATGGGTAACAAAATAGAGGAACACGAAGACTTTGTACTGTGTCATACAGGTGTTACACCTGGCTTGTACGGGGTGGGTTTTATGATAAACATGCGTCACAAAAATAACATAGAGAGTTATATAGGTCTGACTGAGAGAGTAGCTTTATTAAATATGAGAATAGAAGACACCCGCTTATCGTTTATACAAGTATATGCACCAACAGAGAAAACAAAAGAAGAGGATATAGACAAATTTTACCAGACTGTGGATAATGCATTAAAGTTGGCCTACAAAGACTTTATATTAATGGGCGATTTAAATGCAAAAATAGGAACACCTAAAAATGAAGATTATTTAATTATAAAATAAAATGGATACGGTGTAAGGAACGAAAGAGGACAGAAATTGGTAAACTTTGCTATAGAAAACAAATTATCGATTTTAAATACATTCTTCAAGAAAAAACCTAAAAATAAATGGACTTGGAGATCACCAGACGGAAAAACACTAAACAAAATTGACTTTATATTATCTAACCGTGCAAAGATATTCCAAAATGTTGAAGTATTGAACATAAACTACCCTTCTGATCATAGGGCGGTTAGAGCAACAATCACACTGGCAGCTACTAGAAAGACGAGAAGTAAATACAACACCAACCAGATCAAAAATTTGAGCTGTGAAGAAGAAATTACAAAATTCCAAGACGCTATGAACACAAATACATCTGAAAGCCTACCGGAAATAGACGAGAATACGGCAGTTCAACAGTACTACGACAACATAATATACTCAATAACCAAAAGTCTACAGTACGCACAAGTCAGTAATAAAGAAACAAATAAAATCCTATCAGAACGCACTTTGAAACTTATAAGAAGAAAACAAGAAATACAAAGGATTAAACCTAAAAGTCGAGCTATAAAAAATGAGCTTAGTGCTCTATACAAACTAACAAGTAAATATATAAAGACGGATTATACTAAGCACAGACAAAATATTATAAAAAAAACACATAAACTTAACAGGAAGTACAAGAAAAGCATATAAAGAACTGCGAACACACAAAACATGGATAGACGGAATAAAACGAAATGAAACAGTACTAAACAACCGAAGTGAAATCATTACAGTAGCAACCGAATTTTACAAAAACTTATACAGTGTTCAAAATCCGCAAGATATAAATAACAAAAATTCCTTCCATACTAGCAAGGTGATTGCGCAAGGGTTCCGGAAATCGAAATAATTGAAGTTATAACGGCACTCAAGAACCTAAAAACTGAAAAGAGTCCTGGACCAGATAAAATTACTAATGATACCTTAAGAATTGCATCAGAAAAGCTCGCCAAACCATTGACAGACTTGTTCAACCTCGTTTTGAAAACAGGAGAGACACCTACCCAGTGGTCTGAGTCTAATATAATTCTGATTTATAAAAAAGGTGACTCCAAAGACATCGCGAACTACAGGCCGATAAGTCTACTTCCATGCATCTACAAATTATTCTCTTCAATCATCAATCATAGAATAAGTAACACACTTGATAAGAGTCAACCTGTAGAACAAGCCGGCTTTAGGAAGGGATTCTCGACTATAGACCACATACACACGTTGGAGCTACTCATAGAAAAATTTCAGGAAATGAGAAGACCACTCTACTTAGCTTTTATAGACTATCAGAAAGCATTCAACACCTTGGTACATGATAGTATATGGGAAACATTAAGAACACAGAACGTAGAAAAGGAATATATACAAGTACTCAAAAACATCTACGGTAATAGCAGAAGTAGAGTTAAACTGGAGAAAATTGGGCCGTGGTTCCCTGTGAAAAGAGGGGTAAGGCAAGGAGATCCGATATCCCCAAAGCTGTTTATAGCTACACTGGAGGCCATAATGGGGCAACTAGACTGGAGTCGATACGGCATAAAAATTGGAACGAAGTACCTAAACCACCTACGATTTGCAGATGACCTAGTTCTTATATCAGAATCTGGGACAGATCTCCAATTCATGATAGATTCCTTGAACATAGGCAGTAAAAAAGTGGGCTTAGAGATGAATCTATCTAAAACTATGGTAATGACAAACAGTGTCAGGAGAACAGTAGGTATCGGTTGGCAGCACGCCTCTGACATATCAGTACCTTAGGTAAGCAAATCAGCTTCACTCGCGAAAATAACGAACGAGAAGTCGAACGAAGGACACAACTAACATGGAACAAATACTGGAGCCTAAAAGAAATATTCAAGGGCAGCTTACCAACCAACATAAAAACGAAGGTCATGAACTCTTGCCTCTTGCCCTGCTTGACATACGGCTGCCAAACATGGATATTCAGCAATAACGTTAAAAATAAGATAGTAACATGTCAACGTGGAATGGAGCGCAGTATGTTAAACATCAAAAAAATTCAAAGAATACGTCACACAAAAATAAGAGAAGCAACAAATGCCAAAGATGGACTACAACAAGCGTTGACTCTAAAATGGAAATGGGCCGGACTTGTAGCACGTTTGAAAGACCAGAGATGGACCAAAATAGTTACAGCCTGGAAAGGCCCACTTGGCAAGAGGAGAAGAGGAAGACCCTGTGCAAGATGGGAAGACGACGTTGTTAAAGTCGCCGGTGAAAATTGGTCTCAAATAGCCAAATCTAGAGAAGACTGGTCATCCTTGGAGGAGGCCTTCACCTGCAGAGGGGTTCTGGCAGAAGAATAAAACCAAAAAACTTTTTCATTTAATATATTGTTAAGTTATTTTTTTTATTTTATTATGTTACTTTAACTTTTTTAATTCATTACTATTAACTTCTTACCTTCTGTTCAGAAATAAAAGGCTTTTTTATTTTTATTATTTATTTATATATAAAAAAGATACTTTGCATAAATACATATTGCTATACCTGGATTAGCTCACTTTATTGTGAAAATCACAACAATAAGGTCACTGTTGATAATTAGTTGCACGGCACATGGCCGAAAATCACAACCGTTAAGTGTAATGGTTTCTTGCCACCAGGACACCCGGTCGACGCAGGCGCATCATGTGGACTGTGTGGAGGAGGCGGAGCGCTTAAACATCCATTGTCAGACGAGTGCACCACCCAGGATGACCAGCCATAGCACTATCGTTTTGAAAGAGACACGCGTGACGCACATCTAGAGATATTATCGTAATCTCCTCAATGATTTATTCATATACCACCTCAACAAGCATGGCATGCATCAACAGACCAAAATGTACAACGAAAGTAATTTCTTGCATGTAGCATAGTCTAATACTTTGTCACACATGAATGCAAATTGGAATTGTTACATAAGACTTGCTTTGGTATCAAAATAATACAATAACGATAAATAATATACTAAAAATAATAAATAAGACACAGTCTATGCGAATTTAGCAAAATTGGAACGCATCAGATTAAGGAACAAGTCAGTAAAATTGCAACATGATTCTAATATAACAAAACTCGTGAGCGAAAGCTTTATCCTATTGTCACATCACAATGCACCTTGAAAATGCACCAATGACTATACCTAGGTACATACCTTAACGTTGGGTTGGCGGGGCGACAAAGAGCTACGAGACAGGATTTTAGATCCCATACGTCCCGTGCCTTTACAGAGATGCTGAAAGGTCGCGATCCGCGGAGCGTGACATCGCCGCCAATCTGCACCTCTGTTGGGGTACGTGCGCAGGCGCTGCGCCCCACTACACCGTCGATGCACCGCGCTCCTCTTGCCAAACCTGAGCCTGACTACGAGGTCGTAGAGTTCCCAAGTGATCAATACGTCAATGCTAAGATACAGCCGCCACCACCGCCGCCTCCACGACCACCAACAGGTTTGTAAAATTTAAAAAAAATCTTAAACCAATTGTTAAAACTGTGTCTAGCCGGCAAGACTAGGGTGATGAAAATGCTACGCACCCGCCGTGCTCTACCCGTCGTACGGCGAGTTTCCACCGAAGAATTTCGTTTCTTTTATACCGCGTACATCGAGGGACTGGAACAATTTGCCATCGGCGGTGTTTCCGTCGGAGTACAATTTGAATGTCTTCAAGGCTAGAGTGAATAGGCTCTTAATAAACTAGTGTGCTTTACCATCAACGAATGCGTCACTGCTTACCATCAGGCAGCATTGCGGTCAAGCGCTAGTTTATAATTTATATATATAAAAAAAAAAAGCAAACTATAAAAAATCTCCCAAGCGGGCTGGTCACCGTGGGAGATCAGGACCAAAACCCTCCAAAGGAATTAAAAGAATTTATAGAACCTAAATCTAAATCAAAAATCAACTTTTATGTCATGACATATAATGTCAAAACTCTGTCTTCTCACGAACGCCTAATTGAACTACACGAAGCACTGAAAAACACCAAATATGACATATTAGGACTCTCTGAAACTAGACGAATGGGTAACAAAATAGAGGAACACGAAGACTTTGTACTGTGTCATACAGGTGTTACACCTGGCTTGTACGGGGTGGGTTTTATGATAAACATGCGTCACAAAAATAACATAGAGAGTTATATAGGTCTGACTGAGAGAGTAGCTTTATTAAATATGAGAATAGAAGACACCCGCTTATCGTTTATACAAGTATATGCACCAACAGAGAAAACAAAAGAAGAGGATATAGACAAATTTTACCAGACTGTGGATAATGCATTAAAGTTGGCCTACAAAGACTTTATATTAATGGGCGATTTAAATGCAAAAATAGGAACACCTAAAAATGAAGATTATTTAATTATAAAATAAAATGGATACGGTGTAAGGAACGAAAGAGGACAGAAATTGGTAAACTTTGCTATAGAAAACAAATTATCGATTTTAAATACATTCTTCAAGAAAAAACCTAAAAATAAATGGACTTGGAGATCACCAGACGGAAAAACACTAAACAAAATTGACTTTATATTATCTAACCGTGCAAAGATATTCCAAAATGTTGAAGTATTGAACATAAACTACCCTTCTGATCATAGGGCGGTTAGAGCAACAATCACACTGGCAGCTACTAGAAAGACGAGAAGTAAATACAACACCAACCAGATCAAAAATTTGAGCTGTGAAGAAGAAATTACAAAATTCCAAGACGCTATGAACACAAATACATCTGAAAGCCTACCGGAAATAGACGAGAATACGGCAGTTCAACAGTACTACGACAACATAATATACTCAATAACCAAAAGTCTACAGTACGCACAAGTCAGTAATAAAGAAACAAATAAAATCCTATCAGAACGCACTTTGAAACTTATAAGAAGAAAACAAGAAATACAAAGGATTAAACCTAAAAGTCGAGCTATAAAAAATGAGCTTAGTGCTCTATACAAACTAACAAGTAAATATATAAAGACGGATTATACTAAGCACAGACAAAATATTATAAAAAAAACACATAAACTTAACAGGAAGTACAAGAAAAGCATATAAAGAACTGCGAACACACAAAACATGGATAGACGGAATAAAACGAAATGAAACAGTACTAAACAACCGAAGTGAAATCATTACAGTAGCAACCGAATTTTACAAAAACTTATACAGTGTTCAAAATCCGCAAGATATAAATAACAAAAATTCCTTCCATACTAGCAAGGTGATTGCGCAAGGGTTCCGGAAATCGAAATAATTGAAGTTATAACGGCACTCAAGAACCTAAAAACTGAAAAGAGTCCTGGACCAGATAAAATTACTAATGATACCTTAAGAATTGCATCAGAAAAGCTCGCCAAACCATTGACAGACTTGTTCAACCTCGTTTTGAAAACAGGAGAGACACCTACCCAGTGGTCTGAGTCTAATATAATTCTGATTTATAAAAAAGGTGACTCCAAAGACATCGCGAACTACAGGCCGATAAGTCTACTTCCATGCATCTACAAATTATTCTCTTCAATCATCAATCATAGAATAAGTAACACACTTGATAAGAGTCAACCTGTAGAACAAGCCGGCTTTAGGAAGGGATTCTCGACTATAGACCACATACACACGTTGGAGCTACTCATAGAAAAATTTCAGGAAATGAGAAGACCACTCTACTTAGCTTTTATAGACTATCAGAAAGCATTCAACACCTTGGTACATGATAGTATATGGGAAACATTAAGAACACAGAACGTAGAAAAGGAATATATACAAGTACTCAAAAACATCTACGGTAATAGCAGAAGTAGAGTTAAACTGGAGAAAATTGGGCCGTGGTTCCCTGTGAAAAGAGGGGTAAGGCAAGGAGATCCGATATCCCCAAAGCTGTTTATAGCTACACTGGAGGCCATAATGGGGCAACTAGACTGGAGTCGATACGGCATAAAAATTGGAACGAAGTACCTAAACCACCTACGATTTGCAGATGACCTAGTTCTTATATCAGAATCTGGGACAGATCTCCAATTCATGATAGATTCCTTGAACATAGGCAGTAAAAAAGTGGGCTTAGAGATGAATCTATCTAAAACTATGGTAATGACAAACAGTGTCAGGAGAACAGTAGGTATCGGTTGGCAGCACGCCTCTGACATATACAGACCAGTACTTGTACTTAGGTAAGCAAATCAGCTTCACTCGCGAAAATAACGAACGAGAAGTCGAACGAAGGACACAACTAACATGGAACAAATACTGGAGCCTAAAAGAAATATTCAAGGGCAGCTTACCAACCAACATAAAAACGAAGGTCATGAACTCTTGCCTCTTGCCCTGCTTGACATACGGCTGCCAAACATGGATATTCAGCAATAACGTTAAAAATAAGATAGTAACATGTCAACGTGGAATGGAGCGCAGTATGTTAAACATCAAAAAAATTCAAAGAATACGTCACACAAAAATAAGAGAAGCAACAAATGCCAAAGATGGACTACAACAAGCGTTGACTCTAAAATGGAAATGGGCCGGACTTGTAGCACGTTTGAAAGACCAGAGATGGACCAAAATAGTTACAGCCTGGAAAGGCCCACTTGGCAAGAGGAGAAGAGGAAGACCCTGTGCAAGATGGGAAGACGACGTTGTTAAAGTCGCCGGTGAAAATTGGTCTCAAATAGCCAAATCTAGAGAAGACTGGTCATCCTTGGAGGAGGCCTTCACCTGCAGAGGGGTTCTGGCAGAAGAATAAAACCAAAAAACTTTTTCATTTAATATATTGTTAAGTTATTTTTTTTATTTTATTATGTTACTTTAACTTTTTTAATTCATTACTATTAACTTCTTACCTTCTGTTCAGAAATAAAAGGCTTTTTTATTTTTATTATTTATTTATATATAAAAAAGATACTTTGCATAAATACATATTGCTATACCTGGATTAGCTCACTTTATTGTGAAAATCACAACAATAAGGTCACTGTTGATAATTAGTTGCACGGCACATGGCCGAAAATCACAACCGTTAAGTGTAATGGTTTCTTGCCACCAGGACACCCGGTCGACGCAGGCGCATCATGTGGACTGTGTGGAGGAGGCGGAGCGCGCGTGCGCTGCGCCGAGTGCGGCCGGCGAGCGCTGTGCGCCTCCTGCGACGACATGTACCACCGACACCCCAAACGGAGACATCATCAGCGACAGGTCCGAACCAATTCTTTAAAAAGTTTAACTTCACGATATCATTTCATATATGTACTTAAACAATAATTACCTTGCTTTTACCTGTAACGTTCCGCATGCCTCCTTTTTGTGAATGACGAGAGCAGGATGCTTTGACCAGCCATGTTTACGCAACAATAATTAATTAACAATAATTTCCATCTTCCAGGCCTTATCGCCATCTCAATTACGTGAAGAACGACCGCCACTCCCGCCAAAGACAGCGCCACCTGTGCCGCCGCCACGAAAACATAAGGTATTGCGTTACTTGATTTGAAAGTATTCTAATGTTGTATATTTAATAATTAATACATAAAAATTTCTTGTTATAGATGATCGGCGACAGAATGAGCGCTAGTCCTAAACCACCCGTAATGGAGCAACGACGAGCTACAATTAGCTCACCGCAACATGTGGCTATGATGATGGGCACACATCGCCAGTCGCCCGCTGTGCCACCAGGCAATCATATACCACCTCAACACGCTCAGCATGGCATGCATCAACAGATACCCCTACATCTTCAAACCAAAATGACTACAACACCTACAACGAACCGCCTCGGCAGTATGCCATTTCTACCAACGAACATGCATGTGACCCCAGCACAGCATGTACCCGCCCAGGGACAGTCTAATACTTTGTCACACATGAATGCAAATTGGAATCGGGGTTCCCTGCAAGGTTTTGGAATACACGCGAACATGGTAACTCTGACTTATTGTATCAATAACCTTTCTTTTTTATCTTGTAGACAAAGTTAAGGATATACGCTCATTTATTTATAGGCTGCACCAGCCGAGCAATGGGAAAATTCAGACAATATGGCTCCCACGATGCAAGGATGGGGCCGGCCGATGCGTCGGGGAGCGTCGGTACTCGAGCTAAGCGGTGGTGCAGCCACTAGTTGCGCCGGCTGTGCACACTGCGCCCCAATGCCGTGGCGGTACGGCAGCTGTGCTAGCCTCGACCACCCCTGGGCCAACACAAACCCAGGATGGGCGCCCACATGCTGCACACCTGGGCACCCCACTCATATGCAACCGCATCCACATATACTTCCACCACAAACACCACAACCTTACAGGAGAGGTAGGCACTAAGTTTTTGAATAAAATAAATTTGAAGTAGATTGAATTGAATACATACATCCCGATTAATAATACACTCCTCAAGTGCATGAAAAGACGTTAGTGGATAAAAATACATATTATGGATATATTTTTGTTTCCGGATTTATTTACTATGGAGTGAATTACCTACCGTAATAAATATAAATAAATCCAATTTATAGTTTTTTTGTTATTATATGTATATTATTATTTTTCTGCGATATATTTTTATTACATGAGCAAAAGTACTGTTTGATACAACACGTTTGCTGTGACCTCTTGCTGTAACCGGGTCTACAACGGACACTTATATAAACTTTATAAACTTAAAATAATATACTTAACATCACAACACACAGACAGGCTACATAACAAACTTCGATTTAAGAATTAAGTTACACAAAAATCTTGCTTTTCAGCTGAAACTCGTACAGCTTCTCGTGCTGCATCGCGCGCTGGGTCACGGGCAGCATCTCCGGCTATGAGTGTGCGATCTCGTACGTCTCGTCGAATGAAACACCGCACGCCATCACCGCCACCACTTCCATCAAGCGATGCCGATTCGGAGAGCGAAAGCGAAAGTGATCATGGCCCGCCTAATAAACCACAACAGAAGGAGGAAGATTCTCTTGGACCTCCACCTCCTCCACCCAGCTCGACCTGGCAGTGCGAACACTGCACCTTTGTGAACGAAGCCGGAGTCCGAGTGTGTGTTATCTGCTGCCGTACACCCGTAACTGCACCTAAACCGGTTACAAACGATGTAAATGAGAATTTCGAGAGACTGAAAATATCTCATAAACAATCCCCGTCACCGGCACGTGTTACGGAAGAGCCCCGTTTTGAACGAGGTTAATAAGATTACATTTATTATTTATCCTTTATATTTTTTACAGATAGTCTCACTCTCTTCTCCAAAAAAGACACCTTCATATTTCATGCTTCATTCCTTGGAAGTACCTACTTAAACTTATTTACATTTTCAGAGGTTGAAAAATCGAAAAAGAATTCTAAAAAAGAACGCGCATCAACTGGATGTGGGCCATCACCGCCTCGAGAGGGAAATACTTCTAAGAAAACAATAAACCGACTCGTCACGCCGACGAGAGAATCAAGTACCAACAATCATAACAGCAAGATACAAAATAGGCATGACATGGCCGTTGGTCCTTCACCGCCTCGAGAAGATTGCAATGGTGCTAGAACGGACAGTACCGAGATATCACCACCACGAGATATTAATAAAACAATGCGAGTATCACCTTATCGCGACAGCAAAGAATCTGCTCGGCATGAAGTTCCAAAGCGGCACAATATTTCTGTAGGGCCTTCACCGCCCCGAGACAATACTTATGTTAACGCATCGCTAAAAAATGTCCAAAAAAAGTCCACTGGGACATCTCCACCTCGAGACGCCGTTGTTGAGCGGCACTCTTCATCGCTAGCGAATAACAAGAATAACGTGTCCAATACCGGTACATCTCCACCTCCTCAAAGTATATCTACACAAGTAAGCTTTCGTTGTATCACACCTACTTTAAGCTAACGAGAAAGGAGAAGTGTTTAATCTTTTGGCTATAGTATACATGGAAATAAGAACTTACTTATGAATTACATAATTATAACGTACGTATCCACTAACCAAGGCTTCTTTAAAACACACAAAAGACTACACATAGGTACTGATATCCATATTTTATCGTTACACCCTTTGCTCACTATATTTGTCCTTTGTTTGTATCTTTGTTATTCTTTGTTGCAATCAATGGTAAAAACGAATGTTATCATTGTATGTAATTCGAAAAACATTATTTGTGTTTTTAAAGGCTTTTTGCAGCCATTTCTCATGGGACACTGTCTCGGCTATGACGTTTTTATACAAAATTAACGTTTTCTTCATCTCTTTTTTTTTATTTTGAAGTATATCTCGTGTACTTAAAAAGTAATACCAATTTAAAAAATATAGCGGTATAGTTTTGCAGGTCAGTTTATATATCTACTTACTTATGTTACTACTTTATTAAAAACGTTTACAGACCTATGAAGTTCCGAACTCCAGTGCATGGGAACGCGAACGTGCCCCATCCGTTACACGATCGCGGCCAAGGAGACGATTTCGAGATGATGGTAGAAGAGAAAGATCTCAAAGCCGACATTCAATGTCAAGCGATACTCGTGTAAGTTCCTCAGAATAAATCTTACAATTGCATCTTTTAAAATTATTAGTTTGTTCAGTATTTTTACAAAACTGTTCGTTTAATGACATCCACAGGAAAGCGATCGAAGCGTTCGTACAGCTGGTCCAAGTGGGTCCAGCAGATGGGAGTGGCGCGAACGTGATAGCAGTCCTGGGGGTGAATGGGGAGACAATTATAGTCGACTGTCCCGTCGCGCGTCACATTTAGATTTACGTCGTGCTCGCCCTAATCGCCGCTCCACCTATTATGGCTCTGAGGTACAAATCGTTTAACATATTATAGCTAAATCCGTTCTTAAACAATATCGTGACGGATATCACATGTATGTTATACATTAACCGTAGTACTATGAACTCGCCCGACTATTATTTTTCTTCTCAGGCGGCATCTCCGGAACGACATTCAACTCGTGCGATTTCACTTGAAGCTCTAGCCGGAGCTGGCGCTATGCGAGAAGCAGAAAGAGGAATGGAATTAGCTCAACTGATGAGTGAAGCTGAAAGGCTCGGCTTTAGCGCTGCAGAAGTGCAAGCTGCACTAACACAAAGTCCAGCATCACCATTAGCTTGGTTGCGAGAGCGTTGGCCAAGTCTCTGTGCCGGAGTTCGCGCTGCTGCAGCCCGACTCGCGCCTGCCGCAGCTATCACAGAATTGGAAGCGAGAGCCGCTCTCGCTAGACATAGAGGAGCTATGTGGCCAGCTGTGACAGAATGTGTCGACAGACACAAACGACAGGTACAGTAATGTATTTTATATGTTATAAATCTATTTTCATTTTCAATGAAAACATTCTGTATTCAGTAGTATTTTCCGCACATTATCCTCATTGTCCCTACATCCGAAGGTCTGTTTGTTAAATTTTCGGTATAATCTTTAATGCTTTTCACTTACTGCCCAGACTTTAGGCGAGAAAACAAATGTGCTTTAGCCACCAACGTGTTCAAGCTCAAACACAAAATTTATTTTCAGGCGGAGGTTATGGGCGTCGGTGAAGAAGGAAGGCTACGCGGGCATGTTTGGGGCTCCCCTGTGGGTGCAGATGACGACGCAGCTCCTCCTCGCTCCTCATCCCGCCACTCTCACCGCATGCGCGGTAATCTCAAACGAACAACAAACCAATAAAAATATCGTTGCATTACAAGATCACATCATCATCGTACCACGTCATAACCTTCACTTTACATTTCAGCAGAAGATAGTTCAGATGAGTTTGAAGCACCGACACCGCCTAGATTTCAAGACGACGACTGGATGTATTTACCACTAAACATAAATTTGAATGATTATGAAAGAGAAGCAATCGTTCCAGAAAATAAATTAACCAACCTAAATATTGTTGAGAAAACTGGTGATGTTGCAAAAAAATTAAAAATGCTGCTCCAAGAAGCAGGAGTACCTTCAATTGATGAAAACTTGCTATTACAAGGACTGCTATCTGGAAATACTTCATTCGAGCCAGAAGTGAATCTCAATGTTAGTGCAAAGACACAACCGATTGATTTAATTCAATCTGAAAATGATTTTATAGATGCCTACAATGCCTTAACAAGGTCTAGTCCATTACCTAACATTAACGAAAACAATACCAACACTGAAATTTCAAATGGAAATAATGCCCTGCAAAATGATATAAAGGAGCAAACAACAAAAACAATCAGATCTAATAATATGAAGCCAGAAACCCCAAACCAAAATGAAAATCATCAAATCTTTAAAGTTGAACAATTACCTGAAGTTCAGCAAATAAATAATGTACCTCTTAAGAATGAACAAGCACATCACAATTTAGTAAATTCAGATAATGAACTTGGCCCACCAATAAACAGCCAAACTGACAGCCCCGTTTCAAATTTAGAAAACCAAAATAGTAATAATAGTAATATATCAGAAACTAATGGTAAAGTGAAAAAATCTGAAAAAAATATTTCAGACAGCAGAAATCACCGACAAATAGAAGAAAAATCTAATAATTTAACAGATATTGTGGATAACACACAAAGACTTATTCAGCAGATGAAAGAAGAAATTAATTCTGACATAAATTCCATTGATGGCAGAACTATATCACAAAGTGAAGCTGAATCTAGTAGCGATGAAACAAATGATGAACAAGAATCGAGTTATAGCGACACTGAAGAAAGAACGGACAACCTGACATCAGATGAAAAGGAAGTTACAAGTTCCGAAGATGAGGATCCATCAGAAAAACGCCAGGCGCTAAAGGATATAACAAGTTCTGAGGAAAATGATAATTTTGAAGAAGCTTTAGACCATGTAGAAAATCAGTTAGAAGATTTCAAGCACGCAAATATTGAAATGCTCAATTCTATAGCACGTACATTACAAGAAGAACATACTTTTACAATAGAAGTAAATGAACCACGAACACACGATCTTATAAGGCCCTCTAAAAAAGAAGATGTGAATAACAACGTGTTTAGAAGCGTTAACAGTTTCGAAGAAATTTATGAAGAACTTAGTAATACTCACAATAATGTCAATGTCGATCAAATAAGAGTTATTGATAATGAAAAAACAGTAAAAACTAATACAAAAGAGAGTTCCACTTCTAAAAATGTTGAATTATTTGCAAAAGAGACAATTATTTTAACTACAATGAAACCTATGGCTTCCACTAAATTAGTGATTTCTGAAAATATACAACCAGTTTTCAATGCTATACTAGAAACCGTAGAGCAAATACAGGATAATAATTCTATTGATACTAAGGATACTGAAACACAAGAAGAGGTCTTATCTGAATCTATTACAATAAATATGAATACACAACCAGATTTAGATCAAGAAGAACCTAATGAAAATAATTATTCTGATAACGATTCTAATCAAATATTACTTGTTAAAGAACCACAACCACCGCTTCCAGCTGATAGTCAAAACACTCCACTTGAAATATTAATAATTGAAGAAAACATCAGAAACAATGTAACCGCTGTAGAAGAGAACCCTCCAGATCCAGAACAAGTAGATAGTGCCAACAAAGATAAAAAAATCACACCTAGTCAGTCGTCAGTTGATACACCAAGTGATACCAACAGTATTAAAAACTCTATAGCTAATAAGTCTAACATACCTAAACTGATAAGAATCATACCTAATAATAAGCCAAAGAACGATAATTCCCCAAAACTAATCGTTTCAAAGGTCCCAGTACGTCGAACATCGCTTAAACAATATCCAGCTCCTGCTCCTCCTAAATCTCACTTTGGCAACATACGAAGTGGTCATGTAAAGCAATTACAAACTAGACTTTTCAATAACAAGGCAATTCCTTCCCAATCTACCTCTACAAAATCTGAGATGCCCGAGGTAAAGCCAACCACGTCAACGTTGAGTAAGAAAAAACCAGCTCCTCTCCCACCTTTAAAACAAAAAGAGGAAAAACAGCTCTCACCTCCAAAAACTACTACGCCATTGAAAGAAAAGAAGCCATTTTTCCGCGAAACCTGTCGTACAGAGGACGAATGGACCGATAGTGATTCGGACGACTCACAGTTAATAATCATAAAACCAACTGAAGAACCAATAAGATCACCGCCCTCGCCACCTCCACCAATTACTGTCCGAAGGGTGTCTGGTAATATCATAGATTTGGCTAAAGTCCGACTTCCAGAAGGTTCACCAGAAGTAAGTTCAGATACATAATACATGCTTGCATTGTTGCATGATGATAAAGTTAAAAAAAAAACAATAACACCTTTCAGAGGCAAGCCCGAATGCTACTCGCAGAAGGTGCAACAGAGACATGGGAGCAAGCGCAGCTCGCGGTAGAGTTGATAAAGCAAGGCGCAGATCCGCCAGCTGCACTGCTAGCTGCACTTGAATGTATTGACCTCTCATCTGCTCTAGCTTATTTATATCAAGACTGCGAACTCTGTGCATCTCGGCTACCGGAGCATGAGGTAAGAAAGTAAAACAATATGCCAATATTCATCGAAGTTCAGTCACATAAAATGCACCTTTGTTTATTTTACAGATGGTGTCCATGTTGCGTTGCACTCATCGATGCTGTCGGGAATGCGCCCAACATTATTTCACTGTTCAAATAACCGAGAGAAGTATCGCTGACTGCGTATGTCCCTATTGTAAACTTCCAGAATTGGAAACTCTACCTGAAGATGCCTGGCTTGAATATTTTGCTCATTTGGACATACTTTTAAAAACTCTGCTAGACATAGATGTGCACGAGTTGTTTCAAAGAAAGGTAAAGGAAGTGCATTTTGCGATTTAGTATTTTATATATATATTTTAGTCGTAATGCCATTTCGTCGCACATGCAGTGATTTTTTAAATACCAAAAAGGTCGACCCATTAACGCAAACAAAATGAATAACAATAAAAAGGTAAAGACGGGTCCTTCTAAATTGATGACTACAATTCAATTTATTGCATGTATAGGTTCTGTAAGTAATTGTACTAGGTTTTATGTTTTCCGACTTCAGACGTACAAATGGTTGAAGTTAGAGGTTGTTAGTATTGCTATAACAAAAATATAATATAACTAGCTTTCCGCCCGCGGCTTCGCCCGCGTGGAATTCGGTTATATTGCGCTTGCTTTTTAGATTTCCCTCGGGAATATCAATTTTTTCCGGGATAAAAGGTAGCCTATGTCCTTTCTCAGGATCTAAAAATTGTCTGTGCCAAATTTCATCAAAATCTGTTGAGAGGTTTAAGCGGGAAAGCGTAACAGACAGACAGACAGACAGAGTTACTTTCGCATTTATAATATTAGTATGGATATGGATTATTGTCCACCTGGACATGATCTAATCTAATCTAACTAGCCTGTATTGTACCTAGGGTTGCCAACTCTAAAATTTGGAAAACAGGACATGACGCGTGAGAACCCCGGATTTTAGTGTCCGAAAGCCGGACATATCTACAAGATCTTTTAAACATATCCAATGCAATAAAAAACATTTGTAAATGTAATATATCACCTTTTTTATTCATTAATTTTTAAAACTTGGTCTATAAAGGAAATCTTCCCCGGACGCTCCCCGGATGCTCTCTAAACTAGGACAAATCCGGGGAAACCCGGACGGATGGCAACCCTAATTGTACCAATACAGGACAGGTGTCCCTCTCCCTTTACCACAGAATTCTGTCTTCATTCTCTATTCCGAACACGAGGATGATTTTGAATAATAATTGTTGACAGTTACGAGACCGAACCTTAGCTCGAGATCCAAACTTCAGGTGGTGCATGGAATGTTCTTCGGGATTTTTTGTGCATCCGAAACAAAAGAAAATACTAATGTCGTTCTATAAGTTGTGCTTCATGTAGGAAACAGGTAATCTTCATTAAAATCTGTTTAATCGAGTTTAAAACCACCTCTATAAACTATAGTCACTATATTCATATATTTTACAGTGGAGTACTAATCACGAAGGATTGACTTGTGAACAATATACTGCGTGGCTTGAGGACAACGATCCTGAACGGTCGGTCACTGCAATACAGCAACATTTACGAGACAATGGACTCGAGTGTCCACGGTGTCATTTTAAATACTCCCTCTCCAGGTAATGATGAATTAATTACAATTCTTAATTTTGTGATTCTTGAAATTTTACTTTACTTACTTTAATTATCTACATATCAAGACTCCTTTGTACCACGGAAAGCAGGTTAGCTGTTGGTCGCGATAGTCATTCGTAAATGTTTAACAGTCGATACGTAAAGTCAGGACCACAAAAAATTTTATAACCAGTCTCACTAAGGGGTATCGTGTTACCAATTTACTGTGTTTTGAAGGTCAGATAGGTAAATGCTTCATGTAAAGTATTCGTACTACACAACTGTATCCGGTTAGACTGAGATTCAACCTTAACATAATTTAAAAAATCTGCCTACCTTTTTCCGATACTTCATTATCTATTTTTAAAATTGTAATAAATTTTAGGGGAGGCTGCATGCATTTCACATGTACTCAATGCAAATACGAGTTCTGCTATGGGTGCGGAAAACCATTCACAATGGGCGCACGGTGTGGCCTGAGTGATTACTGCGCAAAGTTAGGACTACATTCGCATCATCCCCGAAACTGTCTGTTTTATTTAAGAGACAAAGAACCACATGAGTTGCAGACTTTACTTCAGGTAAGTACCTAATAAACGAAACTGCTTACAATGAACATGAAGAATTAACAAAGATTATAAAACGTTATTTTGTCTTTATAAGAAACCTGAATATACATATTTAGTTTAGAATAAGCAACTAAATCGATTCTAATCATTTTTACACCATATTATATTTTTTCCCAAATATATTAAAAAAATGATGCAGTGTGGTTACCGAGTGTACGACACAGTTTACAGCGGATGTCCATATTTCTGTAGGGACAACCAGGTAACATAACAAGCTCATATCTTTGTAATTTTTCATGTTAGCTTTTAGAAATTTTGTACATAAATCTTATATATAAAATTCTCGTGTCGTGTCACAGTTTTCGTTCTCATGCTCCTCCGAAACGACTTGATTGATTCTCATGACATTTTGTGAACGTATTGAGTAGGTCTGAGAATCGGCCAACATCTATTTTTCATCCCCCTAAATGTTAGGGGTAGTCCAACCCAATTTTTTTTTTTATTTATTATGCAAAATTTTTAGTTTCTATTCTTTTATGATACAACATAAAAAAATACATACAATCCTAAATCTTCACCCTTCTACGATCAACCCTTATTTTTTAATAGCCATTTTAGTAATTTAATCATTTTTCATCTCCGGTCGAAAACTGATCAATCGTCATTTAATTCATTTTATTCCCGAGGGAAATCTAAAAAACGCAATATAACCGAATTCCACGCGGGCGAAGCCGCGGCCGGAAAGCTAGTTATTTAAATAAAAATACTGAACAGGTATTTCGGGTTTCGCATACCTATACAAAAAATAACGTTGTATAATTAATATTTTTGGAAAAAAAGGTAGAATGTACTCTCTCTGACTCCTTTAGAAAACAAATTATTAGAAAATAAATTAATGAAATTAAATCTAGTCCCATAGTAGAGAACCCTTCGTGTGCGAGATCGAACTTGCAGTCACATTTTTAGATATTTTCAAGTTTAAAACGAAATGCAATCAACCTACCTACATATACTGATGTTAATATAATTTGTTTGTAGATGTAGACTCCCATAAATTACAGTAAAACAATGTTTTATTAGGATTTTTTAACACCCTTGCTCGTAAAGCTGATGTAATTCCACCGGTTTTAAATATAAAAGCGGGCCATAACAAACGCGTGTGTTATCAAAGCAAATAGTTAAGTTATAGTCCATACAAATTCCATAACAGCATTATTTTCCATTTCAAGTAAATATGGAACTGATCGCCGCCGCACGACTCGCGCTGCGCGCTGTTCCATATTTGAAATGGCAAATAATAATACTAATGGCGGGAAAGCAACAGTGTGCATTCACAGATTGAGTTTATTTATAATGAACAAAATATAAAATACTTTTTTTTCTGTTTCCTCGCAAGTGTGTTAAAAAACGTCGTACGATATACGTGCGTATTGGTTATAACATGCTCGACTCAATTACACCCTCGCCTTCGGCTCGGGCATGCCTCGCAATAGCCATCATTACGCACTAATATCGTAATGTACTATTTTAACACCCTTGCTCGTAAAGCTGATGTAATCCCACCGGTTTTAAATATGTAAAGCGGGCCATAACAAACGCGTGTGTTATCAAAGCAAATAGTTAAGTTATAGTCCATACAAATTCCATAACAGCATTATTTGTCATTTCAAATAATTATGGAACTGATCGCCGCCGCGTGGCTCTAGCCAGTGAGCAGCGCGCAGTTCCATATTTGAAATGGCAAATAATAATACTAATGGCGGGAAAGCAACAGTGTGCATTCACAGATTGAGTTTATTTAAAATAACTGATGTCCTATTTGAAATAAACAAATTTGTATTTGTTTGTATTTAAATGAGTATTTGTAAAAAAAAAACAGTTTATTCGGTAATTTAAAAACTTGACTGCATGCTCTAGCATCTTTGCCAACATTTTCACGCAGCTACGGCAGAAAATAAAATTTTCTCACTTGTACTCTGAATATCTTTTTTTCTGTTTCCTCGCAAGTGTGTTAAAAAATGTCGTACGATATACGTGCGTATTGGTTATAACATGCTCGGCTCAATTACACCCTCGCCTTCGGCTCGGGCTGAAATTCCGCCTCGCATGTTATAACCATCATTACGCACTAATATCGTAATGTACTATTACATAACACCTACTTAATTGTGTCCTCTTTTTACTTTTAGATGAACAACGTCACATTTGAAACAAACGCAGCGGAAGGCAGTACCGGGCGCTGTCCCGTACAGTTACAACGAGAAACACCGGCAGGGCTCGTAGATGGCACGTGTGCCAATGAGGCACCCAATAATTACGCAGGGCTCTGCAAGTGAGTATAAGGTATCTGGGACTAGGTAGACCGCTTTATACGTATCCGCACCTATAGCTAGCAAGGGTAATAAGGACGTACTATGGGTAACGGGTAACTAACGGCAAAGCAACGTTACAGAATTTAACAATCAATTAATAAATATATTGCAGGTCACTCCGTAGGTGTTCGAACAAATAATAGATCATTCACGTTGGTACCTAGGACCTACCCTGTACCCACTATGTGTATCGCTGTATCTAAGAGTTACAGAAAGCCCAAGCCAAATAGCGTGTGCCATGTCTGATTCATATAAATTAATTTAACAAATCCGGGTTACAATCGAAATTAATGATTATAGACAAACAGAGGTGTGGTAAATACTGAGGTACGGACCACAGCACGTCAAGGTAGCCTAAACTGTCAAATATTCCCAATCAATCATGAATCTTAATCATTTAGCGATACAGTTGAAAATCAAATAAAGAAATATTTTATTTAGTAGCTTGATGTGCTGTCTCTGGACATGTGGAACATAACAGTGACAATACTTAATATAAAGTACCTAAATGTTTTGCTTTATAAACATTTTAGCAATACATTTCCAGTATTAGCTGACCTCACTTTGTATAGGTATTTTATATAATACAATTGAAAGTCAGCTTATACCTAGTGAAAATATAGTTTGATATCGACGAACCAACCGTGAAATCGCAAAAATAAAATCTGCGGATACTCCGCATAGTTTGACAAAATGTAGGAACAGCTTCTTGTGCAGCCGTTTCACCTTGTTTAGATTTATATCCATATCCACAGAACAGATGATAAATATTCCATAATATGGAATATTTTACGAAGTAATTATGGATATTATCCATAATTACTTCGTGTTAATTGATTAACTACGTGGAAGATACGTAGGTAGGTACCCAATAAGCTATCTACTATTACTTAGGTACTACATTTCAAACTTGCTAATCGTAACCAAAACCTCAATGTTGACGTTATAATAAGCCATAGTTGTAGACACATATGTGATGATAGGAGGCCTATGTCAAACAGTGGATGACTTTCTGATGAATGATGATGATACACCTGATACACCAGACAACTACCTATAAACCTATAATAGGTTAACTAAGGTGATTTCAAAATTTATGTCGGTCGAGGCGAGCGAGGCGGTGAGTGAGGCATGTGCTTGCAGGAATCATTACCTGGAATACCTGAGTCGGTTGGTTCGTCGTTGCAACATCGACCCGCTTCCGATCCTGGGGGTGGACGACCTCGAGACGCTGGTGAAACGCGCCGCGATCCGGCTGCCGCCTCGGCCCTACGGCACGCTAGAGGGCCTCTACAAGCGGAGCCTCATCGAGGTGTGTTGACCACGGCTGTACTTGCAGGACACACTACGTGGAGTACCTGGCGGGGCTGGCGCGCGGGCTCGACCCCATCCCCATCATGGACGTGAGCGAACTCGTGGCAGAGCTGCGACGCCGCGCGCTGCCGCTACCCGAGCGAGGGCCCTGGGACAGTGACCCCATCTATGCCGGGATGTGTGCGGAGGTACAGGCACAGAGTGCCTTCGTTACCTAACCATGGACAACTTATTTACTTAACTGTAACATACAAGGGTTGTAGCTAAGTAAATAAGCTTAACGAATCTTATAATTTATTCCGCGTTGTGGCAAAAAACTGGCCACAACATCAGGTCGTGAGTTTATGTCATATCTCTCAGGTGGGTACAGTTCTACCGGTTCCCCAGAATAGAATAATGTTAGGTAACTACATTTTTGGGGCTATATATATTAGGCCCTTTTTTGGTTTCACGGTGCCAATCCTCATGGACTTCCTCTATCGTGGGGTTGACAGAGGCCGGACTCTTAGCGGCTACAACCACAACTTTTCACCTTTACCTATGGTCGGGTCGTTAATTTAGTGCAGGCGTTAACTCGGCGACCAATGTGTTGTGTTGTTGGATTATCTTCTACTAAAGGGTGTCTCAGTAAGAGTGCACTTTTTAATTTTAAAATAAAAATAAGCAGCTTATGACAAAGTTCTGATGTTTTTATTGTATTGCAAAGAAGACTTCTTCCGATATAGTATGGAATAAAATACCCGGCAAATTACCCCCACGGCTCCGAAGACAGATCATCACTCATGTCTCATCAGGCCATGACTTTTGCAAAGAAATGTGGCTGTATCTCACCGAGGACGCGTTGGATTTCCGATTAGAGCTCATGAATAAATAAATAAATAAATAAATATATACAGACAAATCACACAGATTGAGCTAGCCCCAAAGTAAGTTCGAGACTTGTGTTACGGGATACTAACTCAACGATACTATATTTTATAATAGATACATATATAGATAAACATCCAAGACCCAGGACAATTAGGAAAAGATCGTTTCCCATCATGACCTGGCCGGGGATCGAACCCGGGGCCTCCACGTCGCAGGCAGGCGTGTTGACCGCTGCGCCACGGAGACCGACAATGAATGGTTTCGGGTTTATTCGCATAAGCCCGTAATTTCACAAAACCCCAAAAGAAAAATCACACGGTGTTATCGCTCGATCTTGGTGGCCAGTTGACATCAGAATTTCGTGAGATAATATTTTCTGGAAATCGTTGCTGCAATACGATCGTTTCAAGCGCGGTGTGGAAGGTTGCACCGTCCTACTGGAACCACATGTTGTCCAGATTCATGCCGTCCAGTTGAGGCCACAAGAAGTCCGCGTACCGCTTTCAGCGTAACTTTGCCCATTTTTGTAATTAGTTTTCACAATTATAACGCGTTGTTCTTTCAAAACGCGCTCCATCCATACTTAATATTATAAATGCGAAAGTAACTCTGTCTGTCTGTCTGTTACGCTTTCCCGCTTAAACCTCTCAACCGATTTTGATGAAATTTGACACAGACAATCTTTAGACCCTGAAAAAGGACGTAGGCTACCTTTTATCCCGGAAAAAATTTATATTCCCGAGGGAAATCTAAAAAGCGCGATATAACCGAACTCCATGCGGGCGAAGCCGCGGGCGGAAAGCTGGTTGTTAATAAACGGAATAAACAATAACAGTTATTTTTTCAGAGTTGCCACTTGCATGAAATAGTAGATTGTTAGCCGAGGGTAGAAAGAATCAATTCCCGAGGTATTTAGACGCCCGAGCGTAGCGAGGGCGGCTATAGTCCGAGTAGGAATTGATTCTTTTACCCGTGTTAAACACTCTACTTTTCATTTCGAATATGAGGAAAATAACTATTTTTTTAATTCCGTCACAGATACATAATAGATTGCCCTAATTTATGTCGAATTTATAAATTTTAAATATGGAAAAAACCACGTTATTGTTGCGACCATAGAATTAATAAGCAGGTACTATCGTACTTCTTAATTCTATGGTTGCGACCTATTTCGCTCAATGAAGTTTGCGCTAAGTTCACACTGGCTGTTTAGAAACTCACATTGCCGCTGCATTTTTTTTTATTAGTTTTTGTTACACAAATTTCTTCACAGCTGACAGCAGTTCTATTTTTAAAGTTCATTCCGACCCTTAGGTGGAAAGTAATTTGTATGAGTTTTTCCCGCTCTAGGGAGGGAAATAGCACTTTCTACCCAACAATCAGATCAAGAAAATACTACTTTCCGAATATGAGAAATGAAAAAATATATACGTATTCCTATTTTAAAAAGTGCACTCTTGCTGAGACACCCCTTATTTTACATAACCAACATCAAGAATCTACTTCAACTACAAATCTCTTTTCTGGCAATATAGACACTGGAATTTAATTGAGTTTTAGGCTCGTTCCCTTAACATGATATTCCCATAGTAGGTATATTCCCAAAATATGATATTCTAACTGATAGTTAATATTTTGAACTCCCATTTTGCACCAGAACTATGTATCCTACCTATACAGACGACAGCACATCAAGTTGCTACAATCTGTAATTTTTTTATTGGATTTTTAACTTTATTTATACAGCATTAAGGCTCAAGGTTGATTAAATTTCGGGTAGGTTGACCTGTTGTCGTCTGTACCTACTGATCTGCTATTTTTAATCGGTTAGGATTAGCTTTATTACACTACACCATTATGGAATGGTGGACAAAACTCCCCTTAACAATTTATTTATCACAATAGTGCAGCCAATAAATAGCCTCAATAGTCTCACATCGTGACCACGGAGCAAGTCGTGACAGAAGATGGACATTATAAAATTCTAAGGGTTCCGTTTTGCCATTTGGCGACGACATTTTAAAAATGGAGAAATAACACAATTAATTTACTTTCTCACATGTATATTATATTTAAAAAAATGCAGTCGTGTAATTGACCGACATAAGTGATAATTAAAATCATTATTATGTTAACAAAAAAAAAGAACAAAAATGTTATAGCGGTGACGCATTGTATACCCTATACATTCACAGTATACATAATGTATATCTATCTCGCTGTAGCGATTACGTTGTCGGGTCGGTCATGCTCACGTGAATTCAATGTTTTTTTTTTTCATCCAACAAAAGTACTCAACGTCGCTAAAGAAATTTTCACATTTAGACTGTAGAAGTACAGAATTCTCAAAATGTGACATTTTGACAATTCATTTTGAGAATTCTGAGAATTTAAGGAAAGGCGTATTTTGGATGTAGCTTACTATGAGAACGAAGGAATTTTAGTACTACTATAGAATCTCTATAGGGAAGTTGGAATATTTAAAAAAACCTGGTAGGGCCTTTAAAAATTTCGTTCTTTAGAAGGGAAAAAACAACTGGACAATCTACAAAATTGTTAAGACAAAGCTTGCACCAGTCCTGTAAAACACTACAACTGTCAAATTAATTTTCCTTTTTTTAAACTAACAGTTCAAAGTTAGTAAAATATCGAACAAATTGTTACAGATCGTAAAAGAGAAGATTCCACTGGATTGACAAGATTTAAAACAACGAAGTGTCGGTTGCTTCAAAATATAATGGATTAACATTACTGAATCAATTAAAAAAATATTTATATTATCATTAAACTAATTAAACACATAATTATAATTTTATTAAGCTTATATTTATTTTCCTTACCAATGATATTATATGTAAAAAGGGGTAGATTGATATTATATGTTACATTCATTTAAAACGAAGCTAAAACTGAGTGTTCGTACTTGATTGCCATAGAGACAGCTTTTTTTAAAATGATGACAGCGATTAAGATTGAAATCGTTAGATTCGCACTACTGAGTTACTTTTAACTTATAGTTTCTGGCACATTTTGACACCTTTGACATTCAATAGTCTGTTTAGTACACAATATCATTGTGTGTAATGTTAGCGCCACTTTTCTTAGTATGGACACAATTTCGCATGAGTAAGATAAGAACAGTGACAGCAAATCTAGCGATTAAAATCTTTGGACGGGCTTTAACTTAATGTCCAAATACTTGTAAATACAGATTTACATGACGACCCTTGTAACGAAACATTTTATATCGATTCGAATTCTATCTATCTCTTTTTACTTAGAATAAAATTGTCCTAATCCATAAAATTATTTTCGTCGAGCGAAATGCTCATTCATATGGCGCTTGTCACGTTGTATATAATGCCTGGTGGAGTGCAGACGGCTCTCGAGCGAGTCGGGTAGTGCGCGCGGCTGTGCGGAGCGGGGCGCATGTGGGGTGTCCTCGGCCGCAGCGTCGGCGGCGCGCTGTGAAGCCACGCGACGCCCGCGTTGCACCTCTCGCTCCGCTCCTGCTGCCGCCATCTCTGCTAATCTAGCAGCTCTCTCATCGTCAGTCATGCCCCCGCGTTTTCTATTTTCCCTTTTTTCTACATCTTTACTTTGCCTTTCATCATCTCTATTGTATTGCCTTTCAGAATAATGTCTACTCCCATAACTTTTCTTATCATTATAATGAGTTTTCTTGTAATCTGTCTCATAGTAACGCCGCGGGGCATGCCTTTCTGGTGTATCTCCTCTATATTTCTTGGGTGTGACTTCATCATCTGAATATTTTTCATTTTCAGAACTTTTCCTTTTTCGGGATTCCTTCTTGTCACTTCGATGTTCAGACGATCTTTTATTACTGCTTTTTGTATCGCTTTCTTTTTTACACTTTGATGATTTTTCATCATCACTATCACTATCTGATGAGTGTTTACGTTCTTTTTTCTTCTTTTTCTGTTTTGATTTCTTCTTCTTCTTTTTACTTTTTTTGTCATCAGCGGATGAATCATTAGAGGAATCATCAGAGTTTAAAAGAGTTGCTAAATCAATACCTTTCTGACCCCCTAGAGCATTGAGCTTGGCGGCAAGCAGATTATCAAGGTTTTTGTCTTTCTTTTTAGGTGATTTCTTGGATTTGTGTTCTTTTCTTAAATCCTACAAAATAAAATATTGTAGTACATATTATGTAGGTACAGTAAGGGTTTAAATACCCATTACTACTATCTATTAACACAGATTTTGCAGTAACATAGGTGTGCAACAGCAAAATCAGTACATTACTCATCAGTGAATTATTAGATTTAAGGTTAAATCTAATAACGTGTGGTAAAATCATTATCTTGTCTATGGCATTGTTTTGCCATATTTATTTAATGGTGTGACTATTTTTTTAAATGTCATTAACATTCTTCATGTCAGACATTTTAAGTTTTTGTCATAAATTATAGCTCAGCAAAGGTGTCATTTTATAAAATACAATGAATTATTAATTTTATTAGAATAAAACACAAAAAAAAAAACAATAGAAAAGGACATCTACCTGTTCTTTTCTCAGCAACTCAGCCAGCCGACGACGTTGTAAGGGATTGTTCAACAAGGCGGCACGAGCAGCACGCTCCCGCTCTTTAATTAAGAGCAAAGGATCTTCACGAATCTTCCGAGACATATCTACTTGGGTGTCACCACCTGAAGTTAACATACTGGAGCCAACTACTCTTCTTGATACAGCTGGGATCACATCTTGTTCCTGTTTTTCTGATTGTTCAGTATTTTTATCAATTGATTTACCGAGTAAATATGCTTCTTGATCAACTTTCTTATCAGGTTTCTGGAAAATTGACAGCAGAGGATAGCAGTTACAACACAATTTGATTAAAAATAAATTACCTTATGTTCTCCTAGGTCAAAAATAAATAACTATGTACCCAGAAACTATAGTATAAACATAATTTAATATTCTAATAAGGCAATTTAAATTTATCAACAAATTAAAAAGGGTGTTGCCTACATCATACATCCATGACAAACGTATGTCATTAGCAGGGGAATTACTGCTGTGTTTTATTAAACTGTTCAATTCAGCACGATCCCGTTCTTCTGCACGTTCACGTTGTAGCTCCATCATCCTCTTTTTCTCCTCGGCCACAGCCTGTTCCGCCTTCCATACACGCTCCTGATTTTTCATTGTATTTGGATGCCATGACTTCTTGGAGTTCTAGAAGAATAACACAAGATTTTTTAGCAATTAACAAAGTGCTGCACAGAGTCATATCAGGACTAAGCAGAAATTTAGTAGCTTTTAGAACATGGTTCTAGTATTGATAAACTTTGACTTTTTATATATAAATTATAAACTATACTTGGGTCAAATTCGATAAAGAATAGAGGTAAACAAACCGTTGCGAGGCAACGAATAGTTTACGCCTAAAAGACAGATGTTAACAACCTTTTCTACATAGATGATTTTCATAAAAGTAATAATCCTACTTCCTACTAATGTGAACAGTTTATTTATATTTAGATATTTATGATTTGTATAGAATGCTTAACCGATTCGAATGGAATATGACACACATGTAAGCTAATTAATAGGTAATCTAATAGGTAAAATTTTTTGATACATATATTTATACTTAGTCCATACTTGAAAGTATTACTACAATGCATGTATTATGCAGTTGATTTGACAATAATTAAAATACGGAAAATTGTATTGACAAATGCCTCAACTTTATTCATTGCTTGAATTCCACAAAATGTATTTAACCTTTTGAACGCCCATCTATATAATACGCGATGTGTCCTCCTGCGCCACGTTACAAATGTATAACATATCTATAGTAAACCGTAGGGATGGGATTAATGTCCTATCGATAAATAATATTATACATTTAAATTAATGTTAATTCAGACATTTAAGGAAACTAAATAAATTCATAAAAAAAATCAATATGAAAACCTGGATAATATTCCCCATAATAAAGAAAAGAATTGTAAATTTATTAGATGTGTGTTCTAAAAGGCCACATCCCTATTTCTCTACAAATGTAATCCTTCCTACTTCATATCAAGTAGTTGGCGCTCGAGGCACGTCAAAATCCTTTCTGATTTAAGGATGTCTAGATTTCTATGGTATTTATTTTTATATTCACTGTGGTCGAGTTACACGTGCATAAACTCAACCGATTCCTGCATAATTAATATTAATACATAATATAATAATTTATTTCGTTTACTTACAACAAATACAATTAATAGAGCTAAATAGGTGGTCTTCTAGGTTTAAAAAAAAATGGAGGGTAAGTGTCTGCTTTACAAAGATGTTACAGACCTTTTTTTTAATGGTGTCGCAAAATACTCGCAATCATTTTTCTGGTTTATAGAAACTAATAGAAAACGGAAGAAAATTCCTGAAACGGAAGTTGACGACTTAACGAAATGTCAAGACGACGAACTATTTCAAAATTCTGATTCAGACTTGAACAACCTTTTTTTTTGATATAGCATCTCGTAGGTGGCCATTAGAGGCCGTAACTACTTAACCGGACTTTGATGGATGCCTTAATTAAAAATTAAAGCCTCCAGCCAGGGGCACTTAAAACTAACTTAAAATTAGGCGACTACGCACTAGGGGCACCCCCTGTGGGGTACGAACCTCGGCTTAGGGCGTCGCTAGAGAGGACAGCAGGGGACGGCTGGATGGAAAGTTATACTTAATGGTTTGATGACCGCGGCGTTTCCTAGTACTAGCTCTGAGAAGAAACGCCGAAACAAACTCAGAGGTTATTGTTGGGACATTATGATATTACTGGCTCAGCTGCGGCGCGGGCTGGCCTTCATCGGACAAGGAACGGGGGAGGGGATTACTACGTGGAGCGCGTCGCGGTGGACCTCGGCGGCGAGGTCGGTAGGTCGGTCTGTGTTTGTGTAATGTGCTGGTGGCCCTTTTGGCCTCTTGGAGGAGGGTAATGGGGTCATCGGGGTCTGTGAGGGCATGCCGAGGGCGGCGAAGTCGGGAGATGGTGAAGGGAGTGTAATTGGCGGCCGCTGCTATAAGAGGATCGCGATGCTTGGTAGCAGTGTCAAAAAAACGCTTGGAAAGGCGTTTCATGAACTGCTGGATGGGGATTTTGAGATCAAGATGGAGGATCTCATTTCGGACGAACCAAGGGGCGTTTGTGGCTTTACGGGGGAATCGGTTTTGCACTACTTGCATCCTATGGATATGACGTGGCTTGGCATGTGCGAAGACTGGACAAGCGTTGGTCATAATCGGGCGTATGCAAGCTTTGTACAAGCTCATTTTGCACCTGAGCGATAGCTTGCTACGCGGGTTGAGGACGGGGTGGAGTCGACCTAGATCGAAGGCGGCGCGAGCGCGGACCGTCTCAATGTGCTCTAAGAAGTTGAGGTTTTGATCGAGAATCACACCTAGGTACTTGGCTTGTTTCTCCCAAGGGATCGGCTTGCCGTCCAAGGTGGTGGGTCGTGGAAGGGTGACATTGACCCGCGGTTTCCTGTAGAGTACCGGTTGGCTTTTTAGGGGGTTGACTTCAATCCTCCATTTCATAAACCAGTCAGCGAGCTTGTTGACCGCGGATTGAAGATGGAGGCGAATCCAGTCTGGACTGCGTCCCGAGCAGTAGATGGCTGTGTCGTCTGCGAACAGAGCGAGTTGAGCCTTACTGCTTTTCGGGATATCGCTGGTGAAAAGCGTGAAAATGAGGGGGACTAATACAGAGCCCTGGGGAACACCTGCACGGATGGGGCGGGGGGAGGAGAGCGCTCCTTCGATTTTATAGCGAAAGGTGCGGTTTGATAGAAAGTCCCGTAAGATGAGGACGAGACGATCAGGCACACCGAGTTGGTACAGCTTATAGATTAAGCCCTTGTGCCTGACTGAACTACACTAAAAGACAGAATGCACAACACTAAAATGCACAAAGTCACTATGACCTTGAAACCCGTCCGCTTATGACGTCACAGATTTGCTTCTATACAAGTTGGTGGCGCGTGCGGACTGACAACTAACTAATTTAATAGAGATGGGTTTTTCAAACGGTGTTTCACTATCGACATTGATTAGAAAACCTATTAATTCTTGATTAAGGTGAATAAAACCTAGTTTATAGTGTACAATATTTATAAAATATTATATATTTACGTCATTTTCTTGTAATAATAGTATTTATGATCATTTCAACCAGATGAAATATAGCGAGGTCTTCATCGTGTCACATCACTGGCTTACTTGATATCAAGTAATTGGCGCTGGGGGCATTAAAATATTTTCTGGCGTTTTTGTTTCTTTTGAAAATAAAACAAATAAGAACTTATTATGCGTGAAAAAGTTAAAAATGTGGTTGATAACAGGGCAAATTTTCAGAAAAACAAAATAAAAGGTATTGTAAAAGTCGTAAATTTATTTTATACCGTGATTACTTCTAATCAAGTAGTGGCGCTGAGGGCACGAAAATCTGGAACTTGTATAGAATGTCAAAAGGTCAAAAGGTTAATACCTGGATTTCATCCAACTTTCTTTTTTTGTAGGGCTATCACGGAAAATAATGTCGACTTTTTAATGGTTTTTCGAAATACCAAGTTATTATGCATGTTATTTTAGGGATTCTATTGAAATATGCTGCAATAGGAATTGTTAATAAATAGTTGGCATGTAAAAGTCGATAATCATGTAAATAACAAGAGATTTGTAAAACGTGAGTTGTGATAACCCTAAATTGGTTTGTTTATCTATATTCTTTAAGGAGCTTGGCGAGAATATAGCGCATGACCGCAATCCCGCCTGATGGTAAGCAGTGACGCAATCGATGATGGTAAAGCGCACTAGTTTATTAAGAGTCTATTCACTCTAGCCTTGAAGGCAATCAAATTGTAGTCCTACGGAAACATCGCCGCTGGCAAATTGTCGCACTCCCTCGATGTACGCGGTATGAAAGAGGAGGCCAAACGCTTCGTCCGAATCGTAGTGTTAACGACGTAAGGGTGGAAACTCGCCGTGCGACAGGTCGTCCGGTGGTGGAACGGAGATGGGGGAACTAAATCATGCAATTCCTTCGCACACTCATCAAAATGAATCCTATAGAATACTGACAGGCTGGCTACTCTACGCCTGTGCTTTGGAGACCGTTTTGAATTAAATCTGGGTTGCCAATCAGCCTCTTCGCATACCTCTCCACAGAATCCAACATGGCCAGGTGACATTTCTCAGCACGAGCCCAAATATGGTTGCAGTACTCCACACACGAACGGACCTATGCTTTGTACAGCAATAGAAACTGCCCTGGTGCGAAGTACCGCCGGTCCTTTGCAATAACGCCATGCTTTCTGGCAGCCACCTTGGCCTTGGACCCAATGAACTACCCAAAGTTAAGGTTCGAGCAAATCTCAACTCCCGAAAGGTGAAGGCGGTTGGTGCACTCCAAAAATTCATTTCGAAAAGTAGGAGCCAAGGTGAACGGGCTCCTATTGGCGGTGAAAAAGTTAGTACAATACTGATGATACAATTAAGAAGGGGGGTAACTAAGGTGATGACGTTTAATAGAGAAGTATGGAAGAAAAGACATTAGGCTGACCACAAATAAATTGAGATACAGACAGTAGAATGATGATGATGAGTTAGTAAAAATACTCTATTCATATTAGCTTTAAACAAGAGGTTCATAGAAGCAGAGATGTACAACTTCTAATTTTCAAGATGAAATCAAACAATTTTAATAAATATCAAAATAAAAACAAACAATCACAACTGAATAATGAAAACTTGCAAAAAACAAGTAAGATAGCAATCATAAAAAACAACAAGTGAATAACAATCAAAGACAGACAGTATTTTGGTAGAAGTCATTATATCTCAGCAAAATTATAAAACACTAGCAGCTTACATAAAATGTGTATTTATTATTAAAACTTAAAGCCTCATGAATTCAGAAAACAGATAGTTCAAATCAAATGAGTTTATTAAAGTATAACAGTTAGTTAACAGTTGATTGTACAAAATCATTATCAATCTCAACAGCTGTAATAAAAGCAACTTATATTGTATTTTTATTGCAGTGACCTTTTACTCTAAAAACAACCTTTTTTAACTTCTGTCTCACGCTAATTGCAATCGCGAATGGAGTATAGAACGAAAACTTATTTAGCAGTACTACAACAACACTATCAATTATTTAAAGTAAATAGAAAATCTTACCAAGTCTCCACCTCCCATTTTGAATTTGTGTCTATTGGAAATATAGTAATGATTTCTGGTTAAAGTCAGCGAGAGAACTAGTAAAACTAAATTACAAATTCCCTGCAAATTTCTCTAAAAGTAGGACTAAGTAAATAACACATTTGTTTACAACGCAAGCACAAACCAGCACAATGTCATATAATTTGCAAAAACGCTCCGTACTTGGGCAAATTTTCTGTGGGATAGCAAACTTGCGATTAAAAGCTATTCGATCCCATAAAATTAATCCTTTTTGTCATGATTTTTGCCCAACCGATTCCCAAATCCCGAATAAAACTGACAGACAAGCAAAGTGACAACCACAAGTCCACAACCACAGAGTACATTATATATATAGGGTCCACAACTGACAGCAGCTGTGCTCTCAGTGTGACCAACCTTAAATTAGAGATCCTGCCCCACTTAGACAAGAAAACTGACAAATCCTGCCACAATCAAAAGCACAAAATGCCAAAATAATGCCAATATAATTTAAAAGTTTAAAATAAATAAACACATTATTTTTTGAAGTTTTATTTAAAACTAGCTGTGCCACACGGATTCATAGGCTTTTTTTTTAAATGCCCCGCTTCTATTGGTTGCAATGTGATGCTATATGGCCAAAAGCCTTCCTCGATGAATGGGCTATCAAACGAAAAAAGAATTTTTCAAATCGAACCAGTAGTTCCTGAGATTAGCACTTTCAAACAAACAAACAAACTCTTCAGCTTTATATGTATATTAGTAGGATAAATAATAGATCTTAAAGTCTAAAAGTGAACTGAAATAAATTACACATTCCTACTAGCATCGTATTCTTCTGGATCACTTTCTTTATACATCGCTTTTGTCATTTCTTTAGTTGGCTGGAATGAAACGCAGTCACCATATTCACTAATGCCCTGTCTAACAACTAAAATAGAGGCGACATGTTCATTAATAAATCTGTTCGGCGTTTTTGTTTTATCAGATTGATTTTCAAGAATATCCTTTCACAAGCAGCATTCGGCTTGTTTTTGAACCATTACCTCTTATGGTATTAATTTTTTAACCATCATTTAATTTTTTACATTTTGGCATTAGAATTTCCTTCTAGAAACATTCTAAATTATTTTTTTTTTAAATTTGACATAAGAATTTTTGTCTAGATACATTCAACATTATTTTCTTTTGACATTTCTTTTTAGGATTTTTATTATTTTATTTATTTTGTATTGTTCCTAACAACAAATTGCTCTGTTCTCTGGTTGTTGTAACTCATGATTCGAAAGTGCTTGTGTCTAAGCATACTTGAATAAAGTATTATTTGAATTTGAATTGGATACTGCATCCTACTCTTTTTGTGGGCTGTAGCGGCTAGCGGCTATACTATATTGTTAATACTGCCGAAAGTGCCAAATCCTGCCAGATTTCTAAAACGTCAAACAAAAGTGCCAGAGAGTAAAATAAAGGGCTAAACCTGCCAAAAAGGCAGGATCCTGCCACATATGGTCACACTGTGTGCTCTTTTTATTGTACTCTGTGCAACCACAGACTTTTTTTTTTTTTGATCAATTCTTTCCGTTCTTCTGAACGGAAAAGGCAAAGGCATAGTACGCCATACAGCCTAGTCTTCAGTTAATTTCTCTTGAGTAAACTTCTATCCTAACTTATCCTAATTAATCCTAACTTATCCTAGCTTATCCTAAACTTATCCTAACTAATCTAACTCCTTTCGTTTCCCGCGTTTGGACGATAAGGAGCGGTTTAGCGTCAAGACATGATGTGGCCACTATGCTACAATATTTCACTGTTCTTTTTGAATTATTCACTTAATGCACTTTTTACTACATAAATCACGCGTTTTTATTTAGTAAACGACACTATAAATAATTTTAAAAGTCCAATGAAAAATGAGCGTGACACTCATCTTGACATTCCCGCCAAACCTCAACCAAAGAGACGAAACCACAGACTACGTTAGAACATACAGATAATAGATTACTGACAAGAGAAATCAGAGTACAGCCCATGGAATTAGAATGTACATAAAGGAAGATTAAAAAAATAGTGTGTCTATAATGTTGTGAAAATAACAACCCTGTTAATGTGACAGAAATCATTTTGATACTAGCACATTATTTTTTGCTAGAAGCAAAACTGGTTTTAATGAAAACACAAAATTAGTAAAACATAAAATAAAATCATACATAATTATTATTATATGTTTTAACATGATTTTGAGTGCGACTAGCACAATTTTGATACTTTAGGTGATTTAATTTACCGGTTTTATTTAGCGGTAAATCAAATCTTAAGGAAAATGTGAGAGTAAGCCTTTTATCATAATATATAGGAGTTAGTTATTCGCTTAAGTGAAATACTGTTTTTTGTGTTTAAATAAAAAAATCTCTCTTATACCACCAGTTCTGACCCTGCCTCCGTTTTTTTTCACTTCATTAAAAAATAAGACAGAAGATAAATTTCAGTTTATTTTGTAAACAAAAGAATCGTCTTTGCTATCAATTTGTTGTTGACCAGGCTGATGATAGCAGAAGCGCAGACATTGTTAGTGACGCAGCTGACAATGAAAATACTTTTTAACGAAGAATATTTAAAATCAGATGATGAAAGCAATTATTATGTTTTGGAATACTTTTCATTGGTAAAAACACGTTAAAAGATATAATAATAAAATGTATGATTTTTTTTTACTCATTTTTTTTAAACGCCAGAGACCATAATTTGTGTTTTCATTTAAACCAGTTTTGCTTCTAGTAGAAAATAATGTGCTAGTATCAAAATGATTTCAGTCACGCTAACAGGGTTGCTTTATGCACGACCGCAGCGCCCCTATTTATTTTAACGACTTTATAGACGGATTGTAATTGTATTTATGTGCAACAACTTCAACGGTCGCTGGATTTCCATTAATTCTGCCATCACCATTCATCATCGGAGACAAGCCTTTTTTTTGTTTTGGATGGAAAATCATCAAATGACCTCTCCCGCTCTGGGCGGAGCGGAACGGAGTGTCAGACTAAAAGTCAGTTTTACTGACTAAAGTCCACACGTGTTCCTTATCTTGCCTGTGCGCCAGGGCTACGGTTTCTTTTTTAACCAACCCGCAACCCTGGCCCAGGAGCCATCGGTCCTCGTGGACCCCGTCAGGGTGTGCGGACATCTGGTTGAGACGCGCATGAAACACAACGCACCGTCGACCCGGCCCCGGTAATCGGCGACAACACATCAACCATTGAGTTATTGACACCGCTACGATGCCCACGATCCTGACGAAGCATTTCACCTCGTCTTTTTCGATGTACCCGGGTACATCGAAGAGCTGAAACAATTCGCCTGAAGCAGTTCTCCTGTCTGAACCTTGAAGTTATTAAGGCTAAAATGATTAGGCTCATAATAAAATAGTGCGCTTTACGATAAACGATTGCATTACAGCAAAGACATTAAAATTATATTTACAATAGATAGGACATCACGAACAAAATCGTAATCCAATACTTGTGCCGACTTGGTTAAAAGTCGCTCAGTCTAGTCTGCGCGTCAAGACGTAGTTTGTGTCCACCAAAAATAAACATTTTCTAAGGATTTCCTTATGTCATGTTGCGCTTTGTATTACTGTACATCTTGTTATGGTAAAACGACTGGACCTAACTTCGAAATGTTTTTCTATGAATTATTTATATTTCGTCTGTATTTCAAATTTAAATAAATTCTTAAATTGTTCTAGAAACTTTTCCATTATTGTAATAAGCGCCCTCTATTGTTGAGTAGTTTTACTATTTTCTTGTAGAGATGTAGTAATGTTGTTTATCGATTTAGTTATCGATAATACTTATTAAGTTGAAAACATTTTGTTATATTTTATTGTCATTTCAAATATAGCTAAATAAACTTAAAATATTGCTATATTTCTAGTGTATTTATTATTAACTCTATTTAAACATAATCATGTCATATTAATAAACAAAGTTGAATTAACAATTACTATTTATTTACCTAGGTTTTTGTTATTTCAGGTTTCCGAATAAAAATAATGTTGTAGGGGAAAAGTGGGTACGATTTGTCCAGATAGACCGTAGAGATGAAAATTGGCTTCCGTCTGCTTCGTCGAAATTATGCTCAATGCATTTTAAAAGAGAAGACATCTACTTTGGAAAGACTTGTCGAACAAATTTTAAAAAAAGAATCGGTACCTTGTATTAGAAATGAAATAGTAAGTTATTAATTTGTCTTTTCCACTTAACCGTAAAAATTGGGATAAAATTTACTGTTAAGTGGATAACTACATAAATTATATAACTTATTTATAATGAAATATATTCATAAAATATGTAGGTACGTATATGTAGTACAATGATTGCGAGCTACTTTGTGATTTTTAGGATTCCGTACCTAAAAGGTAAAACGAACCCTATTCATGAGACTTCACTGTTCGTCTGTCCGTCTGTCACCAGGCTGTATCTCATAAACCGTAATAGACAGTTGAAATTTCCAGAGATTGTGTTAGTATTTCTGTTGCCGCTGTAACAACAAGTACTAAGAATAAAAATAATAAAATATTTAAGGGAGCCCCCTTAAATATTTTATTATTTAAGGGGGGCCGATACAACAAGTTACATGATTTTTAGCCGTTTTTTGCTCCATATTAATAATGGAAACAGATAGACGCTTAAAATGTTCACAGAATATTTGGTTGTATATTCAAATTACAAATAAATAATGAAAATAAAATAAATACTGAAGGCGGGCTCCCATACAATAACCGTGATACCATACCATTATCTGGTAAAGGTCTTGCTCCAGCAGACTACCATTTTTGTCGTGATTTGGACAATTATCTACGTGATAAGAAGTTTTCTTCCCAGGAGGCAGTTCTGCTTTCACACAGTTTGTGCAGTCTAGATCCTCAGAGTTCTACCGCAAAGGCAGAAACGACCTTCCTATATATTGATTATAAATGAATTAGTTAAAAATTAAACAATTATTTAGATTTTCAGTACTAATCGATAATTTTGACCTTTAACGTCTGTTATATTAAAAGAAAATAAGAAATAAGAAAAAATAAGAAATAAGAAACTTGTAAACTCAAAATTACCTATAATTTTTCTGCTTCTTAATTTTTTGTTTCAAGCTATCATAATGCGAAAAAACATCGTCGTAGTAACATATTTGAATATTATCGATGACTTTATATCGAAATGATACAAACCCTACCACAGTTTTTTGCATTGCCATTTAAAAATATTTGCAAACAAAAGTGTAAAAAGAATAATTTTACTAAAAATGAAATGCAAACGAAAATTGCAAAACAAAATGCGCTTTATGGCGTAAACAGTCTATTACACTCAAAAATCGCAATAAACTGAGTGTTATAATAATTCGTAATCATAACACATCTAAAATGCCAATAGACGGTGTCACGGAAAATTAATAGTAGCGAATAAAATTCTAAAACAGTTTTTGATGTTTGTACAAGACAAGTTTCACTTAATTTGTTTACTTTTCAATATTTATTTACCCGATTTCAACTATACTAGGGTATTAAATCGGATCTGGCAACATAGACCACACTGGACATCTACCGGGCAATAGCTGAATACATTTTATATAAACTTTTTTCGTTTTTACTATGTGATGTCTCCAATTGTCGATCTAATTTTGCTACATTGTACTAGATGGCGGAACTGAGCCATGGGATCACAGTTTTTCTATGCGATTTTGACACATGCCCGCTCTATTTATCTTAAATCTCTTTGCATTACAGCTTACCATCAGGCGGAATCGCGGTCAAGTATATATGTATGTATCTATAACCAACATATAGCATTAAATATAAAGTTCAATAAGCAGTGGCGCAATTATTTCACTAAAATCAAAATAGCCTAAATTGAACTTGAATTTTATATTTTTAGCTCATTCAAATCTAAAACTTAATATTGTACGGTTTTTTCTTACTTAAACTAGCCTACTAATTACGCTACAACAAAATAAACAAAAGCTTTAAATTAATAATTAAACCTTTAGTTATACCTACTCTTTGCATTCATCACTACAAACTGAAGTGAATGAGGTATGTGGCAGGAATGGCTATCATTCCAAGTAATAGGGATTGACGACTGCAAGGCGTGTTGCAGAAAGGGACAAAACAAAAATATGTCTCAAATTTAGGGTGACCGCATGAGGAATTTATCCCGTAATTTGTGAAAGTGGACAAAAAGAGAAAGTCTGCAAGTGGAACAGATAAATCGATTATGATCGGCGTAGGCATGTGAAGTAAGGAAAAGGACATTTTTCTAAACTAAAATAAAATGCGTTAAGAGCAGGAAAGAGTGACGAAGAATAATGATGTAATTCTAAGTAGGTACGTACTATTTCTTAGATCTGGCTTATGAATAAATAATACACCAAGTTTATTTTAAATAATATTTTGTTGGTTTTCCACCTTGTTGTCCTTAAAATAGAACAAGCTTCGTGTGAATGTTCCTAATTTTTTGCTTAGGTACAAAACCATTTGTTGCGTGATGGAATGGATGCGCAGTTCAAATAGACCGGTTAGGTTTTCAATAAAAGATTAACTTTCAAAATTGGTAGTCGTAAATACTATGCTGCCACAGTTTTAAAATTTTGATGTCTAATCTGTTCATCCTGTAGCTACGACCTTCTTCTTTGGCCTCGCCTTTTTCCGATACGCGGGGTCGGCTTTCCTGATGCTGAGACGCCACTTGTTCCGCTGGAATGCGTCGCCTTCTGAAACCACAACTGCTTCATATCATTGCGGACATTCGTCATCCATGTAGTTGGGGGCTTTCCCTTTCTCTTCCATCTTGTCTTTGTAGCCATGGAAAGGCACTTCTTTACGATATGGTCGTCTGGCCTACACCGTATATGATTATGAAGCAACCTTTACCTCTTATATATTTCATTGCGCACCCTGTCTTTAAACGTAACTCTGCCCGCCCAGCGTAGCATTCGCATCTCGGACGTATGTCACTTCTATACATGACTTTTCTTCTCAGCCCATACCTCGTTGCCGTATGGGAGAGTTAGTCTAACAGCTGTTCTATAGACCTAGCCATTTGTTTCAACTGGCATTTGTTTTCACACAGTACTCCTGTAAGAGTTCACAATTTACTCCACCCACAGGTTGTCCGAAGAGCTGTATCCGCTTCAATGGATCCATCCGCCGAGATAACGAAACCCACTTGGGTTTACACCTCCAAGTACTTACTTGGAGGTAGGTGTTTACTCAGGTAGAGCTGTGGTATCCAGCCTGAAGTGCCTGCGTGCTGTAAGTTGTCCGACGATGGTGATTTGATTGATCCGACCATGTATTCTTTATGAGTGATGCGAAACCTATTTGACTCGAATGCCTCCCTCCATTGCTCTAAATTCTCTTGTATAGACGACAGCACATCAAGATACTACAATCTATCAGAATGCTTTATTAGATTTTCAACTTTATCCCTAAAGAATTAAAGCTCAAACTGATTGGGGATATTTGACAGTTTCGGGTAGCGTGACCTGCTGTCATCCGTGCATCTTGGAAGTTATCAGATATTATTGCTACGTCATCTTTATACAATATGTTAAGAAAACCCTGTCCGACCCGTAAGGATAATAAAGGTTAGGTAAACACATGGCCAAATAAAATATGAAATTTTACATAATCATCATAGTAACAATACTAGTGAATTTTGAAATTATCTTTTTTTCCCGCGAACTTCCCCAAAATTAGGTAAATTTTTAAAATGTGACAACACCATTTTCGGCGGTATCATCGTTTGATTTATTGTTGGATATTAAATGTATAAATTTATGTTCAATATTTGGCGGTCCCTTTTGTGATGCCGGCGCGCGGTGAGTTTGTCGGTGTCTTCAAAGGAAAGAGTAGGTGAAACTAGGGATGTACTATTTTTTGCGTAATAACGTTTTTTTTCGCTATTAATCGAAACTTGTATCTGGTTGAAGGATTTGTTGTAAAAACACAGATTACCCAATGGTAAAAGTACTTTTGTTTGTTTATCGATTAATTACTAATAACATTATTATAACACAAGTATTAGTAAACAGAAACGAGAAAGACTTATGAAACACAATTTTAGTAAAGTTTTACAAATATTTTATCGGTCAATATCATCGATATTGAGACAGAAACTGAAATTAAAACTTTGGCATGATTTTCATTTACAGCAGTGTACCTCGCTAATTTGAGTTTTGTAAAAGTTCTAAACAATTCCATGCGATGTTGAATCGAGAATAAGAATGAGAAACTACAATACTAAATCGATACGAAAAATAGACGAGTATCAATCGATAAAAAAAAAACAATATTTTGATTACTTACACATCTCTACCAAAGCATGCCGCAAAGCATACCTATCTTTATAAAATAAAAATAATTTTTACTTTAAATTATTAGTTGCGCGTAAACATTGCTGGTGTAGGTACACTATTCGTGTATTGTGTGATCATGTCGTTTTCTAACGTAGAGTAATGTAACATGCTGATGGAGGTAGTAACTGCAATTAGCTGTGTTGTGATCAGGTGTTAGACGATTTGGAAATGGGTACTTATCGGTCAATGCACGAGGGTTCCAGCATGATGGTGCCTCACGATATTTTTGCCGACCTGTACGTGAGTACATTATCATTATTGTCCATTATCAGTTCGGCGAGCAGTGGATTGGTAGGGGCCAACTGTGGCCAGCGCGGATTTGACATTCAATTGCTCATCCAATGAAATGATACATTCGGAAAGTCAGACGACCTTCCTACTTAAAAAAAGTTCTTTTCTCGAGCTGCCTAAGTATCATTGTTTCTTTCGAGAGTCGATAAACGTGGACTAGCTACCTATACCTACAAGCATGAGGTCAACTGCGGTCATGACCTGTGCCTGTGTTGCCATGAAATCACCTATTTATTTTATTTATTTTTTAGGGGGTATTTTTTTTTAAGTTTAGCCAGGTTTTGCAGGCATTAGTAGAATCAGTTATCGATACCTAACAATACCTTCACGGGTCGGACAGGGTTTTCTTAACATATTGTACATGTCTGAAATTAGTGTTATATACATTTTTTTCTCTCAGTGTCTGCCATATTATGGGTCTTGGTACACGATAGAAGGCTTCTTCGAGATCTATAAAGACTATCCATATGTTTTGTTTATTAACTTGGGCTTTTTCGATGATATTACGCACCGCATAAATTGCGCCAGCAGTTCCTTTATGATCCACAAGTAGAGTCCTGTAGAGGCCCATTGTCAGTGACCACGCTACACACACTGGTCAAAAACTTTCGTCTTGAGACACTGTGGTATCTTGTACGACGAGAAGATGTAGCGTAGCTTCCCGAACGCTGCCCAGCCGAGCTGGATTCGTTCAGACACCTCTGGACCTATCTAGTTGGACTGTTTGTCCCAGGTATATATACTCGTCAACAACTTCAGGTGCAGAGCAACCTACTAAAATTGGAGTGGGTGCGGCATGAGAGTTCGACATGATCTTCGTCTTATCCTTGTTCTTTTGATATGGCATCTCGTAGGTGGCCATTAGAGGCAGTAACTACTTAACCGGACTTTCCTGTGGATGCCTTAATTAAAATTAAAGCCTCCAGCCAGGGGCACTTAAAACTAACTTAAAATTAGGCGACTACGCACTAAGGGCACCCCCTGTGGGGTACGAACCTCGGCTTAGGGCGTCGCTAGAGAGGACAGCAGGGGACGGCTGGATCGAAAGTTATACTTAATGGTTTGATGACCGCGGCGTTTCCTAGTACTAGCTTTGAGAAGAAACGCCGAAACAAACTCAGAGGTTATGGTTGGGACATTATGATATTACTGGCTCAGCGCCGGCGCGGGCTGGCCTTCATCGGACAAGGGACGGGGGAGGGGATTACTACGTGGAGCGCGTCGCGGTGGACCTCTGCGGCGAGGTCGGTAGGTCGGTCTGTGTTTGTGTAATGTGCTGGTGGCCCTATTGGCCTCTTGGAGGAGGGTAATGGGGTCATCGGGGTCTGAGAAAGCATGCCGAGGGCGGCGAAGTCGGGAGATGGTGGAGGGAGTGTAATTGGCGGCCGCTGCTATAAGAGGATTGCGGTGCTTGGCAGCAGTGTCAAAGAAACGCTTGGAAAGGCGTTTCATGAACTGCTGGATGGTGGGGATTTTGAGATCAAGATGGAGGATCTCATTTCGGACGAACCAAGGGGCGTTTGTGGCTTTACGGAGGAATCGGTTTTGGACTACTTGCATCCTATGGATATGACGTGGCTTAGCATGTGCGAAGACTGGACAAGCGTAGGTCATAATCGGGCGTATGCAAGCTTTGTACAAGCGCATTTTGCACCTGAGCGATAGCTTGGTACGCGGGTTGAGGACGGGGTGGAGTCGACCTAGAGCGAAGGCGGCGCGAGCGCGGATTCGTCTTATCCATGTTCATCTTTAGACCCACTTGTCCATTCCCTACCTGCCGTGATTTTGCACCCATTCCATTCATTCATGCTTTCATTTTGTTTCTTGAACGCAACAGATATTTATGCGGCGATTTTCGAGAATAACGTTGAGTTCAGCAGTGCGTCCTGTCATCGTTCCATGTTCCAAGTGGCTATACGAACTCCGGCCATTGGGACGGTGTCCCGTTGTTTCTTCTCGTCGCTTGGGGGAACGCCCTAAAATCATATTCAGTTCGATCTTCTCCGTTGCCTGAGGGGGACGCCCTAGCATTAGTGTTTTCTCTTTTTTTTTTTGTTTTGCCGCATTCCAGTATAAATATGGCTTCTGTTTTACGATCGTAGTTATTCTGAAACATTTAAGCGCCGCCGTTGACCCATACAGTTAAAAATAAAAACACTCCAATATTTCATCTCAAACCTACCTACGCCGAAGAGAGTGCGTTGCAAGAACGATTGGTTGCCCCGAGAGAGGTATTTTATTTCCGTCCTACCGTCCAGCCGGTTGGCGAGCATTCTCACATCCGCCACCAAGCAAATAGCTACCAAGTCCTGTAGCTACTACCCAATTCCGAATTTATTATTATCATTTGAAAAAGTGTAGTAAGCCAATATCTGTCAGATATATAATTAACTAGCTGTAACCTGCTCATCCACTCTCATGTATCTCAATATTCTCAATTCCGTGAGAACATTGCGAAAAAATTTACCCATGTGACATCCAAATTCATTCAACTATTTTTTCGTGCAAGCTTAACAAATAAACTCACTTTCGTATATAAGTTAGTATTATGAAGCATACTGTAGAATAGATATTTCCCATATATTAATTATATTTGTGGGTATCATTCATGAAAAGTTGGCAACACTAAAATAATTAAATTATAATTTCATAGTTGTTAATTTTGTGTTTTATCGATGAATTTATGTCTAGGGTAATATAATTTTACTGTGTTTATACACAATGTATGAACATAGTAAAATGTTATTGATAGCCTAGATACTGGTACTTACGAATGAAAGGACAAGTCTCAGTCAGATTTCGTTCTACTATGACTTTTATACCCAAAAATGTTAAACACCACGATAATTTTTAAACGTTGTCCCGCACTAGGAATTTCTCTTGTGTGTGAGTGTGTTTACAAACATTTAAACTCACTTACACAAACAGCCAGACCAGAAACAACTACCTGTAGGCCATACAAATATTTGTTCCGTGCGAGAATCGAACCGGCGACACGCAGCGCAGCAGTCGAACGCTCAGCCACTGTGCCAACGGTCTTGGTTGAGTTATTAACTCTAAATTGTTCACAACATAGTATAGTTTAAATCACACACAAAAAAAATTATGAAGACGATTACTATCTGCACTTTGTTTTACTTAGTAACTATGCAATCGCTGCAAACGCGGTGAAACAAAAGGTCAACGTTTTGTCTCATTTCTTTACACGACATCGGCGTAACTTGCTCTTTTTTATGCGAAAAACACATCTAATGCACAGTCTATAGCAGCGTTTCTCAACAGGTGGGTCGCACTCGCGACCGGCATCGGGTCGCCCATAAAAAAAACTGGGTCGCAGCATTATGGAGGCATTGCTGCGACTTTAAATAAGTACTAGGATTGTCGATTTTATTTCTTGACTAACGGGATGATCTGATGATGAATGATAATCGCTCGACGGGCGGATTGCAAATATTGTAACTAAAAGTGCGCGCAGGAGTCGGTAGGAGTGCACTCATGCGCATGCGTTGTAACCTTGTAACTAGCTTTTGTTTCATTCGCACTTTGCAGCCCTTTCTACAACCGCGCGTGTATTATAATACATACATACATATTAGCAATATTTGTGTTTTATTTTACTTAATACCGATTTTAGTTGGGTCCAAAAACTGAAGTGGGTCACGAAGGAGAAGTCTGAAATTTACCGGGTCACAATAGAGCAAAGTTTTGGAAACTCTGGTCTATAGGATTCTCTGTAGCGGCTCACTCTAAGCTTTTATCTATACAATAGTGTTCTAAGCACACTTCACCTAACTTTATACAATGAGACAGAATTGATCAGCAGTGCGTAAGCCCATTAGCATCGATGTATTATTATATTCGACGCTGGAAAGCGATCTTGTCGTATCTCGTTAAAATGCAATTTTCTTTTATTGCATAATTGAATTCAAAAAAAAAGTTTAGAAAAAGTAAATGTCGTATCATATAAAAGAAACATCATAGGAAAACGTTGATCAAACCGTCCGGCACAGTATTTTTTTCTGAATTCGACGAAATCGCTTTCCAGCGTCGATATGATAACGCATTATAACTTCCAATTTTTCTTACGATTGTCTTGTTTAGAAGTAAAACCATTTTATAAATAAAAATAAAAAATGATTAGACTTTCATTTTTTATTTATAAAATGGTATTAATTCTGTTAGACCTTTTGCCAATTTCTTGCGGGATTCTACGGCGCCAAAATACAGGTGGGACGTTCTTCTTTTTTATCGACAATCTGACCGGCAAATTTTTATATTTGATAAAAAACTAAACTTGTGATTTATTTAGTGAAGTGTGATTTAAATTATTGCCTCAGTATTGTAGATTACAAAAACATTTAATGCTGCGAAGTATTACATGTAATTTCCATTTTATTTCAAATTTCGTAGGAATGGTATGAAAAAAATAACACCTCAGTCACAAAAGCATTTATTTTTTTTCTGTTTCATTTTAAATCAGAACATCTGTTTCTTATTACTTTCTTATCAAAAATATAAGCATTTACTATTATCTAGCTCCATTGGACGGATTTTTTTAAATAATCATTTTTTTTTAAATTATCCTATACCACTCTGTCACATTTTTGCTTAATAAGATATAAAACTTTTTAATATTATGAAATTAGCCCAATAAAGTCGCTTAAAAATATTGTGAACACCTTTATTATTCAGCATATAATACTAGAAAACGTAATTTTTATAAATAATAAAAATAAAGTGGTTCATAACTTACTTTGAACTAAAATTTTAAGGGGGACAAAATTGTGACAGAGTGGTTAACGAAGTGACGGAGTGGTAATGAATTAATATCGCATACAGTTTGTAAGATTATCTGGTTTATGTCATTTGTCTTAATAACTTTATTTTTATACAAAATAACTCTCATGAATGCAATGTTTGCGTGTAATTTGCACATACAGGTTCCACGACTGTCAACTGAAGGTGGTACGACATAAAACGGCTTGAATTTTGTAAAATAACTGTAGTGAAATTTAACGTTGTGGCCCTCTTTTAGAAATGACTTATTGAGATTTTTCTTAGTGTCCTACAAAATTCTTTCCTTCATCTTCCTTTTTTTCCAACAGTGGCCCCTGACACATCATCCCTGAGATAATAATCATGAATTCTTTGTTTTAATATAGTATGTTTTGCCAAGATGGAACTATACTTCGTCACTGAACTATACTTCATTGCCGATTGAATTTTTTGTCTGGAACGTTGAATTGCTGGGTCTTCAAATATACTTTTAATATAGCGTTTTATTTTGTGGTCTTTTATGTGCTTGTAATGTTTCTTAATGGTATTTGATAAGATAGTATATTCTCTGTATTCTTTTTTGCCATTTTCATTTTCTTTTTTCCTATGAGTTGCTTGTTGTAAGCACTTTATTTTGTTTCTTTTTCTGTCGCTGAAGTCTTTTCTTGTATTTCTGTACTTTTCTTAGTAATTCTTGTATTTGGTTTTGAAGGTGAATATTTTGTCTATAACACACGCACTTGTTTTCTTCCCCTGCTACTGGCAACAGACGAGGCTGGAGTCACTGAACGAGATCTGGGACTTCATGGAAGTAGTCTGGGACTTGAAGGAGGTGGTGTAGAAGCCGGACTTTTAATCAAAACGTTCTGCACAGTTTTCCGTCTTTCTCTTCTCTTTTTATTTCTAATCTGCCATTGTCTTTTTATTTTTTATGTTCTTTTGGTGTAATATCCTTAACTAATCGTTTTGCGAGCATGATGTCTTTCTAAATCTTTATGTTTTACTTCTGCAACAAGTGCAGGGTTAAGCTTTCTTTTTTCACGACACCGTCGCTATCTTTCAGCTGCAGATAATGCCATTTTTTCATTTATTTGATGGCAATACCTTAAATTAACAAAATGGTTGATGATAGAATAACCAACATAAAAAAACTAGCAATCATCTATTATGGATATTAACTAAGGCTCTAAGTTCCATACAAAAATGACCCTTCCGTCACGAGTTATACCACTCCGTCACACATTTTCATGACAGAGGTGCTATGTGACAGAGGTGTAAAATAGTAGTGTTCGAGATGTTCAGCATTTTCCTAGTTATAATTTACGCATAAAACTGGGTATATATTAAATATTTATCATAAATTAATCAAATAATATTAAAACCCCGAAATTAGAATAACATTTGGTAGTCGTAACTTACGTGACAGAGCGGTCGCTAAATAAACACACGCACCTCCTTTTACTGTTTGCAAGCGACTGACTGCTATTGCTGGGACTTGGGAACGTATAGTGCTAGTGCGGGGTGGAGAGGAACTATTCTTGAACCTAGTGACCAAGCTCAAAGTTTCTAACGCACACTATTTTGTACCATAAAATGAGTGACAGAAGGTAGCAACTAAAATCATATACATCGGGAGACAGCCCATAAAATATTAATTTATTCAATAATATAAACATTAAAAATTATTTCTTCTTATTAATGTAATAAAGATGGTTAAGTAGTTCAGTAAATGTTCTTGGATAGAAACTTTCAATGTGATTTTTTTTTACGAGAGCAGTTTGTTTACATTACTATTCATAGAGGGACACACTTTATTTGTATGTAAAACACATCCGTCACGCTTTTTGTATACTCTGTCACACTGATTTTGTAAAAAATAATTATGAATAAAATCTAGTTTTGAGAATATTAAAATTATTGCATTGTCAAGTGTATTTTTATATAAAAAAATTAAGTAATTTAATGTTTATGACCAAATTATTTTTTTTTTTGCGGAGAAGACAAGTCATTGTCGATAAAAAAGAAGAACGACCCAGGTGTGTCTGATGCACAGAACAGGTAAAAAACATCCCAAGTCCGTTAGCCTCCAAAAGGACCTTGTTTGTCTTGGTTTCTGCTTTTGAGAATGTGTCCTTGGACTTTTTTTCAATAAACGTTGCCCCACACTAGGAATTTCTCCTGTATCGTGGGTGCGTTTACAAACATATAACGCACATACACAAATATCCAGACCCGGAACAACTACTTGTAGGTCATACAAATAAATATTTGTATGACCTACAAGTAGTTGTTGTACAAGTAGTTGTTAACAAATGTTCCGTGCGGGAATCGATCCCGCGACACGCAGCGCAGCAGTCAATAGCGGCCTTTACACACGTAATATTGCGCGTGAAACAGCAATCGTGCGCGAAAGAGCGCGCGTGTAAAGGCTGGGGAAAGACCACGCGCCGCGCTCATCCGTCGTACATGCGCGCAATCATGTTTCCTCTGGGTTGCGTTTACACGTAAAATTCTTTCGATGGCGGACATACGTACATGGAACAGAAGGTTAATATTAGAGTTAATTAATCTGTATAAGTCATTTCCTTGCCTCTGGAAAATAAAATCCGAAGAATATAAAAACAAAAATCTTAAAAACGAAGCATATAACAAAATAATTGACTTTTGTAAAGAAAAAGGATTTCAAGACGCCAATCGTGATTTTGTCGTCAAGAAATTACAAAGTTTAAGGGGCTCATTCCGGAAGGAACTTAAGAAAGTTACAGAAAGCCAGCGCAGTGGAAGAGGAACAGACGACGTCTACAAATCCTCCCTCTGGTACTTTGAAGATATGCTCTTTACTAAAGACCAAGAAGTACCTACTAACAGTATAAGTAATATTGATGAAGATCCAGAAAAAAATTACAGTATAAATGATGACAATATTCATCAAAATAATGAAGAATGTATAACAGAGAATGCAGCTGGTGAAACTGACCAGCAAAACAAAGTCGTAAGTGATTTTTTTGTATTTTATTTATTTTATCAATTAAGATTACGGTCAACACACAATGGCATTTTAAGAACTTACAGTGTGTAAGTCTTACATTAATTATTATATTTATTTTCATATATTATTTCTTCTTCTTCTTCTTCAGCCTATAGATGTCCACTGCTGGACAAAGGCCTCCCCCAAGGCTTTCCACGTTGACCGGTCTTGTGCTGCAAGAAAATAAATTAAATATAATAATTATATATATTATATATTAATTAAATATATTATTTAAATTAGGTAAAATAATGATTTAGGAATTCTTAAGCTTTCCATTTGAGACCATAGGTACTATTTTCCCACTCAACCTGCCCATCTGTATTAAAATACGTTTTATATTGGTCTCTGTTTCGTTTAGCTTCCAAAGAATTTTCAAATCTCTCGCCATGTTGCACTGAGTCTGTAGTAGCTTCACCCCTTGTACGGCTAGAAATAGAATATAAATTATATAAAAACTAAATAATACTATGTCTATATAAAAAAAAAATATGTAAAGTGCAAATAGCAAGGACCACGTAACATATATTGTTGTGACTTTTTTATAGCCGTTTGTAAAACTCTAAATCTTGCTGAAATTATTCCAAAGGCGTTTTTACTACACTACGAGACCGTGATAGCCTATAATTATAAATCCTTTTTTCGTAATTGAGTTCTCTGTGGGCAAATGGTTTGAGAAAATTTGGTTCTAGGCCAAACGCTTCATCGCCCGAAACGACGAAGTTTTTAAGTTGTTTGTGGTTTCGTTGTTCTCTGGAAAATGGAGTTCACCTAATTTCAGTTTACGATAAAATTCTGTTCATGTGGATGTGGGTAATAGTTACAGAATTCGGACATTCTGTAATTTTTACCCACACCCTCATAATGAAACTCATTATTAGGACCAACCAAAGCCAACAATGCGATGCTATAAAAGTTTTTGTAATAATAGTAAATGGCTCCGGAACGAGTCAAAGGTACTAATGCGAATGTGTTTGCCATCCATGGTACTGATGAATTGCCATTTCTTTTCAAATTCTTGTGCTACCTTGACCCATTCTTCTTTTGTAGACGGCATCTGAAAAATCTAATAATAAAATTATTTTTAAGACTGACGCTGATCCTACTCCACCTCCATTGACACCTCAAAGGAAAAAAAGGAAGGCTACACTAAACAACCAGGCAGAATTCGTTAGATTCTGCTCAGAAACTATCAAAGCTACTAACAAGGACCTGTCGGAGTTTGATGTTGTTGGAATGAACATGGCCAAAAAATTGGTTAAAATGGATGAGTTGCAGGCCATTTATGCAGAATCAATAATAAATAATGTTCTACGCAAAGGGTTATTAAAGAAATTGACGGAGGATACAGATTTATGTGATAATTATTGTAACAAGAACATGCAAAGACCAATTTCCGTTGAATCCTCACATTCGAGAAGTTCATATGAATCACAGTCTTTGTTAACTTTCCTTCCATCTACATCAAGTGGACATAGGGACCAGAACAAGAATGAGAAAAATCAAGATTTATGCTAGAACTTATTACGAACATTCCAATTTAATGGATGAATAAATGGATTAAAGATACTGTTACGAATGAACCTTATGTCGATGGCATAAGGTTCAATATCGCATGACATGCAGCGTGTCAATTTTAAGTCCTATTTCCCCAGATCTAAACATTTTCTAGGCACAATATAAAAACGCATTACTAGACTTAGGATGGCCTATCGAATGGTACAGGTCTCAACAGTTTTGTCAACAAAGTGTCGACATCGAAATTTCTAGAAACGCGTTTCCGGGAATTACCGTAGGTACTTACTTGGCCGGTGACCTCGAAGTTATGGGGTATTATTATTACGTCTAGAGGAATCTGGAATGTTCGATCAGCTGGCCTATATATAGCGCCGTGACGCCGACGCAGAGTCAGTCTGCATTCGACTAGCGATACGAAAACAGCGACAGTTAAGAAGCGATCTTTGAGAATACCTACTGCGACAATTATAACGAGAACTTCGAGTACTACCTGAAGTAACATCTGTAGTGTTATTCTGTGTTTACAACACGGACTTCGTGGACATAAGGGAAGACTTCGGTGCAACGTCAGCGACATTCTACTTGTCATTGCCTACAATCGACTGTACCTTCGTTGCCAATAAACTTCGTAACCCTTAACCGGTATTTTAGTACCCCTAGCCCGTAACAATACTTAATAAAACTGATCAGTGATCACATTAGACTTTTATTTTTAATACTAGCTTTTGGCTGCGGGTTCGCTCGCGTTAGAAATAGACAAAAAGTAGCCTATGTTTCTTTCCATCCTTTCAACTATCTTCTCAGAATCACGTCAATTCGTCGGTCCATTTTGCCATGAAAGACAAACAAACGCACTTCCCATTTATAATATGTATTAAGTAGTATGTATAAATAATTAATTTGTAAATTTACCTTTAAATAATCCAGCCTCTAGCTATCATAAATAGCTCAACACTTTTCAGGTATTATTTAAGAAAGAGATGGAGCAGATATACCGGTGCTGAATTTCAAGTCCTCAAATGAACATCCTGTAGCGAGATATCGAAGGGTTGTTGCTAAACGTGCTTCTGCATTAATACTTTACTCATAACAGTGTCCTGCTTTGATACTACAACAACGATAACAATGCATTAAATAATTAGTTCTCCATACGCAAATAATTCTTGTAATTTAAAAATTTCTGTCTAAGTACATTTTTTTAAGCCACACTGATCGTTTCTTTTTTTGTGTGTGTTGAACCTGAAGCATACCAGGAAAGGAAACATGATTACTTGCGACCCGCGGTTTCCAATAAAACTGTGTGAAATGGACGCACTCCAACACGTACGCCAGTTTCGCGCAATCTTTCCCGCGTGATTAACCTTTACACGGCCGCTCTTACTGCTGAAGGAAAACAAACACGAGTAATCGCGCGCGAAAGAATGGTAGTGTAAACATAAAAAAACAAACGTAATCGCGCGTGCATGAGCGTGCAGGCTTTCCCGCGCGCAATCCCGTACGCTCCTATGCGAATGCCGAAAGAGTGTATGTGTAATGGCCGCTAATAGCTTAACTAAAACCGTGCAGTATACATATACATATTTATGTGTTGCTTTCAACTCTTGGGAGGTAAATATATTACAAAAGACGCAGGTCTAATCATGTGTGGAATACTGCAATAACATGCCTGGTGCTGAAAAATGCCATCTATGCTTTAGACTCAGTGAAGAGGCGTGCGGAGAGGTTAATAGAGTGGGTATATAATGGATTTTGGAGAGTGTGCACGGAGCATTACATGACTTAATTGTGGAATTAAATCATGTAACACCAAAGACATTAAAATTCTTAAATCTCTTTGTGTAACACACTCATGTCACACTCCAAAATGTCCGATAGTGAATGTGATTCTTTAAACCCGTTGTACGGCGAGTACCTATCCAGCCATATGACGCCACGAACCGGACGAAGCGCTTCGCTTCGCCTTATATGCCGCATACAACGAGAAACAATTTGCATCAGTGGTCTTCCCGCCCGATTATAATTTAAGTGTCTACAGACCTAGAGTGAATAAACTAAAATAGACTAGTGTGCTTTACCATCAACGATTGCATCACTATTTACCATCAGGCGGAATCGCTGCCAAGCAACAATTTGTACTTAAGCCTAAAAGTTTAACACTATATCATACCTAGTACTCCTTGACAAACTACACAATTGAAGTTATCATTTCAAATTGGGGACACCAGTGGTTTTTATCAGACATTTTAGATCTCGAATTTCATTTCCAAGATTACCTACCTACCTACTGCAAAAGTTTCAAAGGATTCATAAAACGCTTTTATGTAGTCCATGCCATGCCAAAACACTTTGAATAAATGTGCATATATTTTGCTGAAAAAAAATCCATCCGCCGATCAGACCACAATGACGGGTTATAAAATAATACATCCTATTTTTTACACATGCAATGCCGAATCTATAATATTGACCGCAAAAATTTTGTTTCATAATAGGCATTTCTTGAAAGAACAAAGTTATCACTGCAGTCAAACAGGTAAATATAATTTTAATGTCTTTGACTGCAGTTGAAGGCAGATGTGCATTGAATTATTATTTTCAATCTTCGGCTCACCAAGTCACCACCGAATTGTTCATTTCGTGTTTTCACTAGGTAGGTAAGTACCACTTTGATTAGCTGTGCACAGAATACAACTTTATCTAATTTTGATTGACATAATTAATGCAAATAATCTACGATGTGGCTGGGTGTGTACAGACGACAGCACATCAAGCTACTACAATCTGTCAGATTTCTTTATTAGATTTTCAACTTTATCCCTAAAGCTTTAAGGCTCAAGGTTGATTGGGAGTATTTGGCAGTTTGGGGTAGCTTGACCTGCTGTCGTCCTTACGTCCGGACTAACGGACAGGCCGACTGGCCGACAGGCGGGCATGGTGATCAAAAATAATTATTACGGGTAGGTAGGTACCGCTTTTGCCATAATTTTGCTAGGGAACCCTAAACATGATGTTTGTGAATGAAGTAAACGGGCCCTTGTAAAGCTAAATACCTACCTACTGAATTTCTTAATAATAATTATGTATTTAGGATTTTAGGCACAGACGATAGTCTATCAAGCTACTACAATCTGTCAGATATCTTTATTCGATTTTCAACTATATCTGTAAAACATTAAGGATCAAGGTTGATTGATAATATTTGGTAGTTTCGGGTAGGTTGACCTGCTGTCGTCTCACGTCTGTACCTACCTACTTATTATATATATAGCAGTATTTTTGCAGGACAGTCGCAATGTCTACCTCAGTACCTACCTAATGTCCTGTGAGAAAACTGAAGATAAACCATCAGCGGGTAGGTAAGTATTAAAGTAGCTATAGTTACAACTGCTATTTTATTGAAACCACTGTATAATACTAGGTCGATTTTGTTACCAAGTGCAAAATATAAGACAATAAAGCGGACATAACACTTACTGAAACATAACAATATAATAATTTATACCAACGAAAGAATCGGGCCTGCTTATAGCGAGGTTCGGTTCCACGGGCGGCGCGGCGGCGGCGCAGGCCACAGCGGGGGTGATGGCGGGGCAAGAGGAACGCGGGGCGGCCCGTGGCGCGGGTCAGTTGCGGTCGCGTTGAGGAAGGTTGAATCGGGCGCACGAGCCGTGTGGCCTCAGTACCGCGGTTTCTAACGTTCGGTGACCGTGCAGCGCGTGTCGGCACTCCTCCCCGCGCGCCCGCCTCACTTACCTAATGCTTGCGCCCGCCCGCCTTACTGTTCACTTTGTGAACTACGAACCTTTTCTTTCGTCTGACACTGTACGAATATTGGATATCTACTAAAAATACTTTATGTTCCTAATTACATAAGTCTTTATATACTTATACTAATTACTAATACTAAGTACCTAGACTGAAATGACTCTCCTTATGAATATTCCATAAGAATTTAACAAAGAATACATTAAGTATATTAAAAATATTAGTTCTGTTTACACGTGTAAGGATCATAATATAGAATCAAGGAGATTTAAATAGGTACATACAAATGTCTTTGTATAGAATAGACCCACTCAATAATTAGTAAACAAGACATCTGTCGAGTCTGTCCCGTGATAATTACCGATGTTTAGTGGTCTACCACTAAATATCGAGCCCTCTCTCTTATCTGCCAAGTAAACAGAAAATTAATAGACTCATTTTCGAAAAACAGGAGGCACGTGTAGTTACGGTAGGCCGCATGTCATGATGGATAACAAAATAATCTAATCTAAGCTGAGCTCCTATTCTATGGAAACTCAGTACTAAGACAGGACAGCTCGAGGTCAAAATGACGTGCGGCCTACTGTGATATTATACTACTAATCCTATTCTATCCTAAATCATACTAGCCTACTTCCTACTTCCTCCTAAGTTTCCTATTTCCTATTAATAATATTTTAAAGGCGACAGTTTGTGAGTATGTACGTAAGTATACGTATGTTCTAGAAAATGGGCATATCACATGTTACTGGAATTGATCCATCATCACTAACAGCACTAATTTGCCAATAAGCCTGATATAATGATGGTGGATCGATCAGAGCGGCGTGCAATGATTGTTGACATAACCATCCCGCATGATGAGAACCTCGTGAAAGCCGAGAAAAATAAACAAATCAAGTGTCTTGACTTGGCTCACGAGGTTGTCGACATATGGGAAGTGGATTCAGTAATTGTAACGATAGTCGTGACAGCCGATGGCTTAAGTTAGGCAGCTGGATCAAGGGCTTAATTCAGAAAGCGGTACTTTTGGACACAGCTCGCTTTGTCAAGAGGTTCCTCTCTCTGGAGCCCGGACCGCTGGTAGCTTTGACTCCTTCCCGATACCCGTGGGTTACTTTGTCACTCTTTTTCAAACATATTTGCAAGAAATTTGGTATAAGTACAGGAAGTTTATAATTGGGAACAATTCGCGTCTTGATACTAACAGTGCTACAAATAGCATTCATGGATAAAGGTCCTTCTAAGGCAACCGTGTATCGGCGGTATAATGAATCCAAGCGCGGTCGACTTACTTTGGGGGATGAAGAAAGAAGTGGTCACCCTTTGACGGCTATTACAAAAGAAAACGTGCTAGCAGTGAAAAGTTTGATCCAAGACAATAGACGAATTACATACCAAGACATTCAGCATAAACTGCAGATGGGATCAGGAAGCCTTCACGAGATTCTACACCTGCATCTTTGGTTGCGGGGGATAGTTTCATGCTGAATGCCGCACAATCTCACCGATGCTCAGAAGGAAGCACGGGTGGAATGGTGCCATGATATGATAGACAAATTTGAAGAAGGCTTGTATCGGCGTGTTTACGACATCGTTACAGGTGATGAATCCTGGATTTATCAACACGATCTGGAAACGAAGCGTCAGTCGACGGTTTGGGTGTTTCATAACGAATCAACGCCTGCCAAAGTGAAGCGATCTAGAAGCGGGGGTAAGATTTTGATCGCGAACTTGTTTACTTTGGCTGGCTATTTGGTGTCAATTCTTTTACGAAACCAAAGAAGTATTAAGGCTGAACGGTATAGTACCAAATGCTTGACAGAAGGTTTCTCTGTTGTGAACAACAAGCGACCAAACACAGGGCTCCTCGGGTTACTGCTTCATCACGCCAATGCGCCCCACACCGCAATCAAAACGAGGGACTTCCTGGACAGTACACCGGTCAAACTCCTGGGTCACCCTCCTTAGAGCCCTAACCTAGCACCGTGTGACTTCTTTTTATTCCCAAAAATAGAAGATCAGCTCAAAGGGATATAATTTTCGTCGCCGGTTGGTGCACTGTCATTTGAGTAGGCTATAAACGAAGTGTCTACGGTGGTCTGGAAAAAGTGTTTCAGATGCATGAAACTAGCGCGGTTTACTGTCAACGATTGCATCACAACTTACTTACCATCAGACGGGGTAGCGATCAAGCACTATTTTATAACTTATAAAAATAAACTTTGTATAGAGGCTGGTGGACACATTAATATAATATTGGTGGAGAGTACAGAGTACTTAATAAAAAAATGTAATAAAAATATATGTTTGTACCTATAGAATATATTTTTTTTATTATCGCAAAACTTTCTGAGTGTCCCACGTAGGAATAATCGAAAAATTCATTAAAATAATAAACATTCAGAATTTGTTGAATTTAAAGTCATAATTGGTCGAACGGACTAAAAACGCTACATATGTATTAGGTTAAAATATCTAATCTTCTTCTGAATGGAGTCTAAGCGTACTATTTTTTTTTTCTGCTCCTAAGAGCCCTAGTGCTTCTTCTTCTTCAGCCTATAGATGTCCACTGTTGGACATAAGCCTCCCCGAAGGCTTTCCACGATGACCGGTCTTGTGCTGCCCGCATCCATCGGCTTCCCGCGACCTTCACCAAGTCATCGGTCCACCTTGTTGGGGGCCTCCCTACGCTGCGTCTTCCAGTACATGGCCGCCACTCCAGAACTTACTGCACCATCGGCCATCGGTTCTACGAACAATGTGCCCTGCCCACTGCCACTTAAGTTTAGCGACTCGAAGAACTATGTCGGTGACTTTGGTTCTGCTGCGGATCTCCTTATTTCTGATTCAATCACGCAGAGAAACTCCGAGCATAGCTCTTTCCATTGCCCTTTGTGTGACTCTGAGCCTTCGTATGAGGACTGAGGTCCATTGTGAGCGACCACGTTTCAGTTCCGTAACTCATTACTGGTAACACACACTGGTCAAAAACTTTAGTCTTGAGACACTGTGGTATCTTGGACGACGAGATGATGTAGCGTAGCTTCCCGAACAGGGCCCAGCCGAGCTAGTGGTACAATTCTTTAATTTAAAAAAATATTTTATTTTAATCCGGCTGTTGCAGTTGCAGCGATAAGCGCGTGCAAATAAACTAACTAAATAGCCTTATTATTATGACTTATGAGTGAGGATAGATAAAGTCACTTTTTTGTATCAGTCTGTGTGACCGCGTTGTTCCTAAAACGGATTTTAATGCAGTTTTCACCTTCATTTAGAGAACTGATTCCGAAAGGTTTATAAATATGATTTTGTAACGTAACGTACCTAAAGCTTAGGTCCGTATTACAGAACGTTACTCAAGACTTTATGAATTCAAAAACGTTGCTTAACCCCTTAAACACTACGGAGTTTATTCATAAACGAATATTACAGTTAAGTGACGTGCAAAAGTCAAAATGTATGGTTAAACATTCTTTAATCACTAGTTAACTTTAAGTCTTTATACTGTGGTTTGGTGTTGTATAAAAAACACATCACGATTCACGATGCTTTGTCCGCTCCTAAAAATCGTGCGATGCGATGGCGGGTGGCTAGAATAGAATAGAATACTCTTTATTATGTACACCATATAGATTACAGAACATAAATAAGACATAGATACAGATATACATGCGCCCGCAGTTTCAACTGTATAAGTATTGTTCCCGAGAGATTAAAAGTATGCTACTTATGTGTTATTCCTGGTTATAAACTATCTCATCATCTCAGCGTTAATCCCAGTCGCATCCGAAGCTATTTCAGCTTTGGAGTCTGGGCCTAAAGCGGACACTTTACCAGTCTAACTGCTGATTTTGACTAAACTTAAATATTTTCCGTGCAGCAACTGCCGTCTGACCTCCACAACCCGAAGGCGATATTGAAGCATTGCAGTTAGACCGTTGGACTTTTGAGGGCTTCACCAACCCGTAACGACTGCTATTAGGTGTTCGTATGGCAACCGGGACCAATGGCTTAACGTGCTTTCCGAGGCACGACCAGACCAGTCCAAATATTCATATTCATGCATACTAATACTAATACTTCCTCCTTACTATTTACTCCGAAAACGCCTCCTTGCGCTACTCCATGGAGGCTGTCGATGGTTATCCTTACTTAATATTATAAATCTCAAAGTGAATTTGTTTGTTTGTTCCACTTTCACCCCATAACTACTGAACCGATTGCTTTGAAATTGAAACGTAAAGTCTGGATTAAATAATAGGGTACTTTTTATCCCAGAAAAAATGATATTCCCCAGGGAAATCTAAAAAGCGCGATATAACCGACCACCACGCGAGCGAAGCCGCGGGCGGAAAGCTCGTAAATTATAAACCATGTGCCAAAGTGTAGTGTGAAAGATTAACAAACACACATACAAAATTTCACGTTTGTAATATGTATTATGTATTTAATAATATGTAGTATGATAAATAAATTCAAATTAGTCTATTCAAATTCTTGTTTTTTTTTTTGGTTAGTATTAATATTTATTGGCAAGTTATCTATTCATTTACAAGGTGACACCTGACAGAAGGTGTAGGTAGCTGAAATAACATATTATGTAACACAAAACCTCAGACAGCCTAACTTTTCTTACTAGTCATACTACCCTTTCTTAAATTCTATGTATACAATCAAATTAAACAATCTAACGAAAGTCTAAAAGTCCACAGTCAGTCGTGACGGGTTTCGATTCCTACATAAAGAAAAAAAAATACAACTGACTTACAAAAAAAAACACTACAAAGTGAAAAATAACTATTTAATCGTATAAGCCGGTGTCATGGGTTGTTGTATTTTCGTTTTTATGCCACAATTTCGTTTTTTTTTTTTTAAAAACGTTTTTATTTTTCACATTTTAATTGTGAACACGGAATAGAGAAGGTTATAAAATAATGGAAAGCAACCTTATAAAATAATGGTACTCTGGTGCATCCGGTCAGACTGGAAACTGACCCCTATACAGGATAAAATTTTATCCAGTGTGCAAACTTTGTCAACTAAATAAGTTTTATAGATAAAAATATTATTACTTTGATATGTTTTAGTAGAAAAAACATAGTTTTTGATAACGAAAGATGTTTGAAATCGATGTTATGGTCACCCAAAGAGATTTAAGAAAAATAGAGCGGGCATGTATCAATATCGCTTAGAAAAACTGTGATCCCATGGCTCAGTTCCGCCATCTAGTACAATGTAGCAAAATTAGATCGACAATTGGAGACATCACATAGTAAAAACGAAAAAAGTTTATATAAAATGTATTCAGCTATTGCCCGGTAGATGTCCAGTGTGGTCTATGTTGCCAGATCCGATTTAATACCCTAGTATAGTTCAAATCGGGTAAACAAATATTGAAAAGTAAACAAATTAAGTGAAACTTGTCTTGTACAAACATCAAAAACTGTTTTAGAATTTTATTCGCTACTATTAATTTTCCGTGACACCGTCTATTGGCATTTTAGATGTGTTATGATTACGAATTATTATAACAATCAGTTTATTGCGATTTTTGAGTGTAATAGACTTTTTACGCCATAAAGTGCATTTTGTTTTGCAATTTTCGTTTGCATTTCATTTTTAGCAAAATTATTCTTCTTACACGTTTGTTTGCAAATATTTTTAAATGGCAATGTAAAAAACTGTGGTAGGGTTTGTATCAATTCGATATAAAGTTATCGATAATATTCAAATAAGTTACTACGACGATGTTTTTTCGCATTATGCTAGCTTGAAGCAAAAACAAAAAAATTGTAAGAAGCAGAAAAATTATAGGTAATTTTGAGTTTACAAGTTTCTTATTTATATAATTCTTTTAATATAATAGGCGTTAAAGGTTAAAATTATGGATTAGTACTGAAAATGTAAATAATTGTTTATTTTTTAATTTTTAACTAATTCATTTATAATCAATATATAGGAAGGTCGTTTATACCTTTGCGGTAGAACTCTGATCGGATCTAGACTGCACAAACTGTGTGAAAGCAGAACAGCCCCCTGGGAAGAAAACTTCTTATCACGTAGATAATTGTCCAAATCACGACAAAAATGGTAGTCTGCTGGAGCAAGACCTTACCAGATAATGGTACGCCATTATCTTTAAAAACGGCAAAAAAAAAACACGGTTATTGTATGGGAGCCCGCCTTCAGTATTTATTTTATTTTCATTATTTATTTGTAATTTGAATATATAACCAAATATTCTGTGAACATTTTAAGTGTCTATCTGTTTCCGTTATTAATATGGAGCAAAAACGGCAAAAAATCATGTTTATTGCATGGGCCCCCATTAAATAATAAAATATTTAAGGGACCCTTCAATATTTTATTATTTTTATTCTTAGTACTTGTTGTTACAGCGGCAACAGAAATACTAACACAATCTCTGGAAATTTCAACTGTCTCGCTATTACGGTTTATGAGATACAGCCTGGTGACAGACGGACAGACGAACAGTGAAGTCTCATGAATAGGGTTCGTTTTACCTTTTAGGTACGGAATCCTAAAAATCACATCTTTGTACTACATACAATATGTAAAGAAAACCCTGTCCGATCCGTGAAGGTATTGTTAGGTATCGATAACTGATTCTACTAATGCCTACAAAGCCGGCCAAAACTTTAAAAAAAAATCCCCCTAAAAAAATAAGTATTATTTCGCAAAAAGAGGTAACTTAAAAAATGTGCGGTAGGCCATACAGGCGCGGGCGAAGGGGGGCAGGGCACGCGGTCGCATCGCTATTCGCTCAGAATTATACCGTCAAAAATAATGTTGTCACTTTTTAAAAAGTACCAAATTTTGGGAAAGTTGCAATTAATTCGCGGGAAAAAAAAGATTATTTCAAAATTCACTAGTATTGTTACTATGATGATTATGTAAAATTTTATATTATGTTATTTGGTCATGTGTTTACCTAACCTTTATTATCCTTACGGGTCGGACAGGGTTTTCTTAACATATTGTATACGTACCTACATATTTTATGAATATATTTCATTATAAATAAGTTATATAATTTATGTACTTATCCACTTAACAGTTAATTTTATCCCAATTTTTACGGTTAAGTGGAAAAGACATCTTACTGATTTTTTAATTTGATCGACAAGTCTTTCCAAAGTAGTAGTCTTCTCTTTTAGAATGCATTGAGCATAATTTTGACGAAGCAGACGGAAGCCAATTTTCTTCTCTACGGTCTATCTGGACAAATCGTATCCACTTTTCCCCTACAACATTATTTTTATTCAGAAACCTAAAATAACAAAAACCTAGGTAAATGAATAGTAATTGTTCATTCAATTTTGTTTATTAATATGACATGATTTTGTTTAAATAGAGTTAATAATAAATACACTAGAAATATAGCAATATTTTAAGTTTATTTAGTTATATTTGAAATGTCAATAAAATATAACAAAATGTTTTCAACTTAATAAGTATTATCGATAACTAAATCGATAAACAACATTACTACATCTCTACAAGAAAATAGTAAAACTACTCAACAATAGAGGGCGCTTATTACAATAATGGAAAAATTTCTAGAACAATTTAAGAATTTATTTAAATTTGAAATACAGACGAAGTATAAATAATTCATAGAAAAAGATTTTAAAGTTAGGTCCAGTCGTTTTACCATAACAAGATGTACAGTAATACAAAGCGCATCATAACATATTTCCTTAGAAAATATTTATTTTTGGTGGATACAAATTACGTCTTGACGCGCAGACTAGACTGAGCGACTTTTGACCAGTTTGCCAGAAGTATTGGATTACGATTTTGTTCTTGATGTCCTGTCTATTGTAAATATAGTTTTAATGTCTTTGTGGTCACCGCATGCGGTCCCATTCATGTTCGGCAGAGTGGGGACGGCAGGAACATCACAGGAACCCCGCGCGCCCGCGCCGCCCGCATGTTCACTACGCGGTCTATGATAGCGGATATGCTAATACTATGATATTGATATGAATAATTGGTGTCTCTCATTTGCTGATTTTATGGCGGACAAAAGCATGATTTTTTATTTTAAACTAATAATGCAGATTTGTTCTGTTATTGATTCTGAGCCACTCATTTTTTTTTTGCGCATTCGAAAAAAAGTTTCCCTGTATAGTTGGGAAAAAGCTAGGCATATGATACGTTGTGAAAATACCGCAATAAAACCGTATTGGGAACCTCCTCCTATTTTTCAAGTCGAATATAAAAGAATAATCAAAAGCACGCCTACCGAAGGCGTGATTGCTACATATTGATGCTAATTTAAGACTACGGGTTGCCTATGGGCTATGGATGCCATTCTCAGAAATGGACCAAAGTGAAAAGTAGGACCACACGGGAAGCACCATTTTTCAATAAAAAAAAGAATAATCTAATCTGTTCAACCACTCGAAAGTTCTGAGGTAATAAAATAATATATAAAAAAAACATTACAGTCGAATTGAGAACCTCCTCCTTTTTTAAAGACGATTAAAAATAAATTATTTTGGAAGTTTGAGCAATACCAAGTTTTAATAGATATTAAAACTATTACCTATTTGGTACTATTTTGATACTAAACATTAATAGTTGGTACCTCGCTTAAGGTGAGCAAGGGTGGCATAGTGATATCGACCGCAACTTACAAGTTGTAGGTCGTAGGTTTGAACGCCGTCATACGTTTTACTTTGTATAAATATTTTCATCACCACTGCTCTCAAAACGGCGAAGGAAAGCATCGTACGGAAACCGGCAGCAAAACTTCGAAGACATGTGACATCTACCAACCCGCACTGGGCCCGCGTGGTAGATTACGGCCCACGCCCTCTCACCGAGAGGAAGCTGGTATCCCAGGAGTGGGAACATTATATGCTGATTACGTTATGTACGGATGACCGCAGGTCAAGCTACCCCAAACTGCCAAATATTCCCAATCAACATTGAGCATTTGGGAATAAAGTTGAAAATCTAATAAAGAAATCTGACAGATTGTAGTAGCTCGATGTGCTGTCGTCTGTACCTCGCTTAAAAGGGACAACTATTACTAGGAAAGTGGCTTGCTTTTCTGAATGGCTGGACCAAGCCGGTTTCATCTTGTTGTAGGTTATAGGATATTTTCGTTAAAATTTAGTACCGTAATAAATGCAATTTATACAGTACGTACATACAACATAGGAGAAAAAAGGTATATTTTTATACATTGTTTCTTTTCTTGTTTTTCTTTGGCTGTTTGCCTCTGTTATTAATTTAGTAGCTTGATGTGCTGTCGTTGGGTCAGGATTGCGGGTTGAGGAGGCACGGCTCCCTGTCGTTCAGGGTGACGCAGATGCTGTCGGGGCACGGCTGCTTCGGCAAGTACCTGCGACGCATAGACAGGGAGCGGGACGCTCGGTGCCACCACTGCGTCCAATGCGGGGAGGACACGGCGCAGCACACGCTCTCCGAGTGTGTGGCTTGGAAGGAGCAGCGCTGTGTCCTCACAAACGAAGTAGGAGGCGACTAGACGCTGCCGGCAGTAGTGCGGAGGATGGTCGGTAGCGCAGAGTCGTGGGACGCGGTGGTGTCCTTCTGCGAGGACGCGTGATGTCGCGGAAGGAACCTGCGGAACGGGAGAGGGAGATTTCAACTCCCTTCCCGGGCCGCAGAAGACGCACCGGGCGCCGAGGAAGGGCGGATAACGCCCTCTTCCAGCCCCCATGAATGGGTCCAGGGAAGAGGGACATGGGGAAGTCCCCGCCCCCTTATTCATTGGACCCCAAGGTGCCCCGTGCAGGAGGCAAGGCCCGGACAGACCGGCACGACAGTGTGGGGCCGCGGCGTAATCGAGGACTCCCGCGGCTCCGTGTGCACGTGACCGGAGAGACACCGAGGTGGTTTTTAGTCAGTAGGAGTCTGACAGACCCCGTCGCCCACCCCAGGGCGGCGGATATCCATTGACGATTTTCCAACCCGGAACAAAAAAACAAAAAAAAAAGGTGGGGTTGCGGGTTGGCGTGGCCCCGGCCGTCGCGCAGGCAAGTGAAGAACCACGGGTTGGGTTTTAGTCCGTAAAAGTCAGACACGCCCTTCCGCTCCGCCCAGAGCGGGAGAAGTCATTTGATGATTTGAAATTTCACATCCAAACAAAAACAAAAAAAGTGCTGTCGTCTGTACCAGGAGCCCTGCCTGCTATTTACAATAGAGTGTTTAGAATAGTCAATCAGTGATTTCACAATGATCGCTTTTGACAAGTTTTATAATCTACTTACAAAATGTTGTCATTACGACTTGCCAGTGGTCAATCACTGATACTCCACTCATGGGCGTACCCAGCTTCTTCAATTCAAATTTTTAGGGTGGGTAATTTTTGTGCGCTATAGAATAGAATACTTTTATTTCAGACCGGAGTCCATAAGGTTAGTAACAATCTTACTTAACTTCTAGTGTTAGTAGGTTACAGACACAGATATACATACATAAAATTAACTTAAAACTTAGCGTGGAGCTGCATCCACCTGTTATAATATCAGCAGTGGTGTTTATTAAAAGAAACCAACCGAGAGGTAGATGTTACAATATTCGTGTATTATCCATTTAAGTTACAACCAGAATTTATTAATTTAGATAGGAACAGAGTAACAATCACTGAGTACACAATAAAATGTCAAACTATAGCCATCAGCTATTAATTAATATGGAAAATATAGGTCTCACAGAGTTCGCACGACGTTACCGCTCCGAGTGATGCTTGTCGAACAACTGCCAGAGTGCGGGTATACCGCGCCTTTTATAGTAAACTTGAGGTGGGGTACCGGTCTTCGCTAACAGGCGGCCATTCTGCCCTGGGGATGTCCTCATCCCTAACACCGATCGGCCATTCGTTCTTGCTGTATGTCCTCATACAGGTGGACTATGACAGCAAATATACCTATTAACATAAAAAATATTACACACACAATATTATACAATAGATAATTCAAGAACTCAATAATGAACTTTTCACTAAAAAAAAAATACTAGCAATCAAAGTTAATCGATATCAATCACACTTTAACTTAAAGCAAAGTACATTTGGTTCTGTAACCTCTCTTACTGAAAAAAAAATACGGCTAAACATTGCTAAAATTGAATTGAAATTGTTTATTAGTTTAATTACTTGAATATATATATATATATATATATTTCTTTAATTCAGGTAAATGTTTCAATACTGATAGAATAATTGCTTGTGAATAGAATACATTACCACACAAGGGGCAAATACTTATCTTTCTTCTTTAGCCACACTAGGGGCTTATTATGTTCAAACCACACTTGGGGCTTATTATGTTCAAACCACACTTGGGGCTTATTATGTTTAAACCACACTTGGGGCTTATTATATTCGAACCACACTTGGGGCTCATTATGTTCAAACCACACTAGGGGCTTATTATATTCGAACCACACTTGGGGCTCATTATGTTCAAACCACACTTGGGGCTTATTATGTTTAAACCACACTTGGGGCTTATTATATTCGAACCACACTTGGGGCTTATTATGTTCAAACCACACTAGGGGCTTATTATATTCGAACCACACTTGGGGCTCATTATATTGGAACCACACTTGGGGCTCATTATATTCGAACCACACTTGGGGCTCATTACGTTGGAACCACACTTGGGGCTCATTGGAACCACACTTGGGGCTCATTGTTGGAACCACACTTGGGGCTCATTACGTTGGAACCACACTTGGGGCTCATTACGTTGGAACCACACTTGGGGCTCATTACGTTGGAACCACACTTGGGGCTCATTGTTGGAACCACACTTGGGGCTCATTGTTGGAACCACACTTGGGGCTCATTGTTGGAACCACACTTGGGGCTCATTGTTGGAACCACACTTGGGGCTCATTGTTGGAACCACACTTGGGGCTCATTACGTTGGAACCACACTTGGGGCTCATTACGTTGGAACCACACTTGGGGCTCATTATGTTGGAACCACACTTGGGGCTCATTATATTCAAACCACACTTGGGGTTGAATAAATATTACCTATAATGTTTTTCATAAATTAGCACACGACCACACCATTAGGGAGTTATTATGCATATCCACACTAGGGGATAATTATTATATTTGTATATTTATGCATATCCACACTAGGGGATAATTATTTCAGGGAGTTATTATGCATATCCACACTAGGGGATAATTATTATATTTGTATATTTATGCATATCCACACTAGGGGATAATTATTTTAGGGAGTTATTATGCATATCCACACTAGGGGATAATTATTATATTTGTATATTTATGCATATCCACACTAGGGATAATTATTATAGTTGTATATTTATGTATATCCACACTAGGGGATAATTATTTTAGGGAGTTATTATGCATATCCACACTAGGGGATAATTATTATATTTGTATATTTATGCATATCCACACTAGGGGATAATTATTTTAGGGAGTTATTATGCATATCCACGCTAGGGGATAATTATTTTAGGGAGTTATTATGCATATCCACACTAGGGGATAATTATTATATTTGTATATTACAATAATATAAAATCCTAAGTTGAGTGCAGACTTAATTATAGGTTGCCACAGCATGCATCATTTTGTGGTCGGATTTTTATTTATATAGACGATATTAAAAGAAAAACAAGAATGTAGATTATAAACAGAATTAAACAATAGGGCTCAATCATTGTTAGGGTTGAGCATAATGATTAACTGTCTACTCTAGGAGACTCGATTTTATTTCACCACACTTGGGGTTGATGTCATAATACTATTACTCTATTTTAATATTATTATCTTTTTATAGTTTATTTCCACTCAATATTAGTACTAGCATTTATTTAGTTTAACTTACCACTTATGTTCGTGAATGTTGGTTCACCCGGTATTGGCAACTGTATAAGCCTTTTACTCATAACAACTGTATTTGTTAATTTATATACAGAAGCAGTTGGTGTACTTTTGTTAATAAATAAATAAAATTACTCACTGCACGCCGAAGCTGAAGTTATTACTCTTATAAAATTGTTGCATACCGTCCTCGCTAGGGGAATATCCGCAATAGTTTTCAATGAGTATCTCTTCAACCTAAACTGGCGGCGTCTAAGCTGTAAGTTGACATGTAGGTTAATGTATGTGATTATTGATAATTATAATTAAGTAGGTACCATGTAATTGTTTTAGTCAAACGGAACCATCGCTACTAGAACTGGTATCCTGTTGTCCTTCTTTTGAATGAAGACGTTCAGATATTCTTCGACGACTCATTTCGCGAAGGGCTTCCCGGTTAGGGCTACAACCTTCAAAGGCCACTCACACACTAAGGTACGAATAAGTGGTGTCACAACATCAATACCCATCAATAGGTTTGGTGCTAAATACTGAGCCGTTCTGTGTTTTGAGATATTTAGAATCAACTGCGGTTTCCACATAACACTCGGCCACTTTTCCTGACGATGGTTGCACTCCATACGCCCACAGAAAGAATTTAGAGAACGCATCTAAATTATAAAAACATGACACCTAATGAATCTACTAGCAAATGCACAAAAATGGGCAGCAGTTTGTAAATTGAATCACCAATGAAATATTTCTGGACCTCAATCATTACTGAAACAACAACATCATCCGGCAACCACTATCGGGGTTACAGATAATCATAATGTCGAGGCATTTAAAATAAAAGTTCCACAATGTATGGGCAAACAAGTATCCCAATATCGGTGCACAATAATAATGGTATCAGTGCTACAATATGGGGGCACGAACACCACTAAATCGGGGTGTTAAAATAACTCACCACTTATTGAAGTGGTTTGGAGAATCCTTGTTGTGCTTTAAATTCTGCGGAAAGGCTAATTCAGTCAAGGCCTTCACTTATCCACAACTCGGCCTATCCATCACTCGGCCTAATTTTCAGTCATATTTCTTTCATAAAAACAATTAATTGGCTTACGCGAATCAGAGAAATAATTTACAGTCAGCGACGAAATCAAAGATACATTAAGTGCACCGCCACCTATAAGGATGTCAACCGGTATGCCCAGAATTTCAGCTGATCGATTGATTAATGACCTTTGTAAATTACAGCAGTACTAACGTAATTATTATTCGTGGAAATTTCCTTGGAAGTAGTAATATCCATGTTTTAACATATATTTTAAGATTAAAAGCTATGCTATCAATGTCGTTTACGTTAAGTCACAAAATAAATACCTACCTACAGAGATTTCATTCTGTGACTGCAAATTAGCAAATTTAAGCCTAATAACAACGCGCTAATGTTCATCATACCTTACACGGCACGTGACCTTAATCAGCCTACCGAAGCTAGGCGTACTCGTAACGGATCAAAATGTGCCTTACGTCCGTGCTAGTAGAGCTTGTATTACAATACCCGGAACAAGTCTTTGAACTGATCGGTCCTATTGTTGTACTGGGTTGGGAGTAGTGAGGAAAAATATGTGTAACTGTTTCATTTTAAGTTTTGTATTTTATAAGTACTGGGCAGTACTGGTAACATTTAAATTCTTGGTTATGTGTCCAGCAATCATTGCATTCTTCAGTCAAAAAGAGAAAACCGACAAATTTGTCTGTTGGCGAGAGGGGCATAAATACTAAACGTATTTAAGAATATTAGAAATATGTAGTGTAATTAAGAGTATTAAAAATGACCTGAGAACGAATACCGCGCGAACTCAGCTATGATAAAAACGACTTCCGAGTTTACTGGTATATCTACAAGATCCATATATGGAATGTTGAGGAAATATAATTATGTACATAAAGATACCCATAAATTAACGCCAAAAGAGACTACGAAAAGTTAGTTAGTTACTATTCTATCAATGAGTTTTTAGATGATAATAGTTTAAAGTAAAGAAATGTTCAATTGTTAATTTAAATGACTAATATTGTTCTTAAATAATCTGTACGCCTTACAAGGCAAAACATAGATGTATGTACCATATTACCTCTGTTTCACAAATAAAATACTTTGACTTTAGACTTTTTGACTTTGAAAAGTAAAATATCCATTTTTCAAAACTGGATAGCTTCGGTAAGATGAAATGGAAAGGTGATATAATAGACAATATTCTCCAGTTGTTGCCTAACTTCAGCAAAACTTCTTTATGGCACGTTCGTCACCATTCGAAGTCACCATTTCAAATTTAAGTTTAATTTTTTCCAGACTCATTGTCGTCCAAGGGAACACAAAAGAACACTTATTATTAAAAGTAAAGCAAGCAAAACAAAAATAAAGAATATGTGTTCCCAACTAGACTGGATAATCGACAAAACATACCTTTCCTATAAATATTTATCGTTAACGAGAATAAAAACCACCGATCATAGTATTGGATTTTAAATTTAGTTTTAAAGATTAATAAAGGTTTGTAATCCATTCCTTGTTAAATGAGCTGTCGTGCGAGGTCGCTTTTTATCATGATACACTTGTTACCTACTTTATGCCAAATATATCTGAGATTTAGTCTAACTCTTTTACCGTGTGTTATTTTAGTAGTGCTTGACGCGCATACTTCGTGTAAGATAGAAATTTATCTGACGTAGTGTTCATGAGCTCATGAAGTATTTGAGCTTAGTTAATCTTTTGTGGACACAATGACTTAAATTCTTTCTTGAAGTTACTCCACGATCGGTCATTGGTTACCCATTCATCATGGCTTAACCACGATCGAGCGCCACCTTTCAAGCAATTACCAATACGCGACAAGCACTCATAATTACTTTAATTGATTGTTGAGAACTTTAGCGCAACCGATCTTTGCACACCAATCATCAATATTATGTAAGGTAGGATCAAAGTTCGAAATATAAAAATGTTGAGATCTAACCGCGGTATTTTTCCACAACACGGTTCGTTACCGTTGCTTATTCTGTATTTGAATAATAATTTTAGTCCCTAACCAAGCGGTCAGACTTATGCAACGAAATTTGCTCAAATACACGTTTCGATACTCGTAAAGTACACAGCCGCCGCTGTGTACTAGAACATGAGCGCGAATAACGACGGTAGTTATGTCTGAGAGTCGGTGACATATGTTCAAATTCAGTCAACTAGGCAAAAGTGAAACTAAACGGCGGCGACGTCCCGCACGCTACACGATTCACTTATTTACGTACACTATTAGACACTTAACTGTCTATTGTGATGATAACTATAATCACGATGTAAGCTTACCGCGACTGTCGTAACGACTGTTACAACGACCACGTTTGCTGTCTAAACAACAAACTAACCAACAAACCCACTGAATGTGAAGCTATTAAAAGTGTATAGGTACAAGTGATCTCACTCTCACAAGTACCCACACAAGTACAAAATAATGGCTGTAAGTGACTGTTATTCTGTTCCTTGATTTATAACGAAAAAATGTGAGCAGTGTAGTTCTTTATCCCACTTCTGATTGTTATAATATCAGCAGTGGTGTTTATTAAAAGAAACCAACCGAGAGGTAGATGTTACAATATTCGTGTATTATCCATTTAAGTTACAACCAGAATTTATTAATTTAGATAGGAACAGAGTAACAATCACTGAGTACACAATAAAATGTCAAACTATAGCCATCAGCTATTAATTAATGTGGAAAATATAGGTCTCACAGAGTTCGCACGACGTTACCGCTCCGAGTGATGCTTGTCGAACAACTGCCAGAGTGCGGGTATACCGCGCCTTTTATAGTAAACTTGAGGTGGGGTACCGGTCTTCGCTAACACACCTTTGCCACATGGGAGAATCCCACCGATCCGCGAACACACTACTACTACACAGCTATAGTCGCACGAGGATTTTTGGCAATTACATCGTACGTTTTGTTAATGTCTATACTGTGTGGTTTATTTAAACGTAAGAGATAAGTCCCCGTTTATACTTTTTTAGTAATTAGAAGAGTTCATACATGATCTGCGAGGTTTCCAGGGTGGAACAGCTGCCTCCCCCTGCCCCCACCTGGCACCTGGGTACGCCCATGACTCCACTCCATATTTATAAATGTTCAAACGGAGTAGTTTTTAGAAAATCGTCTAATAATGGATATTATTTTAATGGCAATACGGCAATGTCATTCTATTACCATTCCATTGCGATACGACTGACCAATAATTGATCGATTATTATGAATTTAGCAGATTATGTACTTTTAGCACAATGACAATGGAATGAAAATGGAATCATGTCATAATGACAAATTTATAACAATAAGAGACTAGGGCGTAGGGACGTAGAGCTAGGAAAAAACCAAAGACATTAAAATTATATTTACACTTAAATCTCTTTGGAAAAAACTATATAGCTTCCGCTAGGGAAAACTTCTTTTTTTTTGTCTCTTTGAAACCTACAAAAACGATAGTCTTTACTCATAAATAGAATAATCATGAATCAAAACTTGACTTACTGCTGTTTCACTTTTCAAAACAAGAAATACATTTTGTTGTGTAAAAGAAACTAACAGCGGCCATCTCTTCATAGAATGCGTGCTTTGTGTTGCAGCTCAGAAAAAACAAATAAAAATTACTTTTCTAATTGCAAATTATGTTTAATTCTAATTTGTAAACGCATTTTTTTAATTGCACCTATTGATTTTTTTTTATTATGTAGCAATCGTAGTGAACAGTTCATACAGTTTTACATAAAGCAGTAAAACCCATTAGGTATAACTTGGTTTCTATTTACTGTAAAAGTACGTTGTGTATAATGGGCCTATTTAGCCCCTTGTATAACAGCCTTGTATAATTTAGCCTTGTATAACATATAGGTATCTGGTAGTATTATACCTTCACGTGGATGGAGCTGCGGGTAAAAGATAATTTGCAGTATATGGCAAGAGTAATAGGGTATTTGACTAAAAAAACTAACTAGTCCGTCAGTCAGATTTCCAAAAAATACTAGTACTTACTAATATTTTATTACATTACCTACGTTTAAGTTTCTTAGTTACACTTGAATGAAGCTAATAAAAGCGCTTTAAAAATAAACGTCATTTGTTATTACCATTTTTTTTTCTTCATAACCCAACCAATCAGCACATAAATGTACTAAATCTCTACTAACAATACGGATATACCTAAATGTATAGTACGGAGGACAGCAGATCAAGCTACCCGAAACCGTCAGATATTCCCAATCAACCTTGAGCCTTAATGCTTTAAAGGTAAAGTTGATTTATCTAATCAAGAAATCTGACAGATGGCAGTAGCTAGATGTGCTGTACATGCTTAAAATAGTCCACTCTACCTATTATTATTTATTAGCAACTAGTTTTTTATTTCCATAATAACGTTTAAAACTATTATAATATTTACTTTTTTTTGGAATTTAACATTGCACCTGTAAAAATTAAATGTATTTACTTATATGTATAAATATGTGTTGCCTTGCATATAACGTAATAACAATTCTACACGTGTACTAGGTAGCCTTAACAATGTAGGTAAGTAATTAGGAAGGCAAAAAAGTAAATTCAAACTTGACGTTTATTTAGTATCGTAAATAGGTAATCTATTTACGATAAGCTACGTAAACGTCAAGTCCATATAGGTACGTGCTTATTTATTATATTTAAGTAACTCAAGGAAATACCTACCTACCGTACTTTTGAGAATGATTTCACGGGTCACCAGACCCACCTAACATAGTTCGCGTTATGTTGTTGTCCTAGCTAGACAGACAGATATCGTATCGGCGAGAGGGAGAGTGCGGAAGGCAGAGAGGACGGGGGGTAAGGGAGTTACGCACGCGCAGTGTTGTCGAAAGTTCACACGCGCGTTTCGAAACCGCGGTGGGCCTCCACGTGTACGCTAGCGTTGCCCTCCTTCACCCGCTCGCCGCGTCCCGCGCGCGGTTCGTTCGGACATTCCAACCAACCTTCAACAAACGCGCACAGTCTATCGTGTGGTAGGTATAAGTATATACATTATAATGACGCTATGCTTGTGTAACTATTACAAATACCATAAAATATGTATATACTATGTATGAAAACAATTTATAAACCAAAATATTCGCGAAGAGTTAAAAATTTATAATTAATGAACGTAGAAATTATAGACACATTATTGTAGGTACACATAGACAATACAGACAGGTCGAATTTCAATTGAAATGGTATAATTTATATTTTTTTTATAAATAATTTGTTATTACGTTTTCATTTAAGGATGGATACACAAGTGCCTGCCTTCCTAATCCACCAAAGTTTCTTAACCTTTAAAAACTGCGCTCGCGAAATGTAGACCTTAGTTTAGGCTGGGTCTGCTGAGTCCCAAGTAGCAAACAGGTAGCGGGTGTACAGCTTTATTTTTTTATAATTGTTAGATATGCACGAATCAAAGCTCCCCGCACCTCAGTATAAGTAAATTTATCGGTGCTGATTAACGATAGAGATTTTCAAGATAAAATAGATTTTATATCTATAAAACTTAGACACCTGAATTTTATTTTTATTAATATAATAATTATCTCGATGGCTATAAAAGTTGGGGAAAACCAAAGAAACGATGGATGGTATGTATGAATGTTGATATGGTTAAATAAGAAGGGGGTGACTAAGGAGATCACGTCTAATATAAAAGTATGAAAGAAAAGACATATTACGCCGACGTGATCATGATGATGATGATAATAATTAATTCATGTATGGCTGTATATTGTATTCTACTGAAAGGTTTAATGATATAAACCCGCTTGCGCCAGAGAAAAGGCATAACATACAAAGATAATTAATTATAAAAGCCGCAGGTGGTACTTAGTGGTATACCTACGGACGACAGCAGGTCAAGCTACCCGAAACTGACAAATATTCCCAAACAACCTTGAACCGTAATGCTTTACAGATAAAGTTGAAAATCTAATAAAGAAATCTGACAGACTGTAGTAGGTTGATGTGCTATCGTATGTACTAGTTAAGTGTAAGATACAGTTTGTTTATTGTTCTCGCTGGCGCTTATGTCTTATAACGCGGCCTATTCCGATCCGACAGCTCCGCTGCGCGGCATTCGGCTGCTGTCAGCCGAGTGAGTGTGTCGCTCTGTTACCGAATTGCTCGCTGTTAGACCTTTGTACACAACCTACGCCAACATTAACAACATTGACCTCGCTAGAAAAATCATCATCGTTCATAACATGATAGGTAAGGATTTTTATTTATAATATTAATCATTACTGTACAATTTTATGTTCTGTTTACTTGTGTCCTTAGCCTAAATTATTTTTTATTATATTTTTTAAATTTATTCATAGATAGGATGATATACTTTTAGTTAATAATCAAAATACACTCAATATAGGTCATCGATGACCGTAATAAAAAATATATTTGGTACTTTTTCTATGTTGTTTTATATCAAATTGTTTATTCCATTAGAATATGAGGGGTAGAAACAATTTCCTAATTATTGTTTTATTTGAATCTGTTCTCCATTTACATAATTTTAGCCAAACACGCTACTAGAGACTACGCACTCAGTATTTTCACTTCAAGTAGGAACATCACTTGTGTCCCAAAATATTTCCTGACTTTTCATTTACTTATGTATTAGTAATCAAGGGATTTTAAATATTTTTATACAGTCTATATTTATTTGAAACTAATTCCTGAGTGTTAACTTTGGTTTTATTGTCATCCTCATTGATGATTCTAATCTCAGATCTCTTCATTTTATGGATACGGTAGTTACATAGGTATTTAAAAATAGTCCTTCTGAATCATTTTGAGCACACTAAAATGTATCAAAAAACGTCAGGAAATACGTATACATATACCTACCATGTACCTACATAATATTACGCTTGTAAATGGGGCGGGGTGGAGCGAGTGAGAGAGGGATATCTTCTTGTGTGAGTGCGAACAGCGGGGTCGGCGGCCCAAACACGTGGAGGCCTGCACCGCGGTTTCGACGCGATAGTGCCGCGGTGCAGGCCTCCACGTGCTATCAGAGGACATTCACTCGGCTTATGCTCCGCTCGCCTCTTACCGCTCGCACCCCTGCGTGGCCCTATTATGTTGGTGCATCCTGATATTCCTGGTCGCTGCATGCCATACACAACAGACACTGTACTGTGAACGGTCGTCGCGTTTGAATCGGGGCGCTAAACGAATTGCGGTCGACATCAATAATGGAATCGTTATCGCATAATAAAATAAACCCATATCGTTCGACAGGTGAGGAGGAACGGGTTCATCAATGCGGCGAATGTGGACTTACGTTGTCCACTCGCAGTGCGCTAACAGCTCACGCGCGCTCCCACCGTGCCACCGCTGATGCCCATCGCTGCGACGTTTGCCATAAGACGTTCGCGGTGCCCGCAAGACTTGTGCGACATTATCGAACCCATACTGGTGAACGGCCTTTTGAGTGTGAATATTGCCACAAGATGTTTAGCGTGAAGGAGAACCTGCAAGTGCATCGTCGGATCCATACTAAAGAACGACCGTACCGGTGCGGAGTGTGCGACGCGGCTTTCGAGCACTCTGGGAAACTGCACCGCCATGCTCGCATACATACCGGAGAACGGCCGCACGCCTGCCCCCATTGCCACAAGACATTCATACAATCAGGACAGCTGGTCATCCATCTCCGGACCCACACGGGTGAAAAGCCATACCGATGTCCGGCGCCAGGCTGCGGGAAAGGGTTCACCTGCTCGAAACAACTTAAAGTCCACTCCCGTACACACACTGGAGAACGACCCTACACTTGTGATATATGTCTCCGCGATTTTGGCTACAATCATGTGTTAAAATTACACCGTTTCCAACATTACGGCGAGCGATGTTATCGTTGCACTGTTTGTGATGGCACTTTCAACACCAAAAAACAAATGGAAGCCCATATTTATAAAGAACATGGCGCCGATACACCACGTACTCAACAAATCTCATCAACGGGCTCACTAGTGGTTAATGGTAATGTTATGTGTGATTTGGTAGAAGCTGCTTTGCAGCAATTACCTCCAACTCCTCCTAGTTCTCCTCCGTCTCCACAGTGTTCTGTAGCCCCATCGGCCCCCGCCGCGGTGGCTGCCTCTCCATCACCGCCTGTTTCCCCGTCACCTCCAACTCCTCCATCACCGCCTCTCACTACATCAGTCCAATATACCTTTGCCCCATCCTCATTGCCGCCACGGAAACGGAAACTTATTCCCCAACCTGATACCGAAGTGCCAGTTGTCCGGCACACGTCGGTAATACAATTTGCTCCAGCTGCCGCATCAGATTGAGAAATAAGCAATGTAGTATGTTATGTACTATAATTAAGTACCTAATTTAATACAAAATGTATCGTATATTCGTATTACATCCTGAATGTAGTATTTTATTAGTGTTATTTTCCAAGGCTTCTTACAATTATCTTCAATGGCTGTTTGTTGTCTCTGAATGAGATTGTAGCTGTAGGTTAAGGTAAATTGTGTTGTGTAGTAATTGAGTGTGTATGGCCTGTAGTATGTAGAGTATACTCCTACAGTGGAGTGTGGAGACAGTTCTCTTTGAAACACGAATATCTGTAACGTTAATTATTTAAGAGTTGAGGAAAAGACTAAAAGCTACTTAATAGGTAGGTAAGTGCATTTGTGCTGTTATTGTTAAATAAGTTTTTATATTTAATCTTGTAGGTATTTTTTAAGATTATTATATTAATAGGTTACAATAAAGTACAATAATGATTTTAAATAATATACCGATTTTTTATTAATTTTTCCCTTGGCTTTCAAATGTCAATAATAGAACCTTGTCCATCTATGCATCTGTCCGGATATTATACTTGACTACCTAGGCATTTTATACTATGCTGATGAAAATCTGGCGTTTACCATGGTTCACTATCACTGGTGAAACGACGGTGTTGTGAAATTACCATAAAAAATGGAAACACTTCATACTCGTAAACGCTAACTTTTACCCCACACTTATCATAGTATAAAGACACTATGCTGTTATAAAGGTGCAGACGACAGCACATCACTACTACAATCTGCCCGACTTTTTATTGGATGTTCAACTTTATCGCTAATGCATTAAAGTAGCTTGACCTGCTGTCGTTCGTATATTGTTTTTTTTTTTATTTTCATACAAGCGGTTGTACTCTTGTTATTTAGGCATCTATCCTAACGCCAGGGATTTGTCCTTGTATATCGGTAGCGTTAGGATAGATGACTCCACTCCTTAGTGGAGTTGCTATTCCAGCTGTGGAACCATCGAGCACATATCCGTGGAACATATTACATTGACTGGTATCGGTTTAAGGCAGCCAGTGAGTGGTCCGTCCTGTTAATCTGCTTTTGGTCACCATTGGTCATTTGATCACCATTTGAAACCGAGTGCCAAGTCAGTTGTAGTTCGACTTCGGAAACCGAAGTTTTTCTTGGTTTTGAATGACTCTTATAGATATGTCAAGGGTGACTCCTAGCGTATAGGTTTACTGCAGTGTTCAATGGCGATACGCTTCTATTGAAGATGTGTAAGTATAACGCGACTTGCTTGCCGAATTTTCATGGAGATGGAAAGCACAGACTTGTTTTTGTGTGGTTCGGTCTGAGGGCATTATAGTTGTAGTATTTTGTAACTTCTAGGTCAGCCAGTAGGATGTTTTCGGGATATTCAAAATTTATTCGGGAAGCCTACATATAAGTAGTTAAGTATATATACTTAATACCTTTCGCAATGCTCAGCAGTTCATGCAGATGTTGAAGAGAATGGGTGCCAGAATACATCCCTGGGGAAGACTATTTTTCAAGAGGCATATATATATATATATAGATTACTAGATACACCACCTCAAAAAAATCTATGGCCAGCGCTGATCTCTTGACATTGACAGTATCATATATCGACGACAAGTCGACAAGGACGACCGCAGTGATCTTTCGTGGCTCATTAGCCATCTACATACTGCGACAGATGGAGAATTAGCCTTGATCATGACTTATATCATCTAAGGCCAGTCAAAGCTTAAATTTTGATTAAGGAAAAGGAGCATCACTAAGCGAGTATTCTCTTTGATAGCTCTTATCGCTGGAAAAAAATGAGTACCTAGTACTCGCCTGTGATGTGAACACTCAGTGATCAACTATTAGTACCTATTTATATATTTATTATCTCTTTTAGTTACACGGGAACTAAAATCTATTGTATACCTATACATACATTGATAAAATATTAAACAGATACGATAAATTCTAACAAACTGACCAAAAAAAAAAATGTGCCGAACACAGCAGCAGCACACATGCATATTTTTATTCGGCATACATTGGTACAGTGTGAGTGAGATGGGGCGCAGTCTAAAGCATAGAGAAGAAAAAGATGGCTAGTGTTTGTCGTTTGCGCTGTTAGTGTTTGTCGTTTGTTTTTACGAGTGTATCGAGAGTGACTAAAGCGAGATACAGGACTTACCTCCTTTTGTACGCTTCATTTTTAGTGCGCTAGTGACATATCTACCTTAGTTTAATATTTTATCAATGTATACATATATGTTTCTTTGGTGAGAAAATCGTTTATTCGGAATATATCGGAATCGAGATATGGGAGCTTTTAGGTTACAAAACATTTTTTTAAACCACTACGCATGTATGGGATGAATTTTATGCACGTACAATATTTATGAATGCGTAAAATTCATCCCAATTACGGAACCCTACATGTTCCGTTGCCCAACACGCAATTGGTCAGTGTATCGTCCTAAATGCCTCGTATCTAGTCGAACAGGCAACATTTAACCCTTTGACCGCATACAAAGTTGGGACACAGACAGCCGTCGTCGTTCTACCTGCTCTTGTTGATCACGATCAGGAAGGTGATCTGATCCGTAAGTCAGCAGCGTTATTCACTTACAAGTCACAACGGTTCGATTGATTTGTTTTCGAATTCGATTGTCAAGGTTCGTTTAGAGGGAACGCTACACCACAGTATAAAAATCATACAATAGGTCGACGCCTTTGATCTCGTGTAAAATGCCGACATCATCTAGAGTCTAGACAGTAACGCATCGGCCAGGGTTGTCACAAATAAACAATATTTATGAAATTATTTATTTATTGCAGATCAACATCGATAGCTGTATTATATTTAATTAATTTGCTATTCTTACTAAGGGAACAACTCGAGACAGATTTAAGTTATTTAGATGCCATTTTCGTAACCAGCACCCCAATCGACCTCGGAATTAACACCCTTAACATATTAATACATATTTAAATTGGAGTCCGCCATCTTGAATTTCAGAAAGGATATCTTTTTCGTAACAAGCACCACAATTATATTTACTTAATTGACACCCATATTAAATTATAAAAAAAATGACGTCCGCCATTTTGGATGTCAAAAAGGATGGCTTCTTCGTTACAAGCACCCCAATTATACTCAAAAATTGACACTCATCTCAAATTATAAAACAAACAAATAAAAAAACAAAGACGTGTTAGCCCTTAATGATAGATACCGAGCTACGAACATCGTTTTGTTCGCAGCTCGGGTGCCGCTTCCCCGCGTCTCGTCCCTCACATCCCGCACTATTGCTCTGCCTATACTCTGTTTTTTAATCTCGTAGACTAAACTGACATTACGAGTGTTGGCAGTTTATTGCAATTCTTAAATAGTGCCGAAACTTAGCGTTCATAAAATCAAGTATCGTTTTTTTACAATAAGTTATCCTGAAATAATGTGTAGGTACTTATTAAAAACGTAATAATACAAAATTATTAATGCAAATTTGACATTTGCATGTGTCAATTTAGTCTACGAGATTAAAAAACAGAGTATAGACGTCTTCGTCAGACGACAGTATGATTTTTAGACTGGCTACACAGCGGTAAGTACCTATACCTATATACTACCTAACTTTTATGTGAGTTAACTGTATGAGTGGCAAAAGACTTTAACTTTTTCCTATTTTATTTAATTAATTTGGAAAATAACGGGGATCTTTTATATTTTTCCATCCATACAAAACCTAATTCGAACTATCAGGAAAATGTGAAAATACACAATTTCCAACGGTTGTAAATAGCTCCGCAGTACCGGACAGCAAAAATAATCGCCATATATTATTTCTCCCAGTGCAAGGGTCTGAAACCGTTTTCTCCCTTTTTCTCTCTTTCTATCTAACCAATCTGAACGACCGACCCACAGATATCTATACCTATAATCGACAGATATTCGTCCCTGGTACCATGGAATGTAAATATAATTTTAATGTCTTTGCATGGAATACTATTTAAAAATTATTAGTACTTATAGTGTGAATTTTTCGCACGGGTCAGCTAGTTATTTATATTATGAATCGTCATTACAATCTCTTTTTTTGGGATGGGAAATCATTAAATGACTTCTCCCGCTTTGGGCGGAGCGGAAAGAGCGGAGCGGAGCGGTCAGACTTTTACTGACTAAAACCCACCCGTATTTCCAATCCCGCCTGATGGTAAGCAGTGATGCGATTGTTGATGGTAAAAGGCACTAGTTTATTAAGAGCCTATTCACTCTAGCCTTGGCTATAGGCTACGAATCCTTTACTTATTCGACTGACGTCACGCATTCTTTTCACTTAAAGTTTTGGCGCGTACCGCGTCTAGTTATTCTTGTTAGTTTGTCAAACTATAATAAAATAGAGTCAGTGTTAGTAAAGAAAAGTTGAGTACCTGAACAGATTAGGAGCCTCCAGTTGATAAAAGCTAAGTGCTTAGGGTTTATTTATTACCAACCTAAGGGGCGTATTACAGAACGTCACTCAAACTCAAGCTCTACTTAAGTCTCGTTTCAAGCCTTTTGATTGGTTGAAACTAGTTTTATGTAATGGTTAAGCACAGATCATTGATCAATGCTTGAGTAACGTTCTGTAATACGCACCTAAATGTTGTGTCCTGTGGGGTATTTAAAGGTAAGGTTAAATTTCTGTAACTCAAATAGACTCTAAATAGGTGCTTGTACCTTCTGTTACTGATAGCTCGAGCCGCAGAAAGAATGCCCAAAATATCGGCGGACTTGGCCGTTAAGGGTCTTGTTCGTGGTGCTCGGCGTCATATCCTAAGGATACCCAAGTTCTCCGCGAACTTGGCCGTAACGGTCTTGTTCGTGGTGCTCGGCGCCATATCCTAAGGATACCCATATTCTCGGCGGACTTGGCCGTAAGGTTCGTGGTGCTCTGAAATGAAGAGAAGACGATCAATCAAAATGAATGTAATTACTAATTAAATTGTATTGGGTTGACCTTTTGCACTTAGATTCCATTACAAGGGAATGATGCTTGTTTTTATACATACAGATTGATGATTATGGAGAGGCTATTCAAGTAATATCGAGTAAGGATGAAACACAGATGGCATACGAAGTATAACAAAGCGAATTAGATCATTACATCCACCACGGTCCACGGCTGAAGTAGCATTGAAATAGGCAAGTCAAAGTAATTCAAACCCCCCACAAAATACTAAATACTTTTGACAAGTCGTAGCTTTGGGCACTGATACTCGCTGACAAAGTCATACGAGTCCATGAAGGCGACTTGCCGACAGTCGGTTCAGTAGTTACGGTGTGAAAGCTGAACAAACAAACTCACTTTCCGATTTATAATACACACATCAAAAGTGTCTAGGGATCAAGCATTTTTATGCGGATTTCTTGAGATTGAGATGTGGCTTTGTAATAAATTTATGATTTTATAAATTTTTATGGATCCTTTTTGGTGCATTTCATAATTTGAATCAGGAACTGTGAATCAAATTCGAGTAAAAGATGAAAATCAGCTGTCAATATTTTCCCTATAAACACATACAACGCATTGAAGACATTATTAGTGCTACTGTTTCCCTACTACTGATTAAAACCAACGTTATTATGGAGCGGCGACGTCATTTAAGCAGGGAAGAAATGCTCAGAGCCGTGGGAATGATAGAAGCTGGTTCCCGGCAACGTACCGTGGCTTTAGCTCTGAATACAAGTCAGAGTGTTATCAGTCGACTTTGGACACGTTACCGAAGCACTGGTACCGTGGCTGAGCGCCATGGAGGACGGTATCGCTGCACCACACGGAGACAAGACCGACACATTCAAATCTTAACTCGAAGAGCTCCAACAATAACCGCCATGATGTTAGCCGTGAGGCTTCATCACTCTTCAGGAAACTTAATTAGCGACCAAACAGTCAGAAACCGCTTGCATGAAGTGAACCTTCATTCCCGAAGACCGCTACGGGTACCACCTATAGCAATGCACAATCGTAGGATTCGATATCAATGGGCTCTTGAACACAGAAATTGGGCAGAAGAACAATGGCGTTTCGTGTGCTTTTCTGATGAGTCTCGTTTTGGTAGGAGACCGGATACAAGACGTATACGACACTGGAGAACCCCTGGACGCCAACAGCGATTAAAATCCTGCCAGGAAGTCCATCCTTATAGTGGTGGAACCATCATGGTATGGGCGGGTATTTGGATCGGCGGAAGAACTGAGTTGATTTGGATCAGAGGCAACCTCAACGCTCAAATTTATGCTGAAACGATTGTATCAGACGTCATCGTTCCTCTTACAAGTGCAAATCGGTCCCTTATTTCAGTTAATGCATGATAATGCACGACCGCACACCGCAAGAGTTGTAAGACAGACTCTCGCCGCAGCTAACATCAATGTCTTGCCCTGGCCTGCTCAGTCGCCAGACTTGAACCCGATTGAGCATGCATGGGATATGCTACAGAGAAGAGCTCTGCCGAATATGGAGGGTATCCAGTCGCAAGAAGACCTTTTTTGTTGTTGCAACGAACATGGGCGGCCATTCCACAGCGTGATTTGGATAAACTCATTTTGAGTATGCCAAACCGATGTTCTTGTGTTGTTAGTGTTCGCGGTAGAAACACGGATTATTAATTGTTTAAGTTACCCAATAAAATTTTAGAGAAAACTGTTATTTCAGTCTTTTTTCGAACTTTTGTGTTAGTGGTTCAAATGTCAAATATCCCTTTATTAGGAAAATGGCAAATTTCTTTATTAATGCAAAGGTGACTTGGTTTATCGTTACTGTGACAAACGAAAACACTTTATTTGATGAATCCTTAAAGAAAATTTTAATTAATATCAATCAGGAGAAAAGTTATTGCAAAAATATATGTTGATCCCTAGACACTTTTGATGTGTGTAGTTAGAATGTACGTAAAATATTTTTTTTTACTTATATTACCTGAGTTTTTTTAATGAAGATTTAGGTATGGATGCGTACTTTTTAATTTTAATATTCTAAAAATGGATGATAAAATTGATGACGTACGGACGACAGCAGGTCAATCTACCTGAAACTGTCAAATATTCCTAATGAATCTTGAACCTTAGCAATTAAGAAATAAAGTTGAAAATCTAATATGACAGATTGCTACAATCTGTCATATTAGATTTTCAACTTTATTTAAGCTAAGTAAGTGGCTTTTATTGATTATTTACAATGACATTAAATTCTGCTTTCTTGTAGATATTTACTTAAAGCTGTACCTTTAAATAAATAAAATATATTACTTATTATGTACGAAATTTATGGTCACCCTACATACAAACAAAATAACTTGTGTATGATTACACGAAAAACTTAAAGAATGATATATTCCGCATTGGCACCCTTTTTCACAATTTTTTTCTAATCGAAATTGTTGGTTTAAAAAAACATTACGAAAAATAAATATGGGTAACAATTAACAATTAGGTGCGTATTGCACTCATTTTTCATTGGACTTTTAAATTATTTATAGTGTCGTTTACTAAATAAAAACGCGTGATTTATTGTATAATATTGAAATATTGTAGCATAGTGGTCACATCATGTCTTTACGCTAAACCCCTCCTAATCGGCCACACGCGGGAAAGGAGTTAGGTTAAGTTAAGTTAAGCGCGTCATCTATCGGGGACGTGACGGTGCCGGTCGGCGCCAAATGTCGTGCGGTGTTCTACAGGGATCGGTCTTGGGACCGCTCCTGTGGAACATCGGCTACGACTGGGTGCTGAGAGGCGAGCTCCCGTCGGGCGCCGACTTAACGTGATATGCGGACGACACGCTTGTCACTGCCCAGGGGAGCTCGCACAGGGAAGCGACGTTGATAGCCACGGCTGCGGTGTCACAGGTGGTGACCCGCATCCGGCGCCTGGGCCTGGAGGTGGCCCTTGACAAGTCGGAGGCCATGGTTTTCCATTGCCCCCGGCGTGCACCGGCGCCGGGATCACATATCGTGGTCAGTGGGGCCCGGATAGCTGTCGAGTCCACCATGAAGTATCTGGGATTGGTGCTCGACAGCCGATGGGAATTCGGGCCCCATTTCCGGCGGCTGGCGCCCAAGCTAATGGGTGCAGCAGGTGCGTTGTCAACGTTGCTTCCAACATGGGGGGCCCGAGCGCCGCCTGTAGGCGGTTGTAAGTGGTAATCGTGCGATCCATGGCCCTGTATGGGGCCCCTGTGTGGGCGATGGACCTGACGGCCGGAACACTCGCCGTTCTGCGCAAGCCGCAGAGGGCGATGGCCGTCAGGGTCGTCCGCGGGTATCGCACGATTTCCTACGAGGCGGCATGCATCCTGGCCGGATCCCCGCCCTGGGACCTAGAGGCGAAAGTACTCGCGTCATTGTACCGATGTCGCGAGGAAGAGCGGACACGGGGCTTCAGTCCGGCGCAGCGGCAAATCGAGCTGCGCCGAGAGGAGCTCTGTCAGGTCCTGGTTGCGAATTGGCGGCAGCCCTGTCGTTCAGGGTGACGCTGGTACTGTCGGGGCACGGCTGCTTCGGCAAGTATATGCGTCGCTTAGGCAGGGAGCCGGACGCTCGGTGCCACCACCTGCGTCCAATGCGGGGAGGACACGGCGCAGTACACGCTCTCCGAGTGTGTAGCTTGGGAGGAGCCGCGCCGTGTCCTAACAAATGAAGTAGGAGGCGACCTGTTGCTGCCGGCAGAAGTGCGGAGGATGGTCGGTAGCGCAGTGTCGTGGGACGCGGTGGTCTTGTGCGAGGACGTGATGTCGCAGAAGGAAGCTGCGGAACGGCAGAGGGAAATTTCAACTCCCTTCTCGGGCCGCAAAAGACGCACCGGGCGTCGAGGAAGGGCGGATAACGCCCTCTTCCGCCCCCCATGAATGGGTCCAGGGGCGAGGGACATGGGGAAGTCCCCGCCCCCTATTCGATTCGATGGACCCCGAGGCGGAGGTGCGCGCTAGTGTCGGCGCGCGCCTCTGAGGCGATGCACGGGATAGTTTAACACCCCACTACCCCGTGCAGGAGACGAGGCCCGGACAGACTGGGCCAGCACGAGAGTATGGGGCCGTGGAAGAATTTAGACTCCCACGGTCCCACGCGCGCTCGTGATAGAAGAAGCACCGGGGTGTATTTAGTCAGTAAAAGTCTGACAGATCCCGTCGTCCACCCCAGGGCGGCGGACAACCTATGAGGATTTCCACCCCGAAAAAAAAAGGATAGAAAATTACTCCGTGCGCAGTTTTGCAGATGGGATCCTCAGAGATATATATATAAAAAAAAGATTCGAGCTTGGCTGGTCCATAATGACAAGTTTTTTTTAGGTTTTTAAGTACAACACAATTGTAAGTTGATTGATTTAATGCCGTAGATAGGTATTAAAATACATTAAAAACGGATTTCGAATTTTATATGTCGTTCTTTTCAAATCTTTGCCAATTTTAGTGCTTTGAAGTCGAAAAAACCACTGATCTAGTGCAATTCTCACCGCTTTTAGTGCTCTACAGACCTTGCCTTCTGGCAACACTGGATCGGCTCACTCACTGTCACTGTCTCACTGACAACTGACAAGTGTCATAGAGATTAGAGTCATAGACCGACCGACTCGATCAATAGTTTGTTTTTGACAGGGGCGTCTTGTGTATTTTTTAAAGGATTCCTAGTGTTTAATCAAGGATTTGTTTGAAAATCAATCGTCCAAAATGGTATGTAAACGTTGTTTTACATTGTCTGTTTTTTTCTGTTCTATTCATGCATATTATTTATATGATTAGATATTGTTATTATCGTTTATTTACCAAGCTTATACTCGATACCGGAAAAGCCGGCAAATTATACTGTAAAAGATAGCAAGATTTGTAATGTGAAATACATACGATAGCAAAGAAACCGGGTCATCCGCTACCTAACTGATTTGATTTTCTCAAAAAAATATAAAACTTACAGCTGTTAAAGTTGTACATAATAAAAGTGCCTTTCATGCAGATTAAAATGCACGGAACAACGTCGGGATTAATTAATTTGAATATTTATCAAGGATCTAACAAAGAAAGGTTGTAGTATTAGAATGTGGGTAAAAAAAAATCCAGAAAAACATAAATAAACTTTCTTTAAAATATTCCCTTCCTTCGCTCGACTAACATCCGGCATCCTTGTAAAACATTTATGAACTCCCCTGATTACTAAACAAAATATAAATGAGGAGTTAACTCCTATAATTTTTAAATAGACCACACAGTAGACACTGACAAAATGTACAGTGTAATTGCTAAAAAACCGTGTCCTACTATAGTGCACAAAGATTACTCACTCAAAAAATTTTTGACTGCATTTAGGTGCTGATTTTGCAGAATAGCAAGCTGCTTCCTATAATTGTTATAGATTTTATACTTTTTGAGAAAATTAGCAGATTATATTATGAGTTCCAGGTAGGAGTGGCCCATTTTTATTGCTGTCTAGTGTAGATGAGTATACTCTAGTATAATAACAATATCAATATTTATTTTCAGACGATCGGGAAGAATAATAAAATGCAACAGCATATTAACTATAGGGTGAGAGTAATGCTACAGGATTCACGAACATTCATTGGGACTTTCAAGGCGTTTGATAAACACATGAATTTAATTTTGGGAGACTGTGAAGAATTCAGAAAAATTAAATCGAAAAATAGCAAAACTGCTGATAGAGAAGAGAAAAGAACATTGGGATTTGTTTTGCTACGTGGTGAAAATATTGTTTCATTAACAATTGAAGGTCCACCTCCACCAGAAGAAGGTTTGCCTCGTGTGCCAATACCGGGCACTATTGGAGGGCCCGGCGGTGGTCGTGCGGCAGGGCGTGGGGCTGGACCCGCAGGCGCCCCACCTGGCTTACAAGGACCTGCCAGAGGTGTCGGTGGTCCATCTCAACAACATATGGCTCCTGGGTCTCGAGGACAGTTGTCTGCCCCACCACAAATGCGTGGAGGCCCAATGATGGGAGGACCACCTCCCGGCATGATGGGAGCCCCTCCGGGAATGGGCCGTGGTGGGCCTCAAGGTCGAGGGCCTCCAGGAATGCGTCGCTATTAAAATCAGTGCAATGGTGTGTGACAGCGCATCAAGTGAAATAATCACTGTGTATAAATCATTTGTGATAACACTTTCCTTTTTTAAACTTATAATCCACCTTGCATTTTAAAAATGTGAGGTGTGAATGAATTTCAATACTTTGGCCATGCACATTCAGCTGTTGAAATTCTAAACCTAAACAACTTCTGACTTGTCTGCCTAATTTTTTTTTGCATATCGATGCTGGAAAGCGGTTTTGTTGTATCTCGAAGAAATGCAATGTTGTTTTATTACATAACTAGCTTTCCGCCGGCGGCTTCGCCCGTGCGGAATTCTGGATCATCAAATTTTCAATAAAAGGTAGCCTATGTAGTTTCTCAGGGTCTAAAGATTGTCTGTGCCAAATTTCATCAAAATCGGTTGAGAGGTTTAAGCAGTAAAGTGTAACAGACAGACAGAGTTACTTTCGCATTTACAATATTAGTATGGTTTGAATTCAGAAAAAAAATACTGCATTGGACGATCTGAACAATGTATTTCCATGATGTTTCATTTTTATGATAAGATGTTGACTTTATCTAAACTTTTTAGAATTCAATTATGCATTAAAACAAAATTGCCTTTTGTCCAGATACACCAAAATCGCTTTTCAGCGTCGATATGTACACATATGTATCTGATTCTGTTTTAATTAGCTCCTAAATGTATGCTATGATTGAGCTAAAGAAGTTTTAAAACCAAAAAGCTGGTTGGCAATAGGATAAGTCAACGTACTTATAGGATTAAACAATCCCCAGATTCATAGGTATTGTATTATAATAAGTTAGTGTATAAGCATGTATGTACAGACAACCCACATCAAGTTGCTACAATCTGTCATATTTCTTTATTAGATTTTCAACTTTATTGTTAAAGCATTAAGGCTCAAGGTTTAATGAGATTGTTTGAGAGTTACGGGTAGCTTGACCTGCTGTCATCCATACATCTTTTTTAATATTGTCTAATGACAATCAAATATTAAAAATGGACTTAGCTTTCATTCATACATATTATAGTGTTTAAGCAATTCAGTTTGATTTTAATTTAAACCTACATTACCAATTTACCAGACCTGCAAGTTTTGTTTAACTTTTAGCATCGTGCCTTGGATGGGAGGACACGGCGCAGCACACGCTCGCCGAGTGTATAGCTTGGGAGGAGCAGCGCCGTGTCGTCACAAATGAAGTGACCTGACGCTGCCGGCAGTAATGCGGAGGATGGTCGGTAGCGCAGTGTCGTGGGACGCGGTGGTGTCCTTCTGCGAGGACGTGATGTCGCAGAAGGAAGCTGCGTAACGGGAGAGGGAGATCTCAACTCCCTTCCTGGGCCGCAGAAGACGCACCGGGCGCCGAGGAAGGCCGGACGACGCCCTCTTCCGCCCCCCATGAATGGGTCCAGGGGCGAGGGTGCCCAGGTGCGTCAAGTGCCTGGGCGATCATGGCACAGCAGAGTGCCCACGGCCTAAGGACCGCGCGCTCTGCAAAGAGCCACCCAGTTGCGTCCTCTGCGGCGCGACCCGCCACACGGCCAATTATCGCGGGTGCCCCAAGGCCCCCAAGTCCTGCTCCTCCAAGTTAGCCAACCGGGCTAACGCACGCCAAAAGCGCGAAACGCCAGGGAGTCAGATCCCAGAGCGACGTGAGGCCTCAAAGGCCCAGTCCCTGGAATCAGCTGAACCACCAGAGGGCCTTTCCGGCCCTCGCGGCGACCGCTCCCCAGACCCCCCCAGCCACCCCCGCCTGGAAGGACAAGGATCCTCGTATCCGTCCTACCACGGCCCAAAAGGCGGCCCCGTCCCCTCCTGCCCCTGCACCTATGGCTGCAGCTGCAACCCCCTCACCCCCTCCCTCGACCCCAATGTCAGGTAACGGCCCCACGGATGCTTTTAACATCATCTCGGGGACCTTCCTTATTTTTATGTCGCCCCGCGCCAGACAGATGGCAAACGATTTAAATGACGCTATAGCAGCAGGCAATCTACAAGCCATTATAAAAATTTACAATGCGTACCCAGAAATTACGCACGCCTTTTCCTCCCTCGCATCCAAAAATAATGGATAATACGGCCAAGCAAAGAACCAAGCCCCGATCCCTCAAGCTGGCTCACTTCAATGCCGACGGCATTAGAGATCAGAAGTTCGAGATCTCAACCTTCCTTAGAGAGCACCAGATTGACATCTTCCTCGCTCAAGAGACCTTTCTCAAGCCTAGCCACCGCACACCCTTAATTGCTAACTACCGTGTAGTTCGCAACGACAGGCTGCGGTGCCACAAAGGCGGTACCCTTATTTATTTCAAAAGGGCTCTTCATTGCATCCCAATGGACCCTCCACCCCTCTCACGACTCGAAGTTTCAATATGCCGTCTCGGCATGACAGGCCACCAACCTATTACTATAGTGTCGGCCTATCTCCCACCCATTCCCGCTGCTGAGAATCATCAACTCTTAGCAGACGACATTGCCTGACTTCTTGGGTTGAGTGATTCCGTCATAATAGCGGGCGACCTCAATGCCAAACACACAGCCTGGAATAGCACCAGGATCAATAGCAATACCAGAGGCAGACTCTTGTTTGACCTCTCCACCCACTTAAACTTCGATGTCGTGGGCCCCATGACCCCCACTCACTTCCCATACGAACCCGACCACACCCCAGACGTCCTCGACGTAGCGCTCCTAAAGAACGTCAACCTACGGTTAGGCTCTATAGAAGCACTATCAGAGCTATCGTCTGACCATCGCCCAGTCGTCATCCGACTAGCTCCCCGTACTGGCTTCTCTGACCCAGGTCAAGCACCTCAGACGAAAGTGGTAACGGACTGGAGGAAAGTAAGCGATCGGCTGAAATTCACCACATCCCCCCACTTGGACTCCATACCTGCACGCCTCGACTCTATCGCAGGACGATACGACAGCCGCGATCGACTCGTACGCGGTTCACGTACAGTCGGTCCTGAACGAATGTTCAAGGAAGGTTACAGTGGCAGAAGACTGCCGCTGGAAACTCCCTGCTGACCTGCGTGAACTGTTGACGGAGAAGAACGCGGCGGTCCGTGCTTACAGCAGCTTCCCCTGCGCGGCTAACAAAACCCATATGCGCTATTTACAGAGAACTGTAAAAAGACTCATATCGGGGTGGCGTGAGGCTGGCTGGGATAAGATGCTGGATGAGCTAGAGCCCACCCATCAAGCCTTCTGGGACCTTCAGAGGAAACTAAAATCCAATGAAGTTGTGACCATGCCTCCCCTAGTTCGTCCTGACAATTCCATCGCCTTCGATGACGATGACAAGGCTGAATGACTCGCCTCCTGCCTGGAAGCCCAGTGCTCCCCCAGTCCCCTCCAGTAGACCAAGCTCATCTCCTTGAGGTTGACGCTGAAGTCGAACGTAGAACCTCCCTCCCACCCGTTGACGACCCTGAGGATCCCCTGCCTCCCATCACCCCTGATGAAGTGCAGGACATCGTCAAAGGTCTTCAACCCAGGAAAGCGCCCGGGTCTGACGGCATCACCAACAGAGTGATCCGCCTCTTCCCTGCCCACCTAATCATCCTCTTGACCACCATCCTCAATGGTGCACTGGGGAATAACATTTTCCCACAAACGTGGAAAGAAGCCACAGTTATAGGCATTCCCAAGCCCGGTAAGCCTAAAGCCGAACGGTCCAGTTACCGTCCCATCAGCTTACTCAAAGTTCTCGGTAAGATCTATGAGAGGCTTATATATAAGCGACTCAGAGCTTACGCCGAGAACAAGGGCCTCATCCCCAACGAACAATTCTGGTTCCGTACCCAACACTCCTGTCCCCAACAGATCCTACGCATCACGGAACATATTCACGCAGGCTTCCTGCGTGGTATGTACACAGGCGTAGTTTACTTCGATATAGCGAAGGCGTTTAACAAAGTCTGGCACAACGGCTTAATCTATAAGCTGTACCAACTCGGCGTGCCTGATCGTCTCGTCCTCATCTTACGGGACTTTCTGTCAAACCGCACCTTTCGCTATAAAATCGAAGGAGCGCTCTCCTCCCCCCGCCCCATCCGTGCAGGTGTTCCCCAGGGCTCTGTACTAGCCCCACTCATTTTTACGCTCTTCACTAGCGATATCCCGAATAGCAGTAAGGCTCAACTTGCTCTGTTCGCAGACGACACAGCCATCTACTGCTCGGGACGCAGTCCAGACTGGATTCGCCTCCATCTTCAATCCGCGGTCAACAAGCTCGCTGACTGGTTTATGAAATGGAGAATTGAAGTCAACCCCCTAAAAAGCCAAGCGGTACTCTACAGGAAACCGCGGGTCACTGTCACCCTTCCACGACCCATCACCTTGGACGGCAAGCCGATCCCTTGGGAGAAGCAAGCCAAGTACCTTGGTGTGATTCTCGATCAAAACCTCAACTTCTCAGAGCACATTGAGACGGTCCGCGCTCGCGCCGCCTTCGCTCTAGGTCGACTCCACCCCCTCCTCAACCCGCGTAGCAAGCTATCGCTCAGGTGCAAAATGCGCTTGTACGCAGCTTGCATACGCCCGATTATGACCTACGCTTGTCCAGTTTTCGCACATGCCAAGCCACGTCATATCCATAGGATGCAAGTAGTCCAAAACCGATTCCTCCGTAAAGCCACAAACGCCCCTTGGTTCGTTCGAAATGAGATCCTCCATCTTAATCTCAAAATCCCCACCATCCAGCAGTTCATGAAACGCCTTTCCAAGCGTTTCTTTGACACTGCTGCCAAGCACCGCAATCCTCTTATAGCAGCGGTTGTCAATTACACTCCCTCCACCATCTCCCGACTTCGCCGCCCTCGGCATGCCCTCACAGACCCCGATGACCCCATTACCCTCCTCCAAGAGCCCAATAGGGCCACCAGCACATTACACAAAAACAGACCGACCTACCGACCTCGCCGCCGAGGTCCATCGCGACGCGCTGCACGTAGTAATCCCCTCCGCCGTCCCTTGTCCGATGAAGGCCACCCCGCGCCGCAGCTGAGCCAGTAATATCATAATGTCCCATCAATGACCTCTGAGTTTGTTTCGGCGTTTCTTCTCAGAGCTAGTACTAGGAAACGTCATGGTCATCAAACCATTAAGAACACATTCGATCCAGCCGTCCCTTGCTGTCCTCTCTAGCGACACCCTAAGCCGAGGTTCGTACCCCACAGGGGGTGCCCTTAGTGCGTAGTCGCCTAATTTTAATTTAGTTTTAAGTGCGGGCCTGGCTGGAGGCTTTAATTTTAATTAAGGCATCTACAGGAAAGTCCGATTAAGTAGTTACGGTCTCCTAGTAGCCACCTACGAGATGCCATATCAAAAAAAAAGGGGCGAGGGACATGGGGAAGTCCCCTATTCGATAGACCCCGAGGCGGAGGCGCGCGCGAGTGTCAGCTCGCGCCTCTGAGGCGATGCACGGGGTACAGGAGACGAGGCCCGGACAGACCGGGCCAGCACGAGAGTGTGGGGCTGCGGAAGAATTTACACCGGGGTGGTTTTAGTCAATAAAAGTCTGACAGACCCCGTCGCCCACCCTAGGGCGGCGGACATCCTATGAGGATTTCCACGCCGAAAAAAAAAAGGGTTACCATACCAAACAGGAGGTGCCTAGTAGGGTTGTAACGAAGCTTCGCCTCCGCTTCCGTTACTGCGGAAGTTCCGCAAAAAATCGGATCTTCGCTTCCGCCTCCGCCTCCGCACAATTTTTGCAGAGTTCTAACGGAGGTTTATTTACGTATTTATAAAATAAATAACGCGCAAGCTGCGACGCTCGACAACCGTCCGACCGCGTTTGAGCGCGAAATGGTCAAGAATGAACTAGTGCGAGGCGGGAATGTGGCAAACACAATTTGTTTCTCCTTAATTTTCATTACAAGAAGGTAATATTTTTTTTTACAAAGTATACTACTATTAATGTACGTATTTAAAATAAAAATTTTGTTTTATTAGCCATAAATTTCAATTTTTTCTATATGTACTTTCACCTCCGCCTCCGCGGAGGTGAGACTCGTTGCCTCGGCATCCGCCTCCGCCTCCGCTAACAAGCCTCCGTTACAACCTTAGTGCCTAGTTGACTTGTTCAAAAAAAGTAATAAAAAGAACCTAGAGAATGTCAGGGGAAATGAAGCAGTACCATAATCGGCCTATAATTTTCTCACAGCTGGGTTGCATTCCTTCTCTGTTCGAGATGGAGTGGACTATAACCAAAGACACTGGCCCAGTGCAGATATGGTATGTTCGAATTTACCATTTTAGGAGCACTGGTGGCGACGTAAAGGGCCCCGTGAATCTGGGCCATGACCATGTTGCCACTACTTCAATTTCTTATTTACTTTTGACCATTTACAACACACTGGGACGACACCACACTGATCAAAAGTAAACCAAGTAAAACATATCCAAAAGAGGCTATTTAGTTTTAGACCATTCACCTACCTGCATGAATAGTTCAAATAGCCGTGGCTTAAAAAATATCAATGACAGATTCTAAGGAGCCCCCGAGAACGAGGCTCGTGCTTAACGTGTCCCCTAAAAAAGAAAATTGATTTCAGAACCCACAAGTTTCTAGCTTTGAAGGAGTGGAAGTACCTACAAAGTTAGCAAAATCAAGTACATTTACGCAACAAATATTTAAGGCAGCAATATTTATACATATATATTTTCTTACAACTTTATATGCTGTGCTCTGCATCCCCTGGTCTGCGGCGACTGCAAAGAGTATAATATTATTAGGGTAAAAGAGAGCCCACTCGAGAGAATTTTGTGCATATCGTTTGAAAGCGCCCCCTGGTTTTCTGAACGTACATTAACGTCAATATGTATAAATACCTACGCATAACATAGATAAAGATAGGTATATTGTATAGTCCTATTGATTAGAGGTTATTAATGTTACTTCCTTAAAAGCTATTTTGTTTCAGTAAGTTACAGAGATTATAAATCATTGAAACAAAATAGCTTTTAGCGGAAGCAACATTAATGTAATGAATATAATAGAAATAAAACCACTTAATAAAATATAATAACAAAATATTTATTTATTTTAAACTTGTCTTATGTTCTATTACATTCAAGAGCACAGTGATGCGGCATTTTCTCTATTTTAAAAGGCACACACACAGAACACTAGCGTCTTTTCGCAATTATAAGAGTGTATTTCACAATTTCTTATGGAATCACAATTCACAGCGCACAGGTACAATACTGCGAAGACTGAACTGGTTTCCGGGTAAGATTGATTATCAGGACGGAGGAGGTCCCAAGAGATCTCAACTCGACATCAATAACACAGAAATCCTCTCGAAAACCAAGAAACATGAGTAAAATGAATACGAAACAAACAAACACGTGCAAGCCGTGACCACAAACCACAGTGCACTGCTCTAACGACAGTCTAGTTAGAAAAGTTAAATTTTATTATAGCGGCACCTATCGGCATGCCATGGGTACCAATGTTTAGGTATGCTGTTCACGTTCAAAGATGTCATTAGTCACTGCTTCAGTTGCTGTTGTTCTAAGTGAACCCCCCCAGGGCGACTGACTCGCGCGCACCAACTAATAACTACGTTTTCTGACTCATTCTGATGATTACATATTATTATAAAACAAAGTCAAATTTACTTTCCCTATGTCGCTTTGTATGATTCAATCTTTTAAACTACGTAACCATATATATAATGTTACTCTGTGTACGCAACGGATTTTGATAGTTTTTTTTTAATAGATAATGATTCAACGGGAAAGTTTTTATGTATACAGAGTGGTGCTGACAATACGACAATAAATTATTAAACATCGTGTACCTCAACACATTCTCAGTCTACCCATAAAAAAATTATATAAATAGATATATCCATTAGTTTAGTCACAGGAAATTATTTTTCATTTTTCACATTGTCTACATGATGTACATCATGTTGATAAGGAAGCGCATAAAGATTCGAAATTGAAAGTAGGGTTAGCTAAAAGTCGTAAAGAGGTCATTTTAAAAAAATAAATGCATTTTTTTTACCAGTTATTGTTTTATTTAATAATAATAGATTATTGTTCAATAATCAAGTAAAATAACAGATATTTCTAAACATATTTTGCATCTGCAAGCTGAACAAAAATAGTCAAACCCGCGTCCGTTGACATAACCGTTTTTTTTTTTTAATTTCGTAAAAAAAACTTGGTTAAATGTTTAGCATGTAATGTTTTATACCTTTCTTATTCTTTCTTTAATTAGTCTGTGTAAGTTAGAATAAGAAAAGTATACTCTACACAGGCAATATTTGTCAATTAATCCGACCCGATCCACGAAATCTCCAGGAGATTCCTAACAGACGCGAGTTTTTTGACAGAAATATCCAGGAGATTCGCTAACAAGCAGGAGGATAACCCTAAATTGGTTTGTTTACTTCTATTTATGGAGCTAGGCGATGGTATAGGTATGGTAGTATATTTTAATTTACGAATTCCGCTACAGTTAAATTAAACTACATATTATTCCTACATGGATTATTTTTTGAAGCATTTACTTGTGTCAGCAGTATGCCATGCTATCACTGCCTTTTTATTTGATTTGATGATTATTTGCTCAAAATTTAAATCTTTTAAAACCATATTGCTAATCCATAATTCAGCATATTTTCACGCTGCCGAGGATGATTGATGTGTCAAGGTAAAAAAAAAACAATAATTCATCTTGTAATTTATAATGATTAAATTCATAATAATTAGATACGGTCAGAAAAAAAAAGATTAACATGAAATGTAGGTACCTATTCGATAATGTAGGTAATTTTTGGTATTTTAACATTTATATAATCGAAATTATTTTAAATCTATTTGAAAACCTACCTCTCCTGCCATCGATACGTTATAGTTTTTTATTCAAAGTAAACAAAACAAGATGGCAGGCGAGTGGGTTTTCAAATAGATTTAAAATAACTTCGATTAGACGCAATTGCCCCAAAGACGCAATTGCCCCGGTTGACCTCATCTATTTTTGTTTGTTATATTCACCCCCACTACCTACTAATGTGAAATAGGTATAGACGACAGCACATCAAGCTACAGTAGAACCTCGATAAGTCAAACTTCGCTAACTTAAATACCTACCTCTATAAGTGCAAAAAAATAATATGCTCCCTTCCCATCAGAGCCCAAAAGCTCGATAACTTAAAATACGCAACCTCTATAACTTAAATAAGTAATCTCTGTATTGGCCCTCAGTAACTTAAATAAATGTTTCCACAACCTCAACCAACAGGAAATTGTTTGTCAATGAGTCATTATGAAATAGTGTACAAAACAAAAGGTTTCGGTATTTATTGCTTGCATGTGCAAGCAATAAATACATTTTATGTCACCTATTGTTTACTTCTTCGAAATTCTTTAAAGCTTTGCGGCGGTTAGCCTTAAGACAACAGCTTTTTTGGATCATAAGTTTTTGATCCTGTTTTTGAGTCCTGGAAACATCGCTTTACCTACTGTGTGATAAAACTAAATTCATTGAGTCCAAGGCCAAGGTGGCTGCCAGAAAACTTGGCGTCATCGCGAAGGTCCGGCGGTACTTCACACCGGGGCAGCTTCTAATGTTGTACAAAGCACAGGTCCGTTCGTGTGTGGAGTACTGCAGCCACATTTGGGCTGGTGCTGCGAAATGTCACCTGGCTACTTTGGATTCAGTGGAGAGGCGTGCGAAGAGGCTAATTGGTGACCCTGATTTAACTCGAGACGGTCTCCAAAGCCTAGAGCACAGGCGTAGAGTAGCCAGCCTTTCGGTTTTCTATAGGATGCATTTTGGGGAGTGTGCGAGGGAATTGCATGATTTAATTCCCCCATCTCCGTTCCACCATCGGACGACCCGTCGTACGGCGAGTTTCCACCCTTACGTTGTTAACACTACTACAATCCGGACGAAGCGTTTCGCCTCCTCCTTTATACCGCGTACATCAAGGGACTGGAACAACTTGCCGGCGGCGGTGTTTCCGTCGGACTGCAATTTGAGTGTCTTCAAGGCTAGAGTGAATAGGCTCTTAATGAACTAGCACGCCTTACCATCAACGATCGCATCGCTGCTTACCATCAGGCGGGATTGCGGTCAAGCGCTGGTTTATAAATAACTAGCTTTCCGCCCGCGGCTTCGCCCGTGTGGTGTTTGATTATATCGCGCTTTTTAGATTTCTCTCGGGAATATCTAATTGTTCCGGGATAAAAGGTAGCCTATGTTCTTTCTCAGGGTCTCAAGATTGTCTGTGCCTAATTTCATCAAAATCGGTTGAGAGGTTTAAGCGGGAAAGCGTAACAGACAGACAGACAGACAGAGTTACTTTCGCATTTATAATATTAGTAGGTATGGATTAAAAAAAAAAAAGAAACTGGCTTTAAATGAGTTCAAACAGAAAACTAACAACAAGCAAAAGGAAAGTTGTTGCGGCTCAGTTTGGCATAAATGAGAGTACATTATCAATCATCGTTAAAAAAGCTGAAATCTTGAAGAAACAAGAATCAGGAGAAATTCTTCAATGTAGAAGACGAATCGCAGAATTCCCTAATTTAGAACAATGTTAATAATGTGAAAATAGGAACAAGGGTACATACCTACCTCTATATTAACCTAAGTTTTCATACTTGTTTTGTTTACTTTCCCACTTGTTTTGTTTACTTTGAACAAAAAACTATAACGTAAAGATGGCAGGAGAGGTAAGTTTTCAAATAGATTTAAAATAATTTCGATTAGACGCAATTGCCCCAGTTGACCTTATCCCTAACATAGATCCTCGATAACGTAAAATATTTTATGTTTCCCTTGGACTTTAACTTATCGAGGTTCTACTATACTACAATCTATCAGATTTCCTTATTAGATTTTCAACTTTATGTCTAAAGTGTTAAGGCTCAAGGTTGACTGGGAATATTTGACAGTTTCGGGTAGCTTAACCTGCTGTCATCCGTACCTACTCCATTAAAAAACGAATAAACCATATAGTCGTAAGATTTTCTTTTTTTTCCCTAGATAAAATCCTGACTACACCCATGGGTACCTACAAAATATAAACTCTTTTTGCGTTATTTTTATATGCGAAGGTTTATGACGTCAATACTTTGATATTAAACTTACATAAAATAAGGATATCTCTATGTTTTATCCAGAACTGCATATCAGTAGGTACAACATTTTTACACCCGTGCATAATTATCATAGACAAAGCACTACTATGTAAGAAATACAGTTTACAATCTTAAACAATACTAGACTACATCATCAATTTGCTTTACAGGGCTTTCACAGTATGTACTGCTGTATAGGTATGGCCCAGTCCAATTCTGTAAAAATCTGACCGTGAAAAATTAGGTGGGGTGAGCTGTCAATCTCTACCATCATGTAGTTTGAATGACACCTCATTCCACGCTCACTTTAGTTTACGGTAAGGTGCGATTGGCCGAAGTAAGATGAGTTTTCTAATGACAATAACTGCAAGATGGATGGCACCGTTTCCCGTCTACACCACAACGACAGCCGCCGCTAGTATCGCCTTTGCCGCCCGGCCCCCAGCGCCGTCCACGTGTCACCCAACATATCTCCGTTTTGCACGCTGAGCACTTCACCCAATCACAGCCCCATTTTTTTGTTATTATGGCACTGCATTGAGGACATTCTAGAGCTTCTCCCTTGCTAATTAAGGAATTGAGAAGTGTTCGTGTACCATCGTCAGTTTCGTTTGAATTGGTGCTCTTAATCGCCGCTTGCCTAAGTATAGCGCGATGCTGCTCACAAGTGTGTCCATCGTGAATAGCCTTAACAAAAAAAAAAAAAGTTAACATTAGGTACTGTCTAGTCAGAAAACAGAGTCTGATTTACACACTTAAGTAATGGGCCGTTTGCCAAAACGAACAAAGATACTCTCGAACATAATAATTTTCCGGCATTGCGTGGCTGCGACATTGTTGACAATGTTTTTAACTGGTTTGAATTGAATATTTTCCTTTTCTATCTTGTTAATAAAATATATAATTATTAATAAAATATCTTGAAAATGTGTCTGTGATTTGACACATTTTCCTACTCAAAATCAAATACAGTTTTGGTCCGTCTAGTTAGGGAAACATTTATTAATAGGTAGTTATCTACGGGGCATACTTATAGATTTACAGATATCCCAAGAGAAGTATGCGATTTGGAAATTAGGTCCATTTCTGGAAATATTACAGTGCGACGATCAGATATGTACTTATATTGTTAGAAAAAAGGAGGTACAGTCAGCTTAAAAATACGATTAACGCGAAATTATTCAATACAGTACCTACTTTTGGCATTTTAAGACAGGACGCTAAAAGTTAAAGAGAGAATCACAGTGGTGTTCTGGAATTAAATGTCATTTCGATCGAAAACTAGTGTGTTAGTTGACTTTTGTTGCTGTCTGTACTTACATAATCAGCCTATAAGGGACACACAGGCCTCTTCGGTGAGAGGGAGTGGGACGTAATCGTGCGTGCGTAATCTACGTGGTAGACCACGCAGGCCCAGCGAGGGTTGCTAGATGTCACATGTCATCTAAGTTTTGTCTCTAGGACACGCCGGTTTCTTCAAGATGTTTTCCTTCACCGCTTTGAAAGCAGTGGTGATGAAATAATTTACACAAAGTAAAGCGCTTGATAGGTTCGAACCTACGATCTACAACTTGTTGTTGTTATGGACCTACAAGTTGCAGCCGATACCATTCTCGAACCTGTTTTGTTGCTGACTCAGCTGACTATCAGACTGCACTTATCTATTTTTTATTACCATGATTACAAAAATAATACTTAGGTACACTGAACAGCAAATAAAATGGTAATCACGCATCACATCAAACATGTATTTTCGGTCAAAGCATGAGACGCCCTCAGTGGCGGCGTAAAGGGGGGGCGATGGGGGCGGTCCGCCCCGGGTGCCAAGCATCAAGGGGTGACAAAATCTTACTCAAGATCTACAATGAGCCAAATACGACTTTCCAGTCTATCCATATTGTCCATTGAAAAGGAGACGAAAGTAAATTTTGATAATGTCATTGAGTCATCATCATCTCAGCGTATAATCCCGGTTGCATCCGCGGCTTTCGCGTTGGAGCCCTGGATCCGCTTTCCTACACTTACTGCTCCATTTCGCACGATCTCTGGCATCCCGTGGGGTGAGATTGTTGACACGCATGTCATCTCTAACAACGTCAAGCCAACACTTCTTTGATCTACCTCGCTTGTTCCGGCCCATGTCAAGACATTTGTTACCCACGTAACATTCGGTTTTCGTAAGACGTGACCGTACCAGCATAGGCGACCCTCTTGCAGTTTGTCTGCTATGTCACGGACACGAAGAATGCGACGGATGCGGGAGTTCCTGATGCGGATTTTCCGCATAACTCCACATATCGACCGCAGGATATTCATCTCCGTGACACGCAGCTCCTGCTTGTTTCGCTCAAGCACAGGTCACGCCTCACTGCCATACAAAAGAACAGGTCTAATGATGGTCTTATAGACCTGTCCCTTAAGCTTTACCGGCATTTTGGAGTCACAAATGACACCTGTCACCTCAATTTTGCGTAGCTGCGAAATTACGTGCCTTAACGTCGCAATCAATGTCACCGGATGCGTGGAGCACAGACCCCAAGTATTCAAACTGGTCTGTACACTCAACCATGTCTCCGCATATGCACAAAGACATAGGGGTCTATCGTGTTGCTGACCATGTACACCGTCTTCGCCACATTGAGTTTAAGACCTCTGTTCTCAAGCGAATTCTTCCACACATACACCCGCCGCACCAAACTTTCCCTGTCCGCGTCTGCCAGCGCGATATCATCAGCATACATGAGCAGCCAGGAAGGTTGCTCATGTGAATTCTTGATGCTGTCTGACAAGACGTCCAATATCACGCTGAATAGAAACGAACTAAGGACGGAGCCCTGGTGAACTCCGACGGTAATGGGGAAGAGTTTAGTGGCGCAACAGCGGTCCTAACAACGGAATCGGAATTACCTCAATTCCGATTGTGTTGACATGTCTCGAATTATGTCAACATAGGCTTCTGGTACCACTTTGGACCTCAGTGCCCACCAGATCAGCATATGCAGAGGCGTGATCTTCGATCTGTATCTCCCCATGGTGATCTTAAGGGAGAAGATAGGCTCCATGATTGCGTAACCTGGACAGAACCCATATTGACACGTCGAGACAGCACACTCCTGCCGGATCCGGGAGTCTAAAATCCTCTCAAAGATCTTCATGGTGTGGGACATGACCTTTACACCGCGGTAATTACCACACTCATGTACCGAGCCCTTGCCTTTGAAGACTGCAGTGATAATACTCAGCCTCCATTGGTTCTGGATTTTGCCGTACAGGAGCACGCGGTTCAGGAAGTTCGTTAACATGCCCACACCGCGAGGACCCATCCCCTTTCAGGCCTCAATGGGGACTCCGTGAGCTCCGACAGCTTTCCGATTCGCCATGCGACGAAGAGCAGTTTGGATTTCCTCAGGTGTTATCGGGGGCATAAATCCAAGGTTCGGAGGGAGTTCCGATGATAATGTCATTGAGTGTTTTTGTAAAATAAAGTCACGTAAACACGTTTAATATTTGTCGTTTTATTTTGAGGGTGCTCGATAGTTGGGCACGCCACAATAGCGGCGGTTAGTCCCCTCTTTGAGGAGTGGCTAGAGAGGCGCCACGGCGCCCTCACCTTCCGCCTGACGCAGGTCCTCACCGGACACGGTTGTTTCGGGAGGTTCCTGTTCTGTATAAGGCGGGAAGAAACGCCAGGGTGTCACCATTTTGTGGATCGCTCTGAGGACACGGTGGAGCATACGGTGGAGGTCTGCCCGGCTAGGGTAGAGCACCGCCGTGTCCTCGTAGCGGTGATCGGCGGCGATCTCTCGCGTCTGACCCTGGTCCAGGCCATGGTCCGGAGCGAGAGTGCATGGCAGGCCGTCACCTCCTTCTGCGAAGCAGTAATTCTGGCAAAGGAGGAGGCAGTGAGGCAACGGGAATCCTAGCGCCCTCACGCCACTAGCCGCCGCAACGGAAGACAACATCGAGCTCCCGGCCACCGTAGGCGCGGGCCTGCGGGCGGTGAGCAGTGGGCAGCTCACCGCCCGGTAAGGACCAGGCCCGAGTCGACGGCGCGTCGTGTTTCACGCGCGCCTCAAAGAGATGTCAGCACATCGTGACGGGGTCCACGAAGACCGATGCCTCCTGGGTCAGGGTTTCGGGTTGGTTAAACAAGAAACCGTGGCCTTGGCCATCCCACAGGCAAGTGAAGAAACACGGATGGGTTTTAGTCAGTAAAAGTCTGACACGCCCTTCCGCTCCGCCCAGAGCGGGAGAAGTAATTTGATGACTTCCCATCCCAACAAAAAAAAAGGGTGCTCGAATAGAAAGTCGCCCCGGGTGCCAACCTATGCTACGCCGCCACTGGACGCCCTCTCATAAGTACAGTTGCAGGATTTATACTTTTTATAAAAATCGAATTTCAGTCAAGGTAGCGGGTGGCTGGGTTTATTCACTGTTCAGTGTAGAATAACAGAGAAATGGTAGGTGCACAGTAGATACACATCGAATATTTACTTTTATAAGGGATTCTGGTCTGTGTTGGGACTTTGTGCTAATTCGGATTGGCGAAACAAATATGTATTACAATTACTTAGTTAAACCAGAAAGGAGTGTGTATTATAAAATAATAATACTGGCCGACAATTATTAATACCTACTGCATGGCTAGGGCCTCTTTCTTCTCCTCTTTACATACATGCACGCACATTACCTACTACCCTAGCTTAAGGTTTAATTGTAAGTATGTTACAAATATGATTGTTCGTAAATTATTTAGCTGTATGGTAGTACGTATAACGCTTATTAGATCAAATTAAGAAAACGCAATTTACCTGGCATGGAACACAGTTGATGCATTTGCATACGGGGCACGGGAAACGTTGAACACCCGGTTCGCATAACGCCCAACCTTTACAATCACGAGTACGGCAATGAAAGGCATTTCGAGTCCCACTTTCTGCGGCTGCTAGCCCTCGCGCCAGCCAACGTTCATAGTCCTGAGCAGGCACGAGGGCGCGAATTTCTCGTTCTTGCAGCATTCCCCGACAGCCCATAGCCGGACAGGGGACATCTGGTTCTTCACAATGACGCACCACATCGGTTAAACAATCCTTGCAGAAAATGTGTACGCATTCGCGCAACACTACTCCTTGACCGGGTGGATACTCTTCCATACAAACTCCACACTCAAAATTTTCTGCATTTGAAACTAGTGCTTGTTGCTCCAGCTGTACCAGTTCATTATAAACGTTGCCGGTTTTTTTCTGCTGGTCATTTGTGTCCTTACTCACTTTATCATTGTGCTTTTGTGAATTGGTTTCCAATTTAGTTTCTGAAATTAAATTACAAACAAGGTAATTTAATTTGGTTCATTATTTCAACGAGTGTAAGGGAATGTAAGTGGAGGAGCAGTTGTGGCCCAGTGATAACGGCCCCGACTACTCCCCAACGCATTAGCCTATGTGTAAATAAGTTCATCTCTATTGCTTCCAAAACTGAAAGAAAACGTCGCGAGGATACCGAATATCCTAGACTCCTAGTACCTACATACAAAAGGTGGACAACTTTTAGTATTTGAAGTATAAATAAATATCTACCAAATACTATAAAAGTTTTGGCCGCAACCATTCTTAGATGTAATGTACGTGTGCTACTCCTTCGCCTCTACTCACATTTCCAGTTAGTCCATCAATGCCTATTTCACAGTCCGTAGTCTACTGCAGCAGTAGGTACTACTACTGTTATAAAGTTGAGGTAAGTACTATTTTGTAAGAAAACAACTGAATTACGTATGTACCTACCTGATTCTACTACACATAAATAAAACGGTGCGCTGAAATCTGGGCCAGCGAGTGATATGATGGGTGTGGTGTCGTTAACACACAGAGCACGACCAACAATCCAGCGTTGTAGATTCGTTGCTAGACCAAGTGATGTCTCGGCTTCTCGGCGAAGGTCTCCTATACACGCTTGGCGGTTTATACGCAGATGTACAGGACCCCTTGTGGCTTCTCGGTCCTCGACCAATACTGCTATTCTAAAACATATTTTTTTACATAAATACAATAAATATTATAGGGGGTAGCGGGGACAGAAAGGGCAAGAAGGGAAATATTGATTAAAAGTTTAGGAAAAGATAGGAGGTAGATAATAATTAAATGATACAATGGGCAAGCGTAAGCACTAATTCTTTTTCGCTTTATACAATATGTGGATCCGTAAAGGTATTGTTAGGCATCGATAACTGATTCTACTAATGCCTAACAAGCCGAGCTAAACTTAAAAAAAAATCCCCCTAAAAAATAAATATTATTTCGCAAAAGGTGGCAAATTAATACATGTGCAATGTATAGGCTTTAAATTATATCTCTTCAAGTTTAATCTATATGCTAATCTTTAAAGCTATACGTTTATTCTTACTTCTTATATGAGATAACTTCATATGGTACAGACGACAGGACATCAAGCTACTACAATCTGTCAGATCTCCTTATTAGATTTTCAACTTTATCTATAAAGTATTAAGGGTCAAGGCTGATTGGGAATATCTGACAGTTTGGGGTAGCTTGACCTGCTGTCGTCCGTAACTATTGCGATATTTCGAAAAAGTTCAAAATTGTATAATCAGGCATTTTGTGGCTATATCTGTGATATCAGCTATTATCTTTATTCTTTCTTTTTATATGAGATAACTTAATATTGTATGACGAGTTTTAGAAAAATGTTCATATTTATGTATGACTCTTACTGAAGTGCTATGGGTGATATTATCGACCGAATATTGTTCTTAGTTCGTATTTGATCCTGAAAGTAAATTATAAATTGGTGTAACTAATATTTAGTGTTATACTTACGTAGCTTTGTTGTCATTGTGTTTGTTAGGGGAGTCCTTTTCTTTGCGCTGTGTATCTTCGACCAGTTTATTTTGATCAGGTTTCAATGTAGGGGTGTTTGCATTAGAAACTAACGATGTAGTTACCTTGTTTGGTACAATAACAGCACTTGTGTTAACTTTAACAACTGGAACTCTTGATGACGGTTTTTCTTTAACTAGGTTTGACATTGGACTTTGAGGTGAAATGTGTTCTTTTTTGTTAGAATCGTTATTTTTAGTGGATATTTTAGTATTTTGTTCACCATTGCCTGTCTTTAATACTTCATTATTGGATGATGATGTCGAAGGTTGAGATAATATTTGAGACGAAAATGACAAAACAGAACACGATAAACGCAACTGCGCTAGTTTAGCAGCTGCTTCTGCTGCTGCACGCTCGTCTCCTCGAGCTATCGATCTTTCAAGCAGATTGATTAGATCTCTACGTCTAGAATGCTGATCTTGTGTCTCAGTATTCTTCGTCGAATTGTGTTCTTTTGTTAACGACGGCAATTTTGATATTTTTTCCTGAGGTTTATTTGATTCTGGGACTTTCCTAGCCTCAGGTAATTTTACTGGTGGTTTGTCTTTTTGTGATATATTTAGGTCTACTTTACTGCAGTTCTCTATATTGGTTTTATGCTTGTTTTCTACTTTAATGAAGGATGCACTTGTTTGAGATGTAGAAGGAACAGCCAGCTTATCAGACGGTGGAGTTGAAACGCCTGTTTTTTGAGAGATTTGGTGTACTTTGTCTAAACTTACTTTATCGGGATTTATAATTTCGTTTTTTAATTCTTTTTGGGCAATATTTGTCGATTGTGGTTTATTTATGACGGAACTCTTAGGTACATACATTGGATTCAACAGCGACGATATTTTTAATGGCGTATTCAATATGTTAATATCTTGTGTTTGTGGTGCTTTTTCAGGTTCTTTAACTTTAACGCGGCTATCATCAACTTCAGTTTGCGCGACACTTTCATTCTGAGTTGCAAGTTTGACTGCCAGGTTCAAATTATCGTTCATATTTTTTTGATATGCTGATACAACTTGTGCTACTAATGTAGCTTGTGCTGGAGACGGGGTTTTTTGTGAACTCGTCGATTCCGGCACAGATTTTACACCCACGTTTGTCGTTAATGGCTGGGAAATAGAATTTGTTTGCTTTACATCTCGCGTTGTTGTTCCAACTCGAAGAGTAGGTGTTTCTGTAGAGTAAGATTTCTTCCCTGAGCTACCTGGTTCAACAGAAGTTTGTTTTTCTGATTTGTTGAATAAATTATGTTTCGGTCGTTTAGGAAGTGAATCTTTCATTTCTTTCAACATTTCTTTAAGTTTTTGTTTGTCTTCTGCATCATAACTTCTATTCGGTAACAAGCCTTTTCCCATTTGTGTGTAAGCTTCATTAGAAGTTTTAGCTAGTGCTTCTTTGTTATCTTTAACATTTTCAGAAGACTGCACTTTATGTTTTGATACACAATGGAGGCACGTAACTACTGTTGAATCATATTTTCTTAAACAACGAATACAAAACCAAGACTCAGCTTGGTCAGAAGTGTGTGCCCCGGTCTTGTGATATGTAGTATTGTTATTTTGTTCCGCTGCCTTCAATTTACATGTTTCAATTATTTCAGCCGCCTGTTTATCTAATTCACTAATACTCGGAAGTATTTTTACAGCAGAAGTATCTATATATGAATTTCTTTTCTTACCGTCAAATATTTGTTTCAAAAAACTTTTTTCGCGTTTTAGTTTTGTGTCTTTAGTGCTTGCGTCTTTCTTACTATACTTTTCTGATTTACAACCCATCGTTACATCGTTATGTCTTGTTTTGGATTTATCTTGATAAGCGTTAGAACTCATTTGAGCAGCACTAGTGTTTACTTCGTTTTTCGAAATGTCTTTGTTCTTTTCCAATAACCTTATAGGTGGTTGTGGTGCAGGTCGCTTTCTTGTATAACCGCGCGGTAGAGATGCAGACGGGCCAGCGGCCGAAACAGGGGGCAGAGGTGCACGTCGCTTACCAGGAACGTGTGCTAACCGACGTTGATAACACTCACTCGTAGCTCTCCTGTCGCGATCCCATCTACTGCCAGACTCAGCGTTTATTCTTCTTACTGGCGGAAGACTAAAAGCGTCGTAACCACAATTTCCTTCACTCTTGAATAAACCGTATTTGCGATGAAGCGTAATATCACGGTCGTGGTGACGACGAAGGTTTCTATCATGCACTCTTTTTTTGTATGAGTCTGTAGGAGGGCCCGGTGGTGGCACTACTATTGGTCCTCTCGCAGGTTGATAGCGCGCTGGCGTTAGGAACGCGAAACTTGCCACCGTTCTGTCAGAGCCGGCGCTGGAGAGGCTTTCACTGGAAACGGAGCGGTCGTCGCGCCGGAGCCAAGAGAATAACGTCCACAAGCCCGTAGACAGTGGACGAGGGCGACCCTCTACCTCTACGTCGTTGTTCATCACCCCTGTAATGGAATGCATTCAAAAATATTTATACATTTTGTTGTTTTTAAACGGCTTTGTAATACTTTATTTATTTTTAGATGCATTGTAAATTAAACTTATAGTAGTTTTTCAGAATTATTAGGAGGATCTTGCGCTTCAGTTTCCCCGTCCGTATCAAGGGAGTGTCGACTAAGTACGAACTCAAAATGCTTTGAGCCAAAAATAAGCTAAAACTAAAGTAAAATTTTTTATTAACGCACTAAAGTCACCTCAAGGCAAGCAGTGCAATTCTGTAATCATCTTCAAATTCATCATCCAAACTTAGGTGGCGTGAGCTGTCATAAAAACGAATGCTGAGATTGACACCATTGTTAGCTCACTTTACCGAACTTTTTACGATGAGATTTTTGCAGAATCGAGATTTTAATCACTTCACCTAGGGTGTTTTTCAAATTGTGGTCAATTTGTCAAATTTCTTTATTCGATTTTCAACTTTATCCCTAAAGCGTTAAGGCGCTAAGTTGATTGGGAATATTTGAGAGTTTCGTGTAGCCTGATCTGCTGTCACAGCACATACCTACCACACATACACACCACACACACCTAGCCACACATACATACACACCTACACACCTACATACCTAGCTACGTCCTATATGTTATGATCGCGGATAATAATATTTTGATCAATAGGTATACAATCTGACATTGACCTGTAAATTGCAAAGACGTAACAATATTTGAGTTTTGCGAGTTAATCAGGCGCTTTCGCCTTATTTTAAAACAAAATAGAATAATTCCCAATTAGAATTTATCAAAGAATAGAAGCAATACGCCTATCACAGAAATCGTAATAACAAGTTAATTACGGTTTCTGTAACGCCTATATTTGATACTTCAGGATTATACAGTTAGGTAATTTCTAACATTATTTACACTAGGTACTTCGATGACTCGTTTGTCTATATGACGATACTGTTAGATGGCCAGATAGGTTAACTATGCATCAATTAGATCAGTGGGTACTTACGTTGTGGTGAATCAATTCGGGTTCATAAGTTTCGTGTCTACTGCAAACTAGAACATATTAACCTCATTTCAGCATTTTATTGAGCAAAAAGTAGGCTTATTACGTTATTCACTTGATAATTTTTTTTTTTCAATAATTTCCGTAAGTAGCACATTTGATAGAAATCAGTAAGATTCTCTTGTTATGTATCAACATAGACTATCGATAAATGGAACCGAACGTTGATTTGTGGACTAAATGTATAAACAGCGATCGCACTCGGTTCTCGACTGTGAACAAAGCGAGGTCGCACTCGGGCACTGGCGATTAGCTGCGACTGCGCCGCTCTCCGCCCGCCCAGCTATATTTAGAGGAACTTCGCGACTTCGTTTTTGCTATTTTCATTTCATTCTTACACTAAAGGTGCTCCGACCTCACTTCTTTTAAATGTGAACTTCCTGGCGCTACTTGATCAATTATCTTATAGAAACTGTTATTGTTACATTATTTGGCAAATAGGTCAAATTAATACAGATTGTGTCCTATAATACATTGAATGCATCATCATCGGCAAGATATCGGCACGAGTAGCTATGTACTACCCACGCATACACGTCATCTTTGGAGTTTCAAACAATTCATTGAAATATTACAAATAGAAGAAACATCCAAAGGGTGAGAACGGGACCCTATTACTAAGACTTCGCTGTCTATCTGTCACCAGGCTGGACCTTATGAACAGTGTTAACTAGACAGCTGAAATTTTCACAGATTGTGTAGGTATTTCTATTGCCGCTATACCAACATATACTAAAACAGAATAGAATACCATTTAATATTGGAAGGTAAGGACCAGGGCCGGGTCGACGCGCGTTGTTTTACGCGCGCCTCAAAAGAGATTTTAGCACATCGTGAAAGGTCCACGAAGATCCTTGGCAGGGTCAGTGTTGCGGGTTGCTCAAAAGAGAAACAGTGGCCTTGGCGCACAGGCAAGTGAAGGAACACGGGTGGGTTTTAGATAGTAAAAGTCTGACACGCCCTTCCGCTCTACTTAGAGCGGGAGAGGTCATTTGATGATTTCCCATCCACAGAACGGAACCTTTCATGCGCCGACTTGCACTTGGCTGGTTTTTTTTTTTTTCTATACATCAATTTGTTCATAGATAACTAGCTTTCCGCCCGCGTGGAGTTCGGTTATATCGCGCTTTTTAGATTTCCCTCGGGAATATCAATTTTTTCCGGAATAAAAGGTAGCCTATGTCCTTTCTCAGGGTCTAAAGATTTTCTGTGCCAAATTTCATCAAAATCGGTTGAGAGGTTTAAGCGGGAAACCGTACCAGACAGAGTTACTTTCGCATTTATAATATTAGTATGGATTATGGCTATTCTTTGGTACCTTGTTTTCTCTCTCTTTTCTTTTAACTTTGGCATGGTCTGGCATGTTGAGTAATATGGCCTACACAAATATACTTTCTTTGGTATTGTTTGTCGAATCATTGAGCTCAGTTTTGAATTGACCGCAAGATTTTTGACCAATGCATGCACTGACTGGACGTCACAGGTCATCTCGAATCTGTGGGATTGTTTTCTCAAAAGACCATTTCAGACATCGATCGATCGATTTTAGGATTTAATGAAGATTATGTCTGTCCGTTAAAGGATACTGTATCCTCGTGAGTTTGTTTCGACTTTTCTTCTCAGGCTAGTCATATAGGAAACTCCAAGCTCATCTTGTTTTTAAAGTATGCTTGTGGTGTAGCGTTTGTACAGACGACAGCACATCAAGCTACTACAATCTGTCAGATTTCTTTATTAGATTTTCAACTTTATCTATAAAGCATTAAGGCTCGAGGTTAATTGGGAATTTATGACAATTTCGGGTAGGTTGACCTGCTGTCGTCCGTACGAGCCTACATAGAAAACATAATCATTTATTATTTTATCACTTATTTCAATTAACTATACTCTAGGTTAACAGTATTGTACAGACGTCAGCACATCAAAATAATACAATGTACTAAATTATTTGGTAAGTTTCAACTTTCTGGCCAAAGCTTTAAAGTTCAAGATTGATTGGGAAAATTTACCTGTTTCGGGTAGGTTGACGTGCTGGCGTTCGTACCTAAGGATTTAAGAAAGGGCAGTACATAGTAAAAATATCGAAAGGCTGTTGGAATAATTTAATTTCTCTTTCCGTCTTGGAAATATTTACAGCATACCCATTATTGGTGGTCTACGGTATTTATTGGCTTATTTCTTCAGGCGCCGCTTTCGTTTTCGCAGAGTGTCCTTCAACAGAGCTATGGATGACTAATAAAGAGGCGGCAACACGTGCTGTTAACTCAGCTTGATTTAATTCATGAGCCCACTCGACGCGCCCCCACTGCCTTAACTATAACAAATAATAAAATTAGATTTTGTATCTCAATAACGTAGTAGTAAGTACTGATAACTGAGTATTCGCGTGCAAAACGATCACATTTAAGGTCTGCCTATACAATATGTAAAGAAACCCTGTCCGATCCGTGAAGGTATTGTTAGGTATCGTTAACTGATTCTAATAATGCCTACAAAGCCGGGCTAAACTTAAAAAAAAATCCCCCAAAAAAAATAAATATTATTTCGAAAAAGCGAGGTAACTTAATGCATGTGCGGTAGGCAACCCGATAGCCCCGCCCCCTTCACCCGCGCATGTATGCGCGGGTGAAGGGGGGCGGGGCCATGCGGCACGTGGTCGCATCGCTATTCGCTCCGTCACAAATGGTGTTGTCAGTTTTTTAAAAATTACCAAATTTCGGGGAAATTGGAATTAATACCCGGGAAAAAAAGATTATTTCAAAATTCATTATTATTGTTACTGTGATGATTATGTAAAATTTTATATTATATTTGGTCAAGTGTTTACCTGACCTTTATTATCCTTATGGGTCGGACAGGGTTTTCTTTACATATTGTAAAGTCGTGAAATTAATGTTTCTGGAACTAAAAATGTTAAAAGTAGGGTAACATGAAATTATACATTATAGTACATGGAATGCCATCGGCTGTCGTATATTTGTTTTGTAACTTGCTATCTATTGCTTTCGTCAACCTCCTTAGCGTAGCGGTAGCGAATGCGGCCGCTGCGCAAAGAGGCGCGGGTTCGATCCCCACGCAGTGCAAATATTTGTATGCATGAATATGAATATTTGCACTGGTCTGGTCGTGCCTCGGAAAGCACGTTAATCGTTGGTCGCGGTGGCCATACGAACATCTAGTGGCAGTCGTTACGGGTTGTTGGAGACCTCAAAAGACCAACAATTGGTCTAACTGCAATGCTTCGATATCGCCTTCGGGTTGTGGAGGTCAGACGGCCGTCGCTTTACGGAAAATATCGAAGTTTAGCCAAAATCAGCAGTTAGACTGGTAAAGCGGACCCCAGACTCCAAAGCTGAAAAGCCTCATTGATATTATCAATCATCATCATCTCAGCATTAATCCCAGTCGCATCCGAGGCATTATCTATTGCATTCATTATTGCTTTTCAAATCTACATGGATAAAGCATCGAAGAAACGTGTTAAAAATTAGCAAAACAAATAAAAGTGGAGCTCGGGAAATAATTTTTAAAGTATAGGGGCGATGTTTGCTAGAACACGAAGCTGGACAAATTTTATCAAATTTGGATGATATTTATGCTTGAACAGTTGCTGAAACAGGTATGTAATCGTGTTATAGTTTATTTTTATCTACTAAAAGTTTCAAAATTACTAAGTAAACTATTTTAACACTAAAATGAGGATTGTTTACATTGCGCATTTATAGGGTAGATTGCGAATATAAGTAGAACATACTGTAGTGCGACTAACACAATTTTGATACTTTAGGGGATTTAATTTAGCGCTGATTTAAAAAGTGAATTATATCATGTTTGTTAGGAATTAAAATTAGTGCTATCCATCTTCTGATAGAAAATACAAATTACATATTATTTTTAATCTTGCAGGAAAATGTGAGAGTAATCCCTATATCAAGATATAGCAGGCTGATGACAGCAGTAGCGGAGACATTGTTAGTGACGCAGCTGACAATGAAAATACTTTTTAACGAAGAATATTTGGAATCAGATGATGACACGTTAAAACATATAATAATAAATATGTATGAATGTTTTTTTTTTTTTGTTTTAGTCATACTATTTAAACGCCAGAGACCATAGATTTGTGCTTTCATTAACACCAGTTTTGCTTCTAGTACAAAATAATGTGCTAGTATCAAAATGATTTCAGTCACACTAACAGGGCTTCTATATGCACGACCGCAGTGCCCTCATTTATTTTCACACCTTTATAGACGGACAATAATAAAAATCCACATCTCTTTCTTGTAGTCTCGATTCATGTTGAAATATAAATACAGCGAGGCGATGGGGTGCAAAAACACTGACACTTTTTACCGCTCTTCACTCGGTCACTTCAGTTTACTCTCCCTCCGTCTTATGAATTTTCAATTACGTGTCTTACCTAATCGTTTAATTTGTATTTTTTACCCATTCCAAAAAAGGGCACAACGCAGTAAAAGAAATTTTCACTTCAAAAATAGTTTTTTTTTTTATTATACTGGATGTATACTGGCCGACGCTATAATGGCGACATAAAAACACACGTATTTGGTTTCGCTTTTCCATTTCATGAAGATGATATTAAAATTTCATTAAACGTGCTATATTCATTATTTAAACTTTTCTAAAATAGCATATTTGAGTCATCATCATCATCACAGCGTCAATCCCAGTCGCATCCGAAGCCTTTTCAGCTTTGGAGTCTGGGGTCCGCTTTACCAGTCCAACTGCTGAAATGGCTAAACTTCGACATTTTCCGTGAAGCGACTGCCGTCTGTCCTCCACAACCCGAAGGCGACATCGAAGTATTGCAGTTAGACCAATTGTGGGACTTTTGAGGGCTCCAACAACCCGTAACGACTGCCACTAGATGTTTGTATGGCAACCGGGACCAACGGCTTAACGCGCTTTCCGAGGTACGACCAGACCAGTGCAAGTATTCATATTCATGCATACAAATACTTGCAATGTGCGGGGATCGAACCCGCGCCACCTTGCGCAGCGGTCGCGTCCGCTACCGCTACGCCACGGAGGCTATCAAAATAGCATCTTTGAATAACCATTACTTAAATAAATGTGGCGTAGGGTCCTTTTGCAATTAAAAACTTACTAACAGAGAGAGCTATAAGTGGACGAGCGGCATATGAGCCTCATACTCCCCCTACTAGGATATAGATTTTAAGTTTTGAATACTTTTTATCGTTATATTTAATAGGATTACTGGTCACTAATCCTAATCTTGAGTTAAATTTGTGTCGCCATTGTAGAGGCACATTGTATTTATTCCAAAAGAAAAATATGTTAGTGCTTATTCTATTTATGATCGCACAACGTAAGGCCTTGTTTTCGAGGCACTACCCCTAAATCTAATGTAAGTATTAAAGGAGGTGTTGCTCAATTCGGATGTTTATATTTTTTATGCATGTTCGGGCATAACTCCTTCATACACAGGTTGTCTGGTAATGAATGGATAACCTCTTAAGGGTATTTCAGGGGTTTATTCATAAACGATGATTAAAGTAAGAATCGCTATTCACTAGTTAACTTTAAGCAGGGTAAGTTGCTCACTAAACACTACTTGAAATAAAGTTTCTAAATATTTTATATTTTATTTTTTGGATAAAGACATATCACAGTTAGGTATACCACGGCACTCCAATGTTTTTTTGATAGGGTAGTTGACTAACAAAAACTAATAAGTCTGTCAGTCAGATTTCCAAAAAAAAAAACCTGCACGATTTTTTTCTTTTTTCATATAAACAAAAAATGAAGACAATACAGTGGGTTGAAAATTCGTGTAACGTCACTCCTTGCTACACTTTATAGCAACGATTGACGTCACCAGCCACCACTCCTGATCTTTGATGCCTTTTATATTTGTCAATTTTTATTGATTTGATAAAACAAAATATATGTATCCAATATTTTTCTATAATCTGAATAACGGACTAAATAGAATCATTTTTTTTTTACCCAGGAAAAATCCGTATTGTATTTTCTACTTATGCAAGATTTACCAACCTGGTACTCTTCTTCAAGGCGTGACAATAAAACAGCTTGCTTTGGTTCCAGTCGTCGCTCCACGCAGGCCAACATTAGAATTGGCGATTTGAGAGCATCTACGCCGAACGTCATTGCTGTTTTAAAATAAATAAAAACTATCATTACATGCCTGTATTTAATACTCGATAAGTCCCCTAACCGGCGAACACATTTTTGTCAAATGATTGCGACTAGTTGGAATTGTTTGGACCGCCCATTGGTCCGTTCGGCCCAAACGATCCCAACTAGTCGCAATCATTTAACAAAAATGTGTTCGCCGATTAGGGGGCAGGTTAAGCGATTGCTTTGAAATTTTACAGACCTTAAGTTAGAAGTCCGGATTAAATAATAGGGTACTTTTTATCCCGGAAAAAATTGATATTCCCGAGGGAAATCTAAAAACCTCGATATAACCGAACTTCACGCGGGCGGAAAGCTAGTAAAGTATAATCCAAACTAATGGGAAGTGTGTGTGTCTGTGTGTTTATCCGTATTTTACGGTAAAACGGAGCGACGAATTAACGTGATTTTTAAGAGGTGATAGTTGGAGGGATATAGAGTGACATAGGCTACTTTTTTCTCTTTATATAATTATGGTGATTACGGTGGTGAGACTTGAGACGAAGGGTTTTTTAATGTACATATAATATATGTTATAGTGGCAATTAAGATGAACGTCGAAACGAGATTCGAATATTTCACAATATGCAAAGGAACCCCCCTATAATGGACACCCCATTAACCCACCGGACCTAAGGAGGTAAATTTAAAGAGCAATCTGTTCTTTCATTAATCCCCGTAGACAATTCCTATCAAAAGAATAAACTTTTCTTCAGCAAATTTTCTGGGACGTCCTATTGAGCTTACAATTGGAAATTATGAAAAAGTACACAAATCCTCATCAGTTTAATAAAAAAATACTAAGCAAAATCAGTATTATTGAATCGCGAAGTCTTTTATTTCTTATAGACTTATAATATTTTTTACAATGTAAGGTGACAGCTACATTAACAGCCTAATCGAATAAATTTACAGTTAGGGAGCGTTCAAGTATTACGTAACGCAATTTTTGAATGATTTAAACCCTCCCTCCCCACCATGTAACACACTGTAACGTTTTCTGTACCACCCTCAGTCTCTTACGATTTGAGAGTGTCTTAATTCAATTCTTTGGAAAGATATGCCGGATACATACCACTAAGTGCTGGAAAGTTATATGATAAATAGTATCTCGCTAATACTGCTCTAGTGTCTGCAGCTACCGGCGGTGGTTCTAGACCTTTGGCTACCTCTTGAACTACGTTGAACCTCTTCTGGAACCATTCCAATATAGGACCCCATTCTTGTTCCTGAAATTTCCTCAATTCTTCGTCTTCCTAAAACAAAAACATGTCTGAAAATTAAAATAATTTTTTTTGGCTACGTTTACTTGGCCACTAATGATCTGCAGTGCTATTCATAACCAATTGATTTACTTTGTGATTCAATTGGATGGTTTATAGTATAGTAAAATTAGGTGAGTTCCAATCTATAGTCTTTTTGTAGCCTATTTGGTGTCCCACTGCTGGGCAAAGGCTCCCCTTTTTCCTTCCAAACCTCCATGTGTTGTGCTATCTCTGGGTCTCTGGCCATGTTAGCCCTGGAAACATTACCAGATTGTCACACCACCTTTTTTATATGTTTATAAACTAGTGCTTGCCCACAATCTCGCTTGATGGTAAGCAACCTAAATTATTGCCCTATATAGAAAATAGAAAAATGAGAAAAATATCTAGTTAGAATATTTTTCAATTAAATCTATTTCAAAACCTATCTCCCCTACCATCTTGTTTTGTTTACTTTGAATAAAAAACTATAACGTAAAGATGGCAGGAGAGGTAGGGTTTCAAATAGATTAAGAAAATAATTTCGATTAGACGCAATTGCCCCGGTTGACCTTACTGCCATAGGAAGACAATTACTTATTACAAAAGTTAACTTCGTTATTTATTAAGTAATTACACAGTTAACTTAAATAATATATAGTGTTTAAGTTCTAAAAATTTAATACCAGTTAAAGTTTATCATTTAAAAGTTATACTGCTTTTGGGTTGGGGTAAATATGTAAATAAAATATAGAAACAGATTTAAACACTCATTTTTAATTAACTTCTGTAACTTATATCATGCACATAATAAAGAGTATTCTATAATATTGCCAAACATATGATGCATAATAACAAACATACAAATAAAATCACAGCATATCAATAAATGACAGTAGCTTAGCTACTGACTGCTGTGCTGTGTGTTGCGGGTTCGATTTCCGCACAGATCAAATATTAGTATGACCTACAAGTAGTTGCTCCGGGTCTGGCTGTTTGTGTAGGATATGTGAGTTTATATTGTTACGGGCTAGGGGTACTAAAATGCCGGTTAAGGGTTACGAAGTTTATTGGCAACGAAGGTACAGTCGATTGTAGGCAATGACAAGTAGAATGTCGCTGACGTTGCACCGAAGTCTTCCACTATGTCCACGAAGTCCGTGTTGTAAACACAGAATAACACTACAGATGTTACTTCACGTAGTACTCGAAGTTCTCGTTATAATCGTCGCAGTAGGTCTTCTTTAAGATCGTTTCTTAACTGTCGCTTGTTCTCGTATCGCTAGTCAAATTCAGACTGACTGTGCGCCGGCGTCACGGCGCTATATGTATATAGGCCAGCTGATCGAACATTCCAGAATCCTCTAGACGTAATAATAATACTGCATAACTTCGAGGTCACCGGCCAAGTAAGTACCTACGATAATTCCCGGAAACGGGTTTCTAGAAATTTCGATGTCTACACTTTGTTGACAAAACTGCAGAGACCTGTACCATTCGATAGGCCATCCTAAGTGTAGTAATGCGTTTTTATATTGTGCCTAGAAAATGTCTAGATCTGGGGAAATAGGACTTAAAAGTGACACACTGCATGTCACGCGATATTGAACCTTATGCCATCGACATAAGGTCCATTCGTAACAATATGTTTGTAAACCCACCCACAATACAGGAGACTATCCTAGTGTGGCGGAATATTTCGTTTAAAAAAATATATATAATATATATGATGGCGCGTGACTGGTTAATTTTGAATATTGTGATCTGTATTATCGTATTAGTATCAATTGACCATAAATTACTCTACTATTTTTTTGAAGTCAATTAATCGGTCAGTATTCGGATAAATTATGATTTTTATTAAGAGCGGGTGACACCATGGAGCAAATGGTAACCCCGACTGGAGTTGCGTTTGACATGGCGATCGACTGTTGGTGCTGAGCATTCTTTGCTCAAGCTTCGATCGAGTGGGTTGGTCATACTCAAACTCAGTGGTTCTTATCTGTTTTAATCTGTGATTATCATTGTAATCCCTTAATATTAAAGTGATCTCTAAATGTCTGCACAGTTAAAATAATAAGAATCGAACATCACACTATAGTTATTTTTCAAAGTTTTATCGAAATACCGCCCACAATAGATGCTCATGCGGATGAGAAGACAACTTAACTATCCGGTACCTTTGGCCCCCCCTTCCTAATGGTTTTACCCCATCATATATAATGGATTGAAGTTAACAGGAGAGTTAACATTTCTTTAAATTAATCTGTTCAGCAGATTGATTAACAAAGTAATGCCCACCTCTTATGCTGTATATATATTTATTCTAACTTACCTCAGAATAAAAAAGAAGAGTGTCTGTAGAGAAGTAGTCTAGGAAATAGATAGCAATATCATGTGGAGTTAACTTTGCAGGGTTGTCCAAGGCAGTGTTGCAAAGTGCAGTCTAAAATCAAAAAGTTATAATTCTTCATAAAAGCAATTTTGAAACGTTAATAAAATTTAAATCTGTTTGTTATTTCGTGTCTTATGTTTGATCGAAGGAGTAAGTAGGAGAGTAAGGAGGCCTTTGCCCTGGCCTGGGCAATAAGGACTTATTAAAAAACATATACAAACCAGGTGCATAGTTGGCTGTGCTATTATTTCAGTTTGAGCATCCCACTCAAAAGCTATAGCACGAGCTAGCGGCTCACTGTGTACTGCCAATATTTGGTTATTGGGTGTTTTCAGACGACGATGATCCAAAGTTATCTCCCATTTCTTATCACTTTGTACAATACCCGTACCACGGTAAAATCTTTTACGAGTAGCTGTAAAAACAAGGGGTAAAAAATATAGGATACAATATTGTTTATGTATTTTTATGTAGAATAACATAATGTAAATAGTGCGATTTTATTCTATAGGATGTATAATAACGCTTACCATAATTCTGATATCTAATGCACCTAGCACAACTAGTTCTTAATAATCCTGTAACAGTGGGCGATAAAAGTAACATAATGTTTGTTTAAATATTTCTAATAACCGCAACCTTATAGATCATCCTTCGGTTACATTAATAAAATAGAAAAAATGCGTGAACGTGAATGAAAGAAACACCGCGGTAACTTGACAGTTGACACTGACTGTTGCCAACGGTGCTGGCCCTAATGTCGCCGTTTTTCATGCATGAAGTAGCCTAATATCGCCCAATTTCAGTTGTAGTAGCCTATAGTAGCCCAAACACCAAATTATCAATAAGTTTAAATAAAATGTAGTTTTTTAGTTAGTGTGAACTTGGTCGACATTCGATTTTTTTTTATATATTCTAAACCAGTGCTTGCCCGCAATCCCGTCTGATGGTAAGCAGCGATGCGATCGTTGATGGTAAAGCGCGCTAGTTTATTAAGAGCCTATTCACTCTAGCCTTGAAGACACTCAAATTGTAGTCCGACGGAAACACCGCCGCCAGCAAGTTGTTCCAGTCCCTTGATGTACGCGGTATAAAGGGGGAGGCGAAACGCTTCGTCCGGATTGTAGTAGTGTTAACAACGTAAGGGTGAAAACTCGCGAGTCCACCATCGGACGGCCCGTCCCGACGGGTCGTCCGATGGTGGAAAGGAGACGGGGGAATTAAATCATGCAATTCCCTCTTTTTGAATTGAAATACGCGCCATTATCACTTCAGCTAAATGTAATATAGTCGATACACTCATCGAAATATCGATTGTCAAAATTTTTAACTGTCGGATGTCAGCCAAATTCGCGCTCATAGTTTTTATCACTTTATTTTTAACACGTAAGATAAAATACACAGATAAACAATCTTATGCCACCTTTAAAACAATTCAATGAAATTAGTTCACATTTAACATAAAAACTAAATACTTAAACAAAATAAAAATAGACTCATTCAGATTCGTCTTCTCCTAGTAATACTAAGGCATCAACAAGACTTTCGCCGTCTTCGGTAGTAGTTGTCGTAGTTGATGTGCTAGTACTGGCGCCAGCGCAACATCCACCGGTGACGTACATTTTTCTACCAGCATGTAAACAATTGTCTTTGAAATCACACAACAATTACGTGCTTAAAAGTTGTTCAAAGTGAAAGTGACACAGGAAATGGAAAACGTAACTGAAATTTCTGTATAACACGGATAATTACGTGCGCGGTGAATACCTACGTTTAACTATGTATTCTAAATTTGGTTAATAGCTAAGACAAATTTCAGGGTATTCCCGCCAGAAACTAACCATAAACGAAGAGGGTGACCATCTTAATATCAAATTATACCAACAAAACCCACACGCATGGCCGCATGCCTCTTGGCCGAGTAGGTAGGGTGAAAGAACCAGTGATGGACAAGACCCCAGTGATGGACATTTTTTCCCTTTATTCAAAAAAAAACAAACCTTGCACACTCATATTTTGGTATGGCAACACTTAATCATAGAGACAAACCTTCTATTCGCCTCATAATTAAACGGCAGTGCGATCGGCCATTTAGTTTCAAGATGGCGACGTAAACATTAGAGCAAGTGAGTGTTCCTCTACAAAAATTCAATTTTGCTGACGTAATCGTTAAGAAGGTGAGTCCATTTTTTTTTTAAATTATATGTAGGTTATTTATTGTAATTGAATTCTAATTAATTTTAAAGCTTAGCATTGAAATGAGAGATATAATTTGTAATTGGTCCCGCTCATTATCACGCATTTTTTAAGATTATAGCCAGTGTCATTAACTGGTTCTGACATACATACTTTCTCCAGTAATGGACACATGTCCATAATATTTTTTTTTAGGATTTCTTGAGTTGGCACACCGTTCTGATTCCTTTTCCCATGCAGTTTAATTGCATTTCTAGATTAAACAAATTAGAATCCATGTACCAGTAAAGAACAAAGTGTCGATTACTGGATCCAATGAGTGTCCATTACTGGTTTTTATGTTTTCTTTCAGATGGCTCCGAGAAAAAACTATGCGCCAGAACAGATGGATCATGCGGTGAAAGCTGTTCGCAATGGAGAGAAGGTTGCCGTTGCTGCTAAATCATTTGGGGTGCCTCGTGTAACTCTTTATAATAAAATATCAGGAAAGACTCCTATAAAATGTACAATGGGGCCTAACACGGTCCTTTTAAATGAGCATGAAGACATTTTGGTCAGGTGGCTCTTGGCCATGGCTGAAAAACACTTTCCCATTTCAAAAGATTGTCTATTAGACAGTGTGCAAAAAATAATAAAGGATGAAAAAATATCGAACCCTTTTACAAACAACAGACCTGGAAAAAAGTGGTGTAAATTATTCCTAATAATTCCGGAAAATCTATCTATGGCTCGGGACAACGTATCTGAAAAAGATATAAGAAAGTGGTTTCAGGAAATAGATGGCTATTTAGAAGAAAATAATTTAAAAGAAATTGTCAAATACCCAAACCGAATATTCAATGCTGACGAGAGTGCATTTTTTTATCGCCAACACCTGGCCGTGTTATAGGGAAAAAAGGGGATAAACATCTTTACTCTGCCTGTGGTGACGAAAAAGAAAATCTCACAGTCTTATTTACCCGAAATGCTGCCGGACAACTTGCTCCACCCATGATAGTTTACAACTACGAACGAATCCCGTCACATATCGCACTCAGTGTGCCTGAAAATTGGGCGATAGGGAAGTCTGAAAGTGGTTGGATGTGCAGCAGCACATTCTATGAATATGTGACTAATATCTTCAACCCGTGGCTGGAAAAGGAGAAAATACAGAAGCCAATTCTATTTTTTTTAGATGGCCACAAATCGCATCTTACTTTGCACCTCTCGAAATTTTGTGCACAAAATGGCATTGAAATAATAGCTTTATACCCTAATTCCACACATATCCTTCAACCACTGGACTTGGCAGTTTTCCGACCGCTAAAAGTTCTCTGGAAACAAGCAGTAAATGAATGGAAATTGGAGAACCTTGGTAAAAGTATTAAAAAAGAAACGTTTGCTCCAGTATTGCAGAAAGCAATTACAAAACTAAAGGAAGATTGCATCAAAAATGGTTTCAAAGCAGCAGGCTTGTATCCATTCGGACCCGAATATATTGATATGACTAAAACCAAACATAGAGTATACGAAGAGTCTATTATTTTTAATCCTGAACAGACAGCATTCATGAAATATTTGGAAAGCGAAGTCAAAGTATTTTCTGTAGAAAAGCTGAAATTTTTTAACAAACTTTTCTACGAGAACAGAGACACACTTGAACACTGTCTCCCCATTGAAGATACATCCTTATACGTTGTTTGGGCCAAAAATAAAAGTCAATGTGGTTTCTACATCCCTCCGATCAATAATCGGCCAGATTCTGAACCAACATTATGAACGACGATTCCTGAGCCTATCGATAATAATTCATCTGTTACTGGAAATGACGGTCTATCCCGCAGCCCGCCTCAAAACCAAGATAAAGAATCGCAGAATGCTTCAATACCCGAAGAAAACCACACTGACCATGAAAGTTCCAATAGATCTCAAGATGCTGTTCAGTTTCAGTCTGCAATGTCACCTATGCTGGAGCTCGACAATGATTATGCCCTTGTATTTGAAAATGAAATGGCTGGCATTTCAAATCACACCTATTCTACAACTTTAACACATAATTCAATATCAAATTCCTATTGCAGATTACTTACAAAAGAACACCCTACCACCAACCACAACATTTCCGAAAGTGTTTTACCTCCAAAAATATTCAATGAAGTGTTTTCAGATGGAAACATTGCTATACCGGGAACAAGCAACTACCGTACCAATACAATTACACCTCGAAAGAAGGCAATGGATGCTGCTTTGGGAATCATTGTACCATCTCCATTCAAAAGAAACCTATTTTGGCCGGAAAACGAGCAATGCAAAAAGAAAACAAGGATCAAAAGAGAAAAGATACCAGCGGCTGTAACGAGCAAAGCTTGGAGAGAATACTATGGAAAGAAAGAAATAGAAAAAAAGAAACGAGAACAAGAAAAGGCCAAAAGAGCAAAGATAAGACAAGAAAAGAAGATATTGAAGGAGAAAACTGCCGAAGAAAGAAAACTACAAAAACAGAAAATAAGTAAAGAAAAACAATGTAAAGCAGATATAAAAGTAAAAAGAAAAGTGGCATTTTGTGACGATTCTTCAGAAGACTCCGAAATGGAGGTTCAGTTTGCTGAAAGTGGAGATAGTTGTGTAGAAGAAATTGATGAGGATCTTTCAGAAGGAGAAGAAGAAGCAATAGAACTGTTCTTAGACCAAAAAAATAAGCATAAACCAATTACTAAGAAGCAACAACGCCAACCTAAAAACCAACCAACCAACCTAAAGCGACAAAGAACCTCTGATTCAGACATGGATGTTCCTTTGATGAAATTAAACACTTCAAAGTCTGTAACGGGACCAAAGATTAGTTCAGGATGTTACGTAATAGTGATGTACGAAGGTGAATACTTTCTTGGGAAGGTAGAGAATGTGAATGATAAACTGTATGAAGTTACGACAATGAATTTGTCGACGGGAAATTCATTTAGGTGGCCCAAAACGCCTGACAAAATATGGTATAGAGAGGACCAAATCATTGAAAAGACTAACGAGCCTGTGTGTATTAATAAAAGAGGTTTCTATAAAGTTAAGGAAATGGACAAGTATTTACCTGATATATAATATACTTAATCACTAATATTTTTTTTATTATTGAATGTTTAGCAGTTAACTTAGTTTTTTAGGAAAGTTAAGTTTCCATGATTTTAACTGTTGTTTATTCTTACTGAATAAATATTTTTTTGTTGTTTCGCTTATGTTAGATCTCATGATTATTACTTACTACAATTTTATTACCTACGGGTTACTACTGATTTCGAATATGTTTATTTCAGAAAGTTACATATTTCCTATAATTTTACGAAACACAAAAGTTTTTTGTTGTTTAATGTTTAGTTTTGTTTTAAAGTACGTAAATCTCAAGACTGAATATAATTATTTATACGAATACTAAGTTTTGAATAAGATACAAAAATCTTATTCAAAACCCGTTTTGTTTTAGTTTTGATGCTTATTTGAGGCAGTTGTATGTAAACGTCAATATTTAATGATTACGTAGGTACCTCTTTTAATTTAAATTAATATAATTATTCAAATAAACTGTATTAATTTATTTTTTTCCCTAGAAATCCTAAATACTACATATATAAGTCATAATTAGTGTTTATGTTGTTCGGTGTCGATGACTGGATGTCCATTACTGGGTAACTGTCGGCCACTGGGTATGGACAACTGGATCCCAGGTGTCCATAACTGGTGATTTTAGTTTCTTTTATATTTTGTCAATTTTCTAATAAATTATTACCTATACTTCAATTGTAAATCATTGTGCTCATTCTTGAGAATATTGGTTGTTATTTGTACTAAGTGCTGTTGAACTGAATTTTGCAGTTTATTTTTTATCAATTTTTATTACGAACACAGTCCTAAAAGTGTCGATAATTGGATCATTCACCCTACCACATGTTGGGTACTAATTCTGTAAGCCACTTGGTGAAATTCTCAGAATTCATTTGATCATGGTAATCCCCCGTTTTGGTGTCTCCTTTAAACATTAAAAGGGCATTGTCAACAAAACCGCTTTCACTTCCCGCGTGAACTATTATCCATCGGCGGCCGGGGCTGTCGTTCCGTCTCACTCCATCGGTTGCTGTTTGCCAACATTTTTCTACCGTGTAGTGTGCGTGTATCAACGTTTCGTCGAGATAAATAACGGGTCTTTTGTTATTAGTTTATTATGTTGGTAGCATCGTTTAAATTGTTAGCCTAAATCACATTTAATTATTTTTCTTAACGTAGTTTCACTACCAGTATAATTAAGGTATACTTTTGAAGCCGCCAAGATTTTGCGCATTGTGGGTATTTCTCTCTAACATTTCTTAAAGATGTTGAAAAAATCCCGTCGAAATATTCCTTCTTTTGTCTTTTTCCTTTAGTAGTTCTCATTTTGCTGCCACTGGCTCTTGTTGACTCATCCTCTCGTCGCAATTTCATCACAGTATTTTTTGTAACGCCTATGGCACATGCCACACGCTCCGTGACTTTGGTAGAATTTTGCAAATATTTTTAATAACTATTAGCAGTTGCTTCAGTATTAAAATGTCCTCAGTAGTGTCCGAAGCACTTTTTAAAGCACCGTTTATACTTTCAAGAACTAACTTACAGTCCTCTTTCTCTTTAACAAAATAATTGTCCACTTTAATTAAAAATTTCACGCGCACGACTGTTAATTAATTTCTTGCCCATTTTAACGAGTAACAGCTAACAAAACTAAACAACAAAACTCAAGAACAATAATAAAACAGGATAACAAAAGCAAAAAGCTAACAAAAATATTCGATGTGCGTAAGTGGGTAAGCGCGGACTGAACTTGCGAACGGTACCGACGGTACGAGTTCGCCTACGTCACCAAGATGGCCGCCAATCGCAATATCATCGTGCGGGGCTAGTACGACGTGGTTCCAGGGAGTTTTACTACATAGTTGGCGAGTACTCGTCAAATTTGCTATAAGAGGTACGTTTCTAAGCTTACTTACAAATTAATAGCAAAAAGTAAAAGCACATAACGGGTAGAAAGTGCAAGATATTTCTCATTGAAGAGTCTGTGAAAACAAGATACATCTTTACACCGATCAGCAATTATTAGATTCATATAAGACATTCAAACAGTAATGAGCTGCTAACGGTAGATAGACGTTATGTAAATGGCCAGGATTAAAGCGTGGATTTTGCTTCTTCATTTTATTTAAATTAGGAACATCAATTTCGTTTCTATTTGTTTTCTTTTCATATTAAATGCTTCAGTGCAAAACATTACTCAGATTACGTAATCTAAAAACAACTTTATTGCAATGACATTTCTAATAATATTGTACTTAAAAAGTATCAATACATATTAGTATTGTTAATACTTATATCAAACATTTATTAATGTAAAGATTTATCAACGATATTGGGGGTGTCATGATCAAAACAAAGCCATAATAAACATAATAGAATCATCGAGAATAGAAACACGTCTATACTAAACAAGCGTGATTTTTCCTTCCTTTGAAGCCTTTTCCCAATAGTGGGACACTCAGGAAAGGGCTATTGTAATTTGAAATGTTTTATGACAAAAAGCTAACATCGAAGTGCTGCACTATAGAAGCTATACAACGTGTACCGAAAAGGGAAAATCCAATTATAAATTCCAAGGGTCCGGCTTCTCTGAATGATATGAAACGATATTGCGTAATTATCAACTCAAAATACTTAAAATATTCTAAGTCTTTCTATCAAATTTTCGGTTTCATGTCAAATTCAAATCATAACAGACGTTTCGCCGCACTATAAGGTCAATAACTAGGCATTACGCGTTAATTGTCAATATCACGATAAATCTCTTCCGTAATTCTGCGTGCCTAGTAGCCTACCGTTCTAACTCATAAATTCCGAAAGTGTGGAGATAGGGGTTAAAAAAAGCTCTTCCAATATCGTTTGGTATATTGCAAAGAAGCCGTCCTTTTGGTATATACATACCCTTTCCGTTACAGGTTGTATAGCACATATTAAGAAGCCACTCTAAACTAAGGAATGTTAAAAGGCAATTTATTCTATTCTACACAAAATCGCTGATTCAAGTACCTATAACAGATTCACTTAAAACAGTTATTTTCACACAACCTGCTCCTTACAGTAAAAATCGTTAAGTGCCAGTAAACAAATAGGTAGCAAACAGGAACTGTGCGCAAGCGCATACACGTGTATTCCGCTAGGCGCGAGGGTCATAGAGTTCACTTGATATTTACCAAACATGCAGGATGCGCGCGTGCTTCGCCGAAGAATACGTACAGTGCTGTATTGAACACAATCAGAATATCTTATTTCATTGTTTTAGTTTAGTTAAGATGTATTGAACGAACTACTTTATTTGCTCTTAAGAGGGGACTCTAGTGACGCTTTCCCTATACAAACGTATTTCGCTGTTTTCTTCGTGGATAACGCTTTTAGAGCATTTATTTTCTTTTTCTATAATTTCACACCGTGAATCCCCGTCTGTTCCCATCATTTGATTTTTTCCAAAACTTAATGAATAAAAGAAATATAATATTTCCAAATCCAGAAAAATAACCCTTTTTGTCGCGATGTTCAGACGACTATAGAAAATAATAGAAGCATATGTATACTTTTCCTCTAAATTTTGGTACAGAAATTATTGAGATCAGTCGTGGTTTAAGAAAACAGCGGAATACGAAACGTCTTTTGGTCAACGTTTTTGTAGGTCAAATCAGCCTGAGCTGCAACTGACCCTTTCGCATTTTACGGGGAGATGTTAGAATCGCCGCGACGGCAATAGTTTCTTCAAATATCTATTTTTCAAATTCCTCGGCAGTAGAGTCGCCGCTTAAGTAGAAATATACAAGGATTTTCGTAGCAAACAAGGCAGTTTTTCAACTTCACTATTAGTATGCAACACCAAAATTAACCCTGAAGGTGAAGCAAGGATCTTCCCAGGATGACTGGTAGTAACTGGATGAGAGTTGCCGAAAATAGAGTTGAATGGCGTGCAATTGGGGAGGCCGATGTCCAGTAGTGGACTGCTATAAGCTGATGATGATGATGACCCTAATTGCAACACTATTAATTTCAATCTGAATCATTTTGAAGGATATTGCTTGATGTTCGAAAAAATTGTCATATCCACAACAAATGGATGTTTAGGAACTGTCAAAAAGAAAGCTTACTCTTAGTGTATTAAACCCCGCTGGTCTAAGTTCAGGCAGAATAGAGCGATACTCACGGAAAGCATCCTCCAAATCGCTCCTAAATGTTTCATTGCACGGGGAACTCACGGATATAGCCTCATCATTATCCTCTTCATCAACGCGGTTGGATCGCGATGAGGCACTGTTAAGTTGTACCGCGGCCGATGATGAAGTAGTCGTTACGCCAACACGTTGACAGCTGGCTCAAGCACCTGAAACAGACATACCGCGGTACGCAGTCAAGTTACTTTCCCCCTCTGAAACGCCAAAGTATGCGCGCATGTCGTTCCCGCTGATTGAGTTCATTTTATGCGCTGCATACTTCCACCGGTAGTGGGGACCCTATAAGAGGCCGGTGGGCCTCGAAGTCCTAAGCAGTTCGGCGTCCGGCGTCCTCCCAGTCAGCGAGTAGGTGGTGACATCGTTTGCGGAGAGAAATCCTCGTTAATCTGTTTTGGTAAAAAGCTCAAGATTTTTGAAACCTTTGTCACGATGCCACAAATTCAAAATTAAATATTGTGTTATATAAAAGTTAGTACCTACCACAGGACCAACGTTAGGCAACTACAGCTTTACGGCTACGCTATTAAGCACCAACTACGCCAGTAAAAGTAATTTTAAAAAACCTGAGCAGTCGCTGTCGCTGGAACGAAGTTCCTTACGCGATACTCGCAAGCACACATCATCATCATTTCAGCCGAAATACGTCCACTGCTGGAGCCTATGTCCAGCAGTGGACACCCAAGCACACATATTCTTATATGGACTTTAGGGTTTGAATTTAATACGCGTTTTTAATACAGAGCCATCTGGTACGAGTTTTTAGAAGCTCTCATAAAGTTGTCACTAAACGGATTTTCATTTTGAACCTCGAAAACCATAAAAACTATCACTGCGAGAGAGATTTTTTGTTATGTAAGTGACGATTTCTACCACAATCCGCGATAAGGAACTTTATTCCAGAAATGTATATTGTAAATTTGTAATACATCATTAGAATAATAAGCATATTGTGCTTGCCTGTACCTGCGGCATTCATTGTATTCTGTACTGATTAGCATTCACGGTCTACCGGTACGGGCAAACTATTAGCTCTCGATATAAAAACTAATTAAGAACTTAAACTGTGAACTATTCCATGCACCATTGGCTCATTAAAAGCAAAATATATTTTTAATGGACTGAAAAACACACCGGTCTGCTGTTTACTTAACCGTCCTGATTTTAACTAAGCCTTTGACATAATTATGTCGTAGACAGTTTACATACTGGTACAGGTACAGGTGTTTGCCTGTAATTGGTTGTGCAGTTAGATTTAAGTCAATAATTTGTATGTATTTATAATGTGTGAAATATCCGTAGTAACTGTTGGCGAACCTTAATTAAATAAATAAATATATAAATAAACATACCAATGTAACTTTTCTGAGTCACAATTATGTACTTTCTAAGCTTGGACACCAATGACTGATTATAAGATGTAGGAAAACATCTTGAGGAAATCTGAACTTTAAACCTAGAATCGCCAACCCGCATTGAGCATGGATGGTGATTACACTCAATCTTTCTCTGTATGAGACCAGCAGGTAGGGTTGCCATTTTTTACAAGGAATAAAGTATATTCAGATCTCTGAAGAATATTAAACAGTATTTTATAAAAATGAACAGTCGTTTATTTATTAAATTTTTTACATACATATTTTTTGGAACTCCTCGCACAACTTACTAAATTTAAATCGTTTTTGAATATTTCGTATAAGTATATCACATAATGTGTTTGTATGCTGAAAACAGTACTTTTTTATACTTTATTTTTGTTCAACAGTAAAAAGTATAATTTAGTGAAAAACAGTATAATACTGTTCAAAACAGTATAGTTGGCAACCCTACCAGCAGGGCACAGGCCCAGCAGTGGGACGATAAAAAGGTTGATGATGATAGACAGTTTAGACGTGATTAAAAACATGGCCACTAAAAATACGTCCATTTACGTCAGGCGCGGACTAATTTGACAGGACTAAACTTTTTTTTTTTTTTTTTTTTTATTGTTATAAACTAGTGCTTGACTGCAATCCCGCCTGATGGTAAGCAGTGATGCAATCGTTGATGGTAAAGCGCACTAGCTTATTAAGCCTATTCACTCAAAAAAACTGAGTGAATAGGAAGGAAGACGACAGTTGAGCGAGGTGATGCAATGTTTAACCCAACAACACGACCAACGATGCTGCGCCAGAGGATGATCTGGAGACCCTCCACGACCAAACTCCCGACACAACAACATTAGGCACATCGTACCCGGTACACATCGCAACACAACTGCTCAGACCCGTCCTCCGTACGGCTTCACCAGAAATCATGCTCATCACTAATGTGTATCTTCTGTCCTTTTCACAATGAAATAGAAAGAAGAAGATGCAACGATGTTAAATTTAGTTTAGTTTGTGAACAAAGAATCAGCGCCAATATCACGGCATGATTAAAAAGTGTTTTTTTTTTTTTGCTAACCCTCCCTCGTTTTAATTATTATTTTAGTTAATTGGGATACTATATTAATAGACGGCTAAGGTATATTAGTAAACAAACATACATATAACCCACACCAATGTCCACGGAATCATATTGATTTTACAAGAAATAAGGAAACGGACTTATACAGAAAGGGACAGTGGGAAAATAATGAATGTTTAGAGTGAAAACGTGTTCCTTCACTTACTTACCTGTGCGCCAATGCCACGGTTTAACCAACCTGCAACCCGGACCCGGGCATCCGTCTTCGTTGACCCCGTCACCATGTGCTGACATTTCTCCTCCATTGCCAGCATCACTGCTTCGCAGAAGGTGGCGGCCTGCCATGCACTCTAGCTCCGGACCATGGCCTAGACCAGGGCCAGACGCGAGAGATCGCCGCCGATCGCCGCCACGAGGACACGGCGGTGCTCCGCCCAAGCCGGGCAGAGCGACACCGTGTCCTCACGGCGAACCCTACTGTGATGACACCCTGGTGCTTCCTCCCGCCTTCCGCTTTCCGGTGAGGACCTGCGATTAACAAGTTCATTAAACTATATGCAAATTATACAAGAACTTATAATACAGGTACTTTCCATAAATATAAAACAAAACGATTATGTGTCTCGATTTAATGACTAGTATAAAATCTAGTTCTAACAGGGCCCCTTAATTGTCTAGGATGAAAGTGGAGCCATAGTGGGCAAGTGAGAGCAAAAACTCCTACGCAGACAAACAACGCGAAATTATATAGAATAAACGGTTAGACACAGATCAGCTTAGGCTTGAATCTAATTTGTACAATTACGTTCGAGATGGTTAGACCACCATGTTTAGAATAAACTCCATTATGGATTGGCATTTGAAACTCAGCAGTAGATGGTGTCAGGATGTGGATGAGGACGATAATGGACTTCACTGTAAGTATTGATTAAGTTTCTGACCATACACCTTTTAAATTCTTGTGAGCAATATTGTAAAAACTGTCACATAAGTCCTACTAATATAGTTTTTTAGGTTTCCGTACCTAAAAGGTAAACCGGAACCCTATTCATGAGACTTCGCTGTCCGTCTGTCCGTCCGTCTGTCACCAGACTGTAACTCATGAAAAGACAAATACATAATCTCTGAAAATTTCAACTGTCTAACTATTACGGATAGTTAGACAGTTGAAATTTTCAGAGATTATGTATTTGTCTTGCCGCTATAACATCAAACACTAAAAATAAAAAATATTTAAGGGGGGCTCTCATACAACAAACGTGATTTTTTGCCGTTTTTTGCTCCATATTAATAACGGAAATAGATAGACGCTTGAAATGTTCACAGTGTATTTGGTTATGTATTAAAATTACAAAAAAATTATTAAATTAAAATAAACATTGAAGACTCCCATACAACAAAGGTGTATTTTTGCCGTTTCTAAAGATACGGAATATAGGTACGGAACCCTATTTTTTTAATAGGTACCACATAGATGCGATCACATGTGTTAGCTTGTTACATACCTAACGCCTGGGGCGCTCACCTTCCGTGCGACGCAGGTGCTGACCGGACACGGATGTTTCGGCAGTTACCTGTGTCGTATCGGTCGGGAGCCGACACCGGCGTGCCATCACTGCGGTGGCGGGGCAGAGGACACGGCGCGGCACACCCTAGAGGAGTGTCCAGCGTGGGACGAGCAGCGCCGTGCGCTCACCGCAGCGATCGGCGGAAACGACCTCTCGCTGCCGGCCGTGGTCAGAGCCATGATCGACAGCGAGGAGTCGTGGGACGCGGTCGTCTCCTTCTGCGAGGAGATAATCTCCGCGAAGGAGACGGCCGAACGGGAGAGGGAGGCACTGAGCACTCTCCCGTCCCGCCGACGGCGCGCTGGCCGGAGGAGGAGGGAAGCCGCGGTCGATCCGCTTCCTCCATAACGAGAGACCGACGGGCCGAGGACCGGGGGAGTCCGACGCCCGTCGCTAGGGCCGGAGTAGGCGTGTAGTGGCTGTTCCTACACGCCTACCTGATGGAAGGAGGGGGGGAAGAGTGACCCGCCGATCTCGCACGCGGCGGGTCAAGGCCTGCCGGGGATGCGGCGTTATGGCAAACCAGAACCCGCACCCCTGGCCATAGGCAAGAAGAGGAACGCTCCAGTGGTTTTAGCCGGTGAGAGCCCGGCACACCCTCCGTCGACCCCCAGACGGAGGACGGTCTGGTAGAGATTTCCACTGGATGAACAAAAAAAAAAATACCTAACGCCAATATGTAACGCAAAATGACTTTTAAGTTTTACATATATTTGGTGCCCAGCTTTCGTTTGTTTAAACCTATACATTAATTACGTAATTTTAATTCTACAAAGTACTTTATAAAAGGTTACGGGTACGATTAAAAGTTTAAAAAGTGCTTACATAATTTTCGCTTTCTCTTCAAAAAAAAAGTAAAACTTATAAATCCTAGTAGATGGGTAAATACGTACCTACTGCAATACAAACTAAATTACATTTGAGAGTTGTCTCGTTAAAATTATAGCCTGGAGAGTTTGTTTCCTATTACGAGCCTCAGAGTAGATATGACAGGTAATCCCAACTTTCGCTGTAGGCTACTGATGAATGAGAACAATGTCCGGTAAAGTTCGTACGCTTTCGTGGTCATTCGTGAGTTTTCGCTGAAGTTGGAAGGACGCGCAGAATTTATGAACTAAACATTTGGCAGACATAAGTTCTCCTACACTTATGCTCTGTGATACTTTAAAATATGTAGTAAGTTGTTATGTGTGCCCAGTTTAGACGTGATCTACACCACAGAAAAGATAATGATAATTAACTATTCCGTGATCTATACTAATATACTAATCTATACTAATTTACAATATGTAAAGAAAACCCTGTCCGACCCATAAGGATAATAAAGGTTAGGTAAACACTTGACCAAATCAATACATAGTATAAAACAAAGTCGCTTTCGCTGTATGTCCGTATGTATGCTTAGATCTTTAAAACTACGCAACGGATTTTGACGCGGTTTTTTTAATAGATAGAGTGATTCTTAAGGAAGGTTTGTATGTATAATAAATGCATAATATAGTAGAGAAACACTGAGAAATCTAAAAAGCGCGATAAAACCGAACTCCACGCGGGCGAAGCCGCGGGCGGAAAGCTAGTATACTATAAAATTTTACGTAATCATCATAGTAACAATACTAATAAATTTTGAAATAATCTTTTTTTCCCGCGAATTAATTCCAACTTCCCCGAAATTAGGTAATTATTATAAAAGTGACAACACCGGTATGAGCGAATAGCAATGCGACCACGTGCCGCGTGACCTGCCCCCCGCCGCCCGCGGAAGGGTTGCTTACCGCACATGTATTATGTTACCTCTTTTTGCTAAATAATATTTATTTTTTAGGGGGATTTTTTTTATGATCAGCCCAGCTTTGTAGGCATTAGTAGAATCAGTTATCGATACCTAGCAATACCTTCACGGATCGGACAGGATTTTCTTTACATATTGTATAAAGCTGAAGAGTTTGTTTGTTTGTTTGAACGCGCTAATCTCAGGAACTACTGGACCGATTAGAAGAAATCTTTTTGCGTTGGATAGCCGATTAATCCAGGAAGGCTTTAGGCTATCTATCACCACGCGGTGACCAATAAGAGCGGAGCATAACTAAACCACGCGAACGAAGACGCTGGCGGCCGCTAGTTAAAAATATACAACAAATAAAAAGTTAAAAAACTAAAACCCAACTACGACAAAAAACGACGCTGAAAAAGGATAAAACAAGATTTTCAGAATACTGAACTGAACAAAGTTGCTAATATAGTTGCAAGTAAATGGACACAGTAGACTCTACCAAATTGACAATAATGTCTTACCTTCGTATGCAATATTCACTATTTAGAGATAAATTTTCATGTTTGGAAAACCGCAGTCACACGTTATGAAAGTGCTACGGTAGGTATATGTAACGTGTGACTACGCCTTTCCAAACATGAAAATTTATCTCTAAATAGTGAATATTGCATACTTCAGAATAGTATCGTAAGACATTATTGTCAATTTACAACGAAGGCATCTTGGTAGAGTCTACTGTGTCCATTTACTTGCAACTATATTAGCAACTTTGTTCAGTTCAGTATTCTGAAAATCTTGTTTTATACTTTTTCAGCGTCGTTTTTTGTCGTAGTTGGGTTTTAGTTTTTTAACTTTTTATTATTTGTACTATTTTGGTGTTAAAGTGTATTTGTGGCGCATAATATTAATAAAAGTTAAATTGACGAACTAAAAACTAGGTAGTTAACATACGACATCTCTTTTGACTTATGTATCGGCGTATAGTAATATGTAGAGATGTCCTATTTTACTATTTCGTAGCGCTTGAGCGTAGCGCGTATAGCAACGGTTTTCCCGCATGAAGCTCCCGGTTTTTCGTAGTAGCGACGCACATTTGCGTCGATGGCACCGAATGGGTCATGAATTAGTGGATGAGGCCGTTAGTATAAATAGATTGGATGTTTTTCTAACGGTGGTAGGCCATAACATCGGCTGCCGGCAGAAGTTACCACCCACCAGACAAAGTCTTGCCGCCAAGCGATTCGTCGTGTTCCAGCATGATGTCTGGTGAAGCCGTACGGAGGACGCGTCTGAGCAGTTGTGTTGCGTTGTGTGGCGAGTACGATGCGCCAAATGTTGTTGTGTCGGGAGTTTGGTCGTGGAGAGTCTCCAGATCAATCTCCCTCTAGCGCAGCATCGTTGGTCGTGTTGGTCTTGTTTAACATTGCATCACCTTTTTTTTTGTTGACGCTGTGGGAATGCATTAACGCACCTTACCCCGAAGGGCGTGTGTGGGACTCGCCCAGCCGAAGCCGGGAATACCCACTAAACCCACAGCGGCACTCCGGCATCGCCATAGTGGCGGGGGAGTGGGAAACTAGCGCAGCCTGAGCTACCTCTCCCCCGCCGGCGAAACCCGCCTAGTAAGGCGGGCCCTCAATTGCCCCTCCTAGGGAGGGGCCGTGGCTCCCGCATGGTGAGCGATGTAAGGCGGGCGTCGGCCTCACGCCCGCCGCTCACCTCAGGGAGGGAGAAAGCGGGCGAAATCCCGCCTTCTCCTCCCCTACGCCGCCTGCGGAGCGCCGGAGCGAGGGGATCCTCCTCCCGCTCGCGCTCCGCTGCCTCCTTCTGCGACATCACGACCTCGCAGAAGGAGGCCATCGCCACACAAGCTTCCTCGCTCCCCACCATCTCTCTGACGATGGCGGGCAGCGAGAGGTCCCTCCAACCGCCGTGACAAGATCGCGGCGCGGCACGGCCCACGACGGGCACACCGCGAGGGTGTGTTCCGCCGTGTCCTCCGCCGCGCCACAACCGTGGCACGACGGTGTCTCCTCTCGTCCTATCCGGTGCAGGTACCTGCCGAAGCAGCCGTGACCGGAGAGTACCTGCACCAGACGGAAGGAGAGGAACCCGTGACGCCTGTCGAGCCAGTCCTCCAGGACCGGCCCGATGGCGTCGAGGGTACGGCGGCCGAAGACGGCGGAGGCGAGGTCCTGCGTCCACTGCTGGACAAGAGCGACCCTCGCCTCCCGCCGGACGGCCTCCCTCAATTCTGGGGCCGGACGCTCGCCCAGCGCCCTGCGCCCCGCCGTCCACTCGTACACTCTGGCGAGCACCCACGCCTCGAGCTCCCAAGGCGGGGTGCCCGCCAGAGCGCACGCCGCTGCGAAGCCCACCGTGCGGTAGGCCCGCGATGCCCGCTGGGCGATGGCCCTTTGGGGCGACCGAAGGGCGGTGAGGTTCTCCCTCCTATGGAGGGAGTCCGCCCAAATCGGGGCCCCATAAAGGGCCATACTCCGCAGTATGCCGGCGTATAGACGCCGGCACCGCATGCTGGGCCCTCCCAAGTTTGGCATCAGCCATGAGAGGGCTCCCGCAGCCTTCAGCAGGCGCGACGACAGCCCGCTAAAGTGCGGGCCGAAGCGCCACCTGCTGTCTAAGATGAGGCCCAGATATTTCATCTGGGCCTCAACCCCGACCCTCACCCCCTCCACATAAATGTGGGCGTCAGGCGGGGGGCGCTGCCGGGGGCCGTGAAAGAACACGGCCTCTGTTTTGTGCAGCGCCACCCTCAAGCCCAGGCGGCGGATCCTTCCCGCCACTAAGGATCCGCCCGCCGACGCCAAACTGGCCGCCTCCCGGAAGGTGCTCCCGCGGGAAGTGAGGAGAGTGTCATCTGCATAGCAGATGACACTCGTGCCTCGAAGGAGGGTTCCCCGCAGGAGCCAGTCATAACCGACGTTCCACAGAAGAGGCCCTAGAACGGACCCCTGTGGAACGCCGGCTCCGACAGCGTATCGACGGAGCTGGCCAGCCCCGTCTACGAGGAGGACAGCACGGTCCTCCAAGTAGCTGGCCAGGAGGCCCCGCAAGTACAGGGGCACTCCGTGGAACCGGAGCGCTTCCAGGATGGTGGAGTGGGGGACGGAATTGAAGGCGTTGGCAATGTCGAATGACACAGCCAACACTCCATCCCCCACTCCCACCGCCTCTGTCACCTGGCCCTTTAGACGGGCCAGGGCGTCCACTGTCGAACGACCAGCACGAAATCCGAACTGGGCGTCCGACAGGTCCGGTCCCACGCTCCGCAGATGCCGCTTGAGACGGCCGGCGATAATCCCCTCGAACATTTTACCGACCTCATCGAGCAAAACGATGGGCCGGTAAGCCGAGGGGGAGTCCGCCGGCCGCCCTTCCTTCCGGAGGAGGCACAGTTGGCCTTCCCGCCATGGTTTCGGGAACCTCCCCGACGCGAAGCACGCGCTGAAGAGGTCCCGAAACCTGCCCTCCATTTCGGTGGCCGCGATGGCCACCACTCGTGCGGGGACACCATCCGGGCCGGGAGCCGTCTTTTTGGCGCGGAGACGAAGAGTCGCCGCGCCAAATTCCTCCTCTGAGACCGGAGGAGGAGGAGTTTCCTCCTCCGGTAGGACCGCTCCCCTTGGCGGGCCCATCATTGGTGGGGTGAAGTGCGGATCCCTGCGCGGAAACAGGGACCGCACCACCCCATCCAGGAGCGCTGGTTCAAGGGTCTCGGCAACCGGGGGACCAATGCGGCGCAGTTTGTTACGCGCCGCCTTATATGGCCTCCCGAATGGGTCGTTGTCGAGACTCTCCAGCAGCTCGGCCCTCGCCGCGTCCTTGGCGGCGCCGATGGCCGACTTGAAGGCCGCCCTCGCCTCTACGTACCTCGCGTAAAGGCGGTCCTCGTCAGCCTGGTCCCGTCGGCGCCGCCGACGCGATCGCGTAAAGGCCCGCCGTGCCGCCACGCAGGTGGCCCGCAGCTCCGCCAACTCCTCCGACCACCAGTACACGGCGCGTCGGGGAGGCGGACGTCTCGACCGAGGCATGCTGGCGTTACACACCTCGGTCAATGACCCCCTCAGTCGGGCCGCCGCCGCGTCCACGTCCAGGACGTCCACGCCGGGACGTGGCCAAAGCCAGTCCTGGACGAACGCGGCCTCCCTTGCCGCCTCCCGATCCAGGTGGGTCAGAGCCCACCTTGGAAACGGGGATCGGCCCGACGAAGAGGGGGTGCTGCGGCGCCCCCGTGGATTCTGGGGGGAGATCTCGAATCGCACGTAACGGTGATCCGAGATCGTCTCCCCCAGCTCCACCCTCCAGTTTCGAATGCGGGCGGCCAGTGCGGGCGTGGCGAAGGTGAGGTCCACTATGGACCCGCCCTGCCGCCGCACGCACGTCCGGACGCTCCCCCTATTCAAGAGGGAGAGACCAGACGTGGCCGCCCACAATTCGACCGCCCGTCCGCGAGCGTCGGTGGCCGGGTTTCCCCAGACCACCGACTTGGCATTCAGGTCTCCCAAAACGGAGACCTGACGTGGCGCCGTCCTCCCGATGACCGCCGTCAGGACCCCGAGGAAATCCTCGAAGTCCTGGAGAGGGCGGTTTGGGGAGAAGTAGACCCCCACAAGGGCCAACCCTCCCCACGCGGCGGCCACGTATCCCGGTCCCCTCTCTAAGAGCGAGAGGGGAGGGGAGTCCGAGGAAGACCGCGCCACGATTGCCACCGAGCCGTCACTGTCTCCCAGCCAATTGCTGGGAGTAAAGTACGGCTCGGCCACCACTGCCACATCCACCAACCACTCGGCCATTGACTGCACCAGTAAGTCCTGGGCAGCCCGGCAGTGGTTGGTGTTTGCCTGCAGGATGCGATGGTCGATACCCATTATTCGACCATCGCATCACCCTCGGTCACCGCCGCTGTTGGGATATCAGCGGGGGAGGTGGCAGCAGCGGCAGGACGGCTTATAGCCGCCTGCGGCTTGCCCTTCTTTGAGGGGGGTCGGCATAAGCTCCCCCCCATCACGTGGTCTGCAGGGCGACCACTGTCGGCGCACGCCGCGCAGTGCGGCTTTGCGGCCTCGCACGAGGCCGCCTTATGCCCCTGTTGCCCGCAGCGGAAGCACGTGTCCGCCCTATCTACTGTGGACGGACACATGGCTCGGGTGTGGCCGATTCCCAAGCACTTGAAGCAGCGCATCGGCGCTGCCTCAAGCACCCGGATCACGGCCCGGCTAAAGCCCACAAATAGCCGCCCCTGGCATTTAGCCTGGGCGGCCAACACTGCGGCGACTGGGCACTCCAGCCGGATAGAGCCCAGTCCACCGCGGCCGGGCCTAATGTCCCGAGCCAGCACCGCTGCGGGTTCGCACCCACCGGCCTTCGCGACCGCCTCCACCACCTCCTCCTTGGTGACCGAGTCATCTAGACCGGTCACCTCAATGGCTGTGGTTTTGGTCGGCCGTGCGACCTTCGCCACGTCGGCAAGTACCTCCCTCAACTTGCCGGCGAACAAGTCGGCGTTTTTGCCGCCGTCCTTCCCCGGAAACTCGAATAGACGAGCTCCGGTTTGGGTCCGACGGCAGTTGCCGAGCCCTAAATCGGCGGGGTCCGCGACGGCACGAGCCCGTCTCAGGACGGACTCGTAGGTGACGCCCCTCTCGGCGGCCTCGGGGACGATGGTCACCGTGACCGCCGCGGATTTGGGAGGAACCAACTTCCTCCCGCCGACCGTAGCCTTATTGACTGCCGGAGCAGCCGGCGGGGCAGCTGCCGGGGCAACTGCCGGGGCAGCCGGGGCCTTTTTCGCCTTCTTCCTGCCCCTTTTCACCACCTCCGACCACGGCTGGTTGGACGGAGTGGTGGAGGGGAGAAGGGCGTCGGTCTCCTGAACCTGGGAGGCCGGTGCTGCGATGGCAACCGACCCCGGTTCTGCGCCCACACTCGTGCCGGGGGAAGGCAGGGACCCCGGCGACTTCTTCCCCTTGCCCTTGCCCTTTGAGGGCTTCGGGGCCTGGGAAGCCGCTGTCGGCGTCTTGTCCGCCGCTAGTGGCGGACGGAGACGCTTCTCCGGCAGGAGACGGTCTTCTATGCCCGCAAAGCAGGCCCGGGTGAACGCCCTCTCCTACATGACCACCTTGCGGAACAATTCCTCAAGGTTGGAGGTGGAGGGGGCGGTAACCGCTGCTGACGGGGCCTTAGGGGGCGGGGCCGTAGCTTCAGCCAGCTTCTTGCGAAGCTGGCTAACCTCCGCTTGCAGGCGATCCACCCTCGCCTGCAGCTGCCTCGTCTCCTCTGACGCAGTGCGCTGCGTCAGCTCCATTATTATGCCGTGCAAGCTTGTTGCACGGCATTTTAGGGCCTTCTGGAAGGTCCCCTTTAGGTTGGAGGACTTGGTGGCGACCTCGACGATCTTCTCCCTGTCCTCCTCCGCTAAGCGGGCCAACTCGGCCACGGATAGGTCGTCGAAACTGACGAAGGCCGAACCGTATCCGGCTCTCGCCTTGGTTGCGCGCGCCTGTCTCTCCTGCGCGGCAACCTTCTCCTCCAGCTCCAGCTGGAGATCGGCCCGTTTGGCCAAGCCGAGCCGGAGCTGGGCGTCCACCAGACCCACATCGTGGGTGCCGGCCTGTGAAGAAGTCGAAGGCGAAGCAGTCTTCGCCTTTGACTTCCTCTTGGGCTTACTCTTGCCCGAGTCCGAGGAACCCTCGGACCCGAGCTTCAGATAAGCCCTCTTTAGGCTGCTCTCCGCAGCCACCCCACAAACGGACGAGTCCAAGACTACGGACTCGACATCCGAGTCCGAGTACTCGTCCGCAACACTCGTACAGAGGCTCGCCACAGACGGTGCGCGGCTGACCTCTGACGCCGACATCTCGGAGTGGCCCTGAGAAGGGCCTTTGGGTTGGCCCTGAGAAGGGCCTTTTAGTTGGCCCTGAGAAAAGCCGTCTGGTTGGCCCTGAGAAGGGCCTTTTGGGGCGAAACGCCCGGAAGCGCTTCTCAAGGATCTCGGCATTTTGGCGTCAACCACAAGAGAAAACGACAATAAAAATAAAACCCACTACAAAATAAAATCCCACAACAATAAAAACCACAATAAAATCCAATAAAACCCACAATAAAATACAACCCACAATAACAATAGAAACCCACAAGAATAAAAAACCACAATAAAATATCCACAATGTACGCAATCGCCCTCAGAATAAAATCGCAAGATCGCGTAAGTCACAGCGCTCGTTAGCCACCGGTCTGCCACTCCGTTACGGTGGTCAGACACGGCGTTGCCCGGGGAACACTACGAGGAAGTCAGCGCTGTGGGGTGTCCCCCAACAACATTGCATCACCTGGCTCAACTGCCGTCATCCTTGCTATTCCTAAGTTTTTTAAGTGAATAGGCTTAATAAACTAGTGCGCAGGCATCAAGGATGCGTCACTGCTTACCATCAGGCGGGATTGCAGTCAAGCGCTAGTTTATAATTATTAAAAAAAAAAAGTTATATTAAGAGGACCTGGGAAGATTTCTTAATCTATCTAATTCTGCTAACGATCGACTGTCATGTGGATTTTTAAGTAATTTATTATGATCCAAGGCACTTATAAATAATCCCTCTATGGTTTTAACTCTACTGAGAGCGACATAGGCCTGTCCTTTAGCAAACAATGACTTTCCTAGATCTGTAACTTTTTTATCTAGAGTACAACCTTGTAATTTATGTACAGTACAACCCCAAGAAAGAATCAGCGGGAGCATTTTACGCTGAATTTGCCCAGAACCCCTCAAGCCGTCAAATTCAGTGAGGCAAGGCTCGATTTTGATAAGTCCGTTAGTATCAGCTTTTATGGATGCGTCGTCAAATTGTATGAGAACAGCGCTTGGCTGTTCTCCTGTTCCAACTGATCGCGCCGAAGAGTAGGCCATTCGAAGGCTTTCACCACTCCCATCGCTCCGTTTACCAAACCCTGGTTTACATTCAAATTTCTACGAAGCATTACTAGGGATTATGTCCAAACATAAAGTACTCGTGAAGCTCTTTTAGATGATACCAAATACGGTATATTTATTTTAATTTTGTATTAACATAGAACTTTTTGTCCGCTAGAGGGCGTAATACTAAATTTGGTGACAAGCTTTATAGCTCATAACCAACAGAATATCAAGGCCCTTCTAATGGTTCTGCAGTGGTCTTATTCTGATAAGTAGTAAAGAAGCTATCTATGAACGAAAAGATGTGAATTATATGCAATCAGCCCATGAATACAGGTAAAGTCACAAGCAAATGCTAGTAATATATATATATTCAAAATGTACAAGTTAAGCCCTTTCAAATGATACCAAACACGGCATATTTATCTTAACTTTATTTTTTTACTCTGTATATTTTGTCCGCTAGAGGGCGCCACGTTAGATTTTGTGAAACTCCATATAGCCTATAACCAGCAGACAATTAAGACGCTTCTAATGATATGTCATTTATCGAATTCGAATAAGTAGTTTAGAAGTTACGAGGGAACAGATGATACATACATACATACATACATACATACATACATACATACATACATACATACATACATACATACATACATACATACATACATAGCCTGTCAAAATCATAACCCTCCTTTTGCTTTGCCGTAGTCGGGTAAAAACTGTCAAATATACATCTGGCGCTAATTAATTTGACAAGACTTTACTAATACATGTTTATGTTCTGTATAGTTAGTGAACAAGAGAAAGGGCGTAAATAACAACCTGAATGTTGACGAAAGTTCTACTTCATAATATAAAATTCTCCTGTGCCAGTGTTTGTCCTCGAACTCCTCAAAACCGTGGAACCGATTTTAATGAAATTTCGTATCTATATACATTCGTTAGGCATGAGAATAGGTTTTTATTTATTTTTTAAATTACTACTACTTACACGGGTGAAACTGCGGGGCGCAACTAGTATTTATACAATATGTAAAGAAAACCCTGTCCGATCCGTGAAGGTATTGTTAGGTATCGATAACTGATTCTACTAATTTCTACAAAACCGGGCTAATCTTAAAAAAAAATCCCCCTAAAAAATGAATATTATTTCGTAAAAAGAGGTAACTTAAAACATGTGCGGTAGGCCATACAGGCGCGGGCGAAGAGGGGCAGGGCACGCGGCACGCGGGCGCATCGCTATTCGCTCAGAATCATACCGTCAAAAATAATGTTGTCACTTTTAAAAAATTACCAAATTTTGGGGAAGTTGGAATTAATTCGCGGGAAAAAGAAATTATTTCAAAATTCACTAGTATTGTTACCATGATGATGTTACTTGGTCATGTGTTTACCGTACCTTTAATATCTTTACGGGTCGGACAGGGTTTTCTTAACATATTGTATATATCAATATTTATTGTAATTTCACAACACGGTGATAATGTAAATTAAAACTAAGCCCCACAAGACCGTAGAAGTGGTTTGACTGTAGATTTTCTTGATGATTTTAATTATTACTTATAGGTCATTTTAATAATGCTACGCTCGGGAATTATATGAATTTAGTACTATATACATAGACCACTAAACTACAAACGGCAAAAACGTAAGAAACTGAGGTTCGCGGGCTTAGCGCATCATTAAAGTGAATTGGCAGGAAAATGGTTTCGATGAATAAGAGGACATTAAATTGAAGGGATCTTATCAAGCGCTTATCACGAACTTGACTCACATAATTACAGGGAACTGTTATCACTGGGCTGGTCACAATTGGCAGATGTGTGTCGTCAATAAGCGTTTGTTCTGTTTGACTAACCACTCGCCAGATGTAAGTTGAAATATAGAAGTCATATCGATATCCAAAATTCCCTATAACGCTTAATTTTTTATATTAATAAAAAAATTAAGCGTTCTAGAGAATTTTGGTTCAAGCGAAAAGCTTCCATAAACACACATTAAGAGTAGGTACCTATTCCGATTAGACTGTGCATACTTGCTAATTAAATATTTAATCAGTTATTAGTTATTAATCAGTACCTATACAATTAGTCACTCCTCAGTATACAATCTTACGAAATTTCAAATAGACAGAGAGATAACAAAATAAATTTCTCCCGATACTGTAACCCAACAATCCAGACCAGAACCCTAATTGCGTAAAACTCCGTTACTATCAGTTGGAATCATTTTGAAGCTTATTGTTTTTCCGTTGCTCCCAATGTTCGCAAATGTGTCTGTTCAATAACGTAAATAACGCAATGAATGTTGTTGAACTGTCAAAATGAAACTCGTTGCTACTGATAATATGTTACGCAATTATCCAGCAGTTGAGCCATTGACTTGGTCACCTATGAGTCATCACAACTTCAAAATAATACAAAAAAAATAACAGACTGGTACATTCTGATCAGAATATGAATGTACTAGCATAATAACACAACTATTTATAATCAGTATAATATGTAGGTACTTCCGCAAAAGTAACGGTAATAAATAAACATACACTATCATATAAATTGGTAAAGTGATGACTATCTGATGGCCATTTTGATCCCCTTGGACAAGTTTAAGGTTAAAAAACCGCACAAATCGAGGCTAATCACCACTGACCATGGCAATAGCGTAACGACGACTAATCACTTTAAATTGGCAAGTACAAACTTGCTCTAATAGAAAAAGTATATAATATACTTTTAGTTCTACGAGTACAGACCTATCAATCAATCAGTCAACTCAGCGTACAGTCCATAGATATAGGCCTCTCCTATTCTGCGCCACAATACTGTCCTCTGTAAATCAACAATGTCCTCAAATGTGGCGTTTCTTTTTGAAGAGCAAAAAGATAATGAAACATAAATGTCATGTTTTTATTGCACCTAAATATTTAGAGAGCGTAATAAAAAATTAAAATTAAAACCTCGAAATATCCTGGAAATTGTGTTTTTTTTTTTATAAATAACTAGCGGCCGCCAGCGACTTCGTTCGCGTGGTTTAGTTATGCTCCGCTCCTATTGGTCGCAGCGTGATGTTATATAGCCTAAAGCCTTCCTGGATCAATGGGCTATCCAACGCAAAAAGAATTTTTCAAATAGGACCAGTAGTTCCCGAGATTAGCGCGCACAAACAAACAAACATACAAACAAACTCTTCAGCTTTATATATTAGTATAGAAGTATAGATAAACTAGCGCTTGACCGCAATCCCGCCTGATAGTAAGCAGTTATGAAATCGTTGATGGTAAAGCATCATCAACCTTTTTATCGTCCCTGCCACTGCTGGGCACAGGTCTCCTCTCATACAGAGAAGGATTGAATGTAATCACCACGCTTGCTCAATGAGGGTTGGCGATTTCAAGGCGTTTCAAGTTTCCTCAAGATGTTTTCCTTCACCTTGTAATCAGTCATTGGTGTTTGTTGTTGGTTACATTGGTGCTTGCCTGGCCTGGAACCGAACCCACACACTCATACTTGAGAGGCCGATGTTTTAACCACTAGGCCACTAGGTGTCCCCTACTAGTCGCAATACTACTTCAGCACCCCAATTACGTCACACACCATTATCAATTTTAATAAATTTGAAGCATATTGCTAATCCATTGCTCGATATGTTCGGAAAGTGTGTCTGCTCAACAACCTAATTAACGCAATGAATATTGTTGAACTGTTAAAATGAAACCCAATGCTACTGATATGAACACCGGACACGGTTGTTTCGGGAGGTTCCTGTTCCGTATAAGGCGGGAGGAAACGCCAGGGTGTTACCATTGTGTGGATCGCCCTGAGGACACGATGGAGCATACGGTGGAGGTCTGCCCGGCTTGGGTAGAGCACCGCCGTGTCCTCGTAGCGGCGATCGGCGGTGATCTCTCGCGTCCGACCCTGGTCCAGGCCATGGTCCGGAGCGAGAGTGCATGGCAGGCCGTCACCTCCTTCTGCGAAGCAGTAATGCTGGCAAAGGAGGAGGCGGAGCGCGTGAGGCAACGGGAATTTCAGGCCCCTCACGCCACTAGCCGCCGCAGGAGACGCCCTGATCGGGAGATGACACCAAACTCCCAGCCACCGTAGGCGCGGGCCTGCGGCGGTGAGCAATGGGCAGCTCGCCGCCCGGTAAGGACCAGGCCCGAGTCGACGGCGCGTCGTGTTTCACGCGCGCCTCAAAGAGATGTCAGCACAACGTGATGGGGTCCACGAAGACCGATGCCTCCTGCGTCAGGGTTGCGGGTTGGTTAAACAAGAAACCGTGGCCCTGGCCGTCCCACAGGCAAGTGAAGAAACACGGGTGGGTTTTAGTCAGTAAAAGTCTGACACGCCCTTCCGCTCCGCCCAGAGCGGGAGAAGTCATTTGATGAATTCCCATCCTAACAAAAAAAAAATGCTACTGATATGTAATGTGCTACTGGATATATTTATCCAAGGGTACATCTTCCTTACCACTACAGCGCCCCTGGTCTAGTCCTTGATATGTAATGACATCCATATGTCACCATGTAACATGAGGCTTCAGGGGCTAACATGAATCTTTGGGGTTCATTCGATTAATCAAGTCAACCACGCTGGGTCGGATCGTTTCATCTATTAATTAATTATCCGACCTTGTCAAGGATGGCCTAGACACGGTTTTGTGGGAGATAGCTGACAGAAATACTACAAACCACGCCATAAATAATTCTTTCGGCTCTAAAACTAATGGTAAAAGGCATCATAAATTAAATAGAAAACATTTTGAACACCCATTATACATTCAAAACAATTTGATTAACACTAACGTTTAAACTGGAGCATCTGAACGCTAACGTCCATTTGAGATAGTTATTTCTATCAATTAATCATTCTACAGAACAGGTATTCAATCTTGAGACATGCAGCCGCGTTGCTGAATTTTTACATCTTTATGCATTGACTTATATACTAGTACCTTTTAAATCGATGTCTTTGTCTTTCTGCCTTGCGAAAGCGACGATACAAAGATTCAGTTGTAATTTAGTTATGAGCTAAAAATCACTTTGAGCATTTTGAATTTTTGATATTACCTCCATACTATACATGCCACATTTAAATTTTATTCTACAAATAAAAACAAAATTTCTGTCGACTGAAAATCCCCTAGTTATCTACTTAATATATGTAGTTTCTTTTCAAAATATATTAGACAGGGTCAAAGGCCAAAAAAGTGTCATGGAATCCAACTCATTATCATCACCCGTACAAAAACCTTTTTAGACCACATTTTATACCATTACCAGGAAAAACACAACGGACCTTATTACAAAACTTGGATTTTATTTAGATCAGGTTTAAACCACCTAAATGTTTATTGAATTATAAGAAATTGAGTTCTTTATATAAAAATAACAGCTTAGTTCGGTACTAAGTTGTCACTTTTGTATTAAGAACTTTGACTTAACCTCAGTAAAGTGTGGAACTAAAGTTAGGTTTCGTTTTATCGTCCTGGCCGGATCCCCGCCGTGGGACCTAGAGGCGAAAGTACTCGCGTCATTGTACCGATGGCGCGAGGAAGAGCGGACACGGGGCTCCAGTCCGGCGCAGCGGCAGATCGAGCTGCGCCGAGAGGAGCTCCGTCAGGTCCTGGTGGTGGACTGGCGGCGGAGGCTTATGCACCCTACCGCCGGCCTCGCTACCGTCGAGGCGATCCGGCCAGTACTCGACGACTGGCTCGGGAGGAGGTACGGCTCCCTGTCGTACAGGGTGACGCAGGTACTGTCGGGACACGGCTGCTTCGGCAAGTATCTGCGTCGCCTAGGCAGGGAGCCGGACGCTCAGTGCCACCACTGCGTCCAATGCGGGGAGGACACGGCGCAGCACACGCTCTCCGAGTGTGTAGCTTGGGAGGAGCAGCGCCGTGTCCTCACAAATGAAGTAGGAAGCGACCTGACGCTGCCGGCAGTAGTGCGGAGGATGGTCGGCAGCGCAGAGTCGTGGGACGCGGTGGTGTCATTCTGCAAGGACGTGATGTCGCAGAAGGAAGCTGCGGAACGGGAGAGGGAAATCCCAACTAACTTCCGGGGCCGCGGAAGACCCACCGGGCGCCGAGGAAGGGCGGATAACGCCCTCTTCCACTCCCCATGAATGGGTCCAGGGGCGAGGGACATGGGGAAGTCCCCGCCCTATATTCGATGGACTCCGAGGCGGAGGCGCGCACGAGTGTCGGCGCGCGCCTCTGAGGCGTTGCACGGGATAGTTTAACACCCCACTACCCCGTGCAGGAGACGAGGCCAGCACGAGAGTGTGAGGCCGTGGAAGAATTTAGACTCCCGCGGCCCCACGCGCGCTCGTGATAGAAGAGACAGCAGGGTGGTTTTAGTCAGTAAAAGTCTGACAGACCCCGTCGCCCACCCTAGGGCGGCGGACATCCTATGAGGATTTCCACACCGGAAAAAAAAATATCGTTTTATAAAAAAGGTGAAACATGATTAGTTTGTAGTCTATACGCTTTCTGTTAGTCATTGGATCAGCCACTTACAGAACTGCCTATAAAATACATAGCAAAAGTGTAGTTTTCGCTTAATTAAAATGTTCGGCGTACAATATCGTGACAGCTCAGCTGTTGCTGGTAAAATAATAAGCGGCAGGGATCGTCGGTGAAAGCTCGCGGAGTCGCGGCGAGCTTTGATATTGCACACATCGAGCGAAGAAACTCAGGAGCGGACGGTAAGCTGCGCAAAATATGTACATACTTATAATACTTGATATTGACAGTAGCATTATTTATACATAACATTTACACGTTTGCTGCCAAATGAAGGCAGCTGTTTAATTTAGTGAAATATCATAGATACATATTAAAAAAGTTAGAACATAAATACCAGCCGTCATTTTGCATCCTCGCCAAATTCAAGTATGTAACTATGCTACTGATTCTCGAAACGAATCAGTAACAAAATAAGTAAGATATATTTTATCTTTTTTTAATGTTCGAAATTAGAATGTGTGAGATACGTATGTCGTCGACACGCACACAAACAACGTAGTCGTGTGATGCTGCCTAGCGCATACGCAACGGGCCGATTCTATTCTTTGAAAATGGTTTATTCTGAAATACTATCAAACATAAAGAACTAAAAAATACAAGCATGTATTAATTTCTGACAAGGTATCGTAATTAAAAGTTGATTATTTATGCCATTCATAACAACCCCCAATTTTTTTTTTTTTTTATGTAAAAACGTTACCCTTCACTAGGGAGTTCTCCTGTATCGTGGGTGCGTTTAGAAACATATAAGCTCACATACACGAACAGTCAGACCCGGAACAACTACTTATAGGTCGCACAAATATTTGTTCCGTGCGGGAATCGAACCCACAACACGCAGTGCAGCAGTGAATAGCTTTTGGATGCAAATCTACACCTTGTATAGGTAATTGTAAATAATCGTCGTTACGTTTGATATAGGTAATGTAGGTCAAGACCGAAGGATACAACTTACAAATTTTATTTAGTTTGACTTGTACTTAGACAGCCTCAAGTACCTATGAGTGTGCGGGTTCGATTCCAGATCAGGCAAGTACCAATGTAACCTTTTTAAGTTATATGTACTTCCTAATTAAATCTTGGACACCAATGACTGATTACAAGGTGCAGGAAAACATCTTGAGAAACCCTGGACTTTAAGTCTGAAATCGCCAACCCGCATTGAGCAAGCGTGGTAAGTGTTGTAGCTTTGCCCAGCAGTGGAACGATAAAAAGGTTGATGATGATGATACTTCGACAGATAATGTTTTAGGACAAGCACGCGAGGAGATTAAATGGCTTTTTATTTTCTAGAACCACACAGCACACTTTTAATATAGCTAGTATGTATTGCATAATGTAACATTTAATACATTAAAGATTGTTCTCGTTTAATAATACTTTGTATCCTTTCAAAACCTTGGAGTTGCTGCAAATGCAATACATTCTCAAGAAACAAGCACGTCTCCACCTTTCAGTTGACTAACGTCTTGTTGTAAAGCTGTAAATTGCTAATAACACACGATAAAATGCTTATCTCAAAAACTGGCTGCATTAAGAGCCCCTTGAAACCAAGTTTAAAATACTTGAACATTGCTTTCAAGTATATTCATATGTTTAGAAATTAGCAAGAGGCTAAACCGTATAATTAAGTAGATACTTAACTTTCAACCCACTTGTAATGTAACACTTCGGTAAAAAAGTTTTCTATAGACCACTGAGGGCCAGTGGTAACTGACCCGACTTAAGAGTCTACCAACCGTTACTGGGCCCGCGTTGTGACCGTAAGGATGCCTGTCTCGTAGCTGTGGGCACATCATAAGCTCATTATGTTTATGCTATTCATCCTTAACATAATCTGAAGCCTCTTCTCACGCAGGAATAGAATGAGGGATAACCGAAAGATCGCGAAGGCCAGGTATCCTATCAGAACAATTGTCGATTTTGCTCTTACATGAACGACATACAAAAGTAAATTAATCGCAGCTCAACAAATGAGATCTAAAACCTAAGATTAGCCTAGGATTCCATCATAAATAAATAAATAAATATATACAGACAAATCACACAGATTGAGCTAGCCCCAAAGTAAGTTCGAGACTTGTGTTATGGGATACTAACTCAACGATACTATATTTTATAATAGATACATATATAGATAAACATCCAAGACCCAGGACAATTAGGAAAAGATCGTTTCCCATCATGACCTGGCCGGGGATCGAACCCGGGGCCTCCACGTCGCAGGCAGGCGGGTTGACCGCTGCGCCACGGAGACCGACATAACTATACACACCTACTCGATACGCTGCCGTAACGGTTTGAATATCAATATTATAGCGGCACGTTAATTGCGTAACACATTATCAGTAGCAATGGGTTACATTTTGATAGTTCAACAATATTCATTGCGTTATTTACGTTGATGAGCAGATACACTTTTCAAACACATACAGCAGTGTATTATCAGTATGCGTCGAAATGATCCCAACTGATAGTAATAGTGTGTTAAGTAATTAGAGTTCAGGTGTCCTCTCTATGCTGTTCACGGGTCCAAATATCCGAAAATTTTAACCGATTTTTATCGCTATTTTTCGGATAGCTGTGCTGGTAAACCAAGCATCCGTCATTTTGAAGCATACTGCTAATCCATTGCTCTATATCTTCGAAAAATGTGTTTACTCAACGACGTAAACAACGCAATGAATGTTGTTAAACTGTCAAAATGAAACCCATTGCTACTGATAGTGTATTACGCAATCACCCTGCGGGTTGTTAAAATCTGTCATTTTATATATGATTCTGAATAATGAATAAAAACCGGCCAAATGCGAGTCGGACTCGCACACCGAGGGTTCCGCCGTACAAACGTAGCGGCTTACAATTTATGACGTACTAGCTTTCCGCCAGCGGCTTCGCCCGCGTGGAGTTCGGTTATATCGCGCTGTTTAAATTCCCCTCGGGAACATCAAATTTTTCCGGGATAAAAGGTAGCCTATGTTCTTTCTCAGTGTCTAAAGATTGTCTGTGCCAAACTTCATCAAAATCGGTTGAGAGGTTTAGGCGGGAAAGCGTAACAGACAGACAGAGTTATTTTCGCATTTATAATACTAGCATTGATTTAGAATTTTTCACAGTTTAGAGGCAATTAGATTTAAGAAGTGTTTGATATGAATTTCAACTTTAATATCTCTACGCGTTCATGTAAAAAAGGGTAGGTAGTAAGTTTATAATTATTAAAAAAATATTTTATGTCATGTAAGCAAAAATAGTATTTTAATATTTTATGTAACTTCAAATTTATCATTTTCACAATTTTTCCTTTATCTGTCTGTACTATAATATAACGTTGCTTCGTGCCGAATTTCAAGATTCTGAGTTCACGGGAAGTACCTTGTAGGCAAAGAGATTTAAGATATATAGAGAGGGCATGTGTCAAAATGGCATAGAAAAACTGTGATCCCATGGCTCAGTTCCGCCATCTAGTACAATATAGCAAAATTAGATCGACAATTGGAGACATCAAATAGTAATAAAAACTTTTTTACAAAAAAACAACCGACTTCCAAAAACCACTACAAAGTGAAAAATAACTAATTTCGGAAGTCGGTGTCTTTGGTTTTGTATATAAATTTTTGACACCGACTTCCGAAATTAGTTATTTTTCACTTTGTAGTGGTTTTTGGAAGTCGGTTGTTTTTTTGTAAAAAAGTTTTTATTTTACACTTTTTAGTTGTTAAAAGTACTATGTATTCAGTTGCATCCGGTCAGACTGGAAGCTGATGCAAATATAGTTGGAAAACGACGTAATTTTGTTTACTTTAATTTTTACCCATAAGTATTCCCTCAACTGCCTATGGTCTTTATCATCAAATTTACTGCAGACCATTATTTTAACCCAATGGGTGCAAAGGTCTCATCAATATAAATGAATTGAGTCCAAATACAAGGTAGCTACTGTAAATCGTTTAGGAGTTCCCTGAACTGACCTTGACATCATCATCAGCTCCCTAATTACAGTTACCACCCATCTAGGTGTAAGGTTCTTGTCAATACAAATTATTCAAGCACAAACACAAGGTAGCTGCTGTGAACTGTTGAGGAGTCCCTTCGACTGTCTCCAGGCTCCATCATCAGATCTACTCCAGACCTTTATTAAATAGTAGTGCTTTAAAATACTTAATGAAAATGCTAAGAAATGAACTAGTCGCCGCTGCAATTTTTGAAAGTTCCCCTTGTTTTCTCTGGTCTTCCACCATCAAACCCTGATATCCTTATCATGGGACCATCTTGGGAACGTCTTCTTTCCAACAGAAAAAGAATTATCAAAATCGGTTCATAAACGACGAAATTATGCGCGAACAAACATAAAAAAAGCATATATACGGTCGAATTGAGTAACCTCCTCCTTTTTGAAGTCGGTTAAAAATGAAATAAGTTTATATAAAATATATTCAGCTATTGCCCGATAGGTGGCCAGTGTGGTCTATGTTGCCAGATCCGATTTAATACCCTAGTATAGTTCAAATCGGGTAAATAAATATTAAAAAGTAAATAAATTAAGTGAAACTTGTCTTGTACAAACAAAAACTGTTTTAGAATTTTATTCGCTACTATTCATTTACCGTGACACCGTCTATTGGCATTTTAGATGTTTTATGCTTACGAATTATTTTAACGCTCACTTTATTGCGATTTTTGAGTGTAATAGACCTTTTAGGCCATAAAGCGCATTTTGTTTTGCAATTTTCGTTTGCATTTCGTTTTTAGCAAAATTATTCTTTTTACACGTTTGTTTGCAAATATTTTTAAATGGCAATGCAAAAAACTGTGGTAGGGTTTGTATCATTTCGATATAAAGTTATCGATAATATTCAAAGAAGTTACTACGACGATGTTTTTTCGCATTATGATAGCTTGAAACAAACAATTAGGAAACAGAATAATTATGGGTAATTTCAAGTTTACAAGTTTCTTATTTATATAATTCTTTTAATATAATAGGCGTTAAAGTTTAAAATTGCCGATTAGTACTGAAAATGTAAATAATTGCTTATTTTTTAATTTTTAAATAATTCATTTATAATCAATATATAGGAAGGTCGTTTATGCCTTTGTGATAGAACTCTGAGGATCTAGACTGCACAAACTGTGTGAAAACAGAACTGCCTCCTGGAAAGAAAACTTCTTGTCACGTAGATAATTGTCCAAATCACGACAAAAATGGTAGTCTGCTGGAGCAAGACCTTTACAAGATTCGTACGCCATTATCTTTAAAAACGGCAAAAAATTCACGGTTATTGTATGGGTTATTGTATCCGCCTTCAGGATTTATTTTATTTTAATTATTTATTTGTAATTTGAATATATAACCAAATATTCTGTGAACATTTTAAGCGTCTATCTGTTTCCGTTATTAATATGGAGCAAAAAAGGGCAAAAATTCACGTTTGTTGTATGGGAGCCCCCTTAAATATTTTATTATTTTTATTCTCAGTACTTGTTGTTATAGCGGCAACAGAAATACTAACACAATCTCTGGAAATTACAACTGTCTCGCTATTACGGTTTATGAGATACAGCCTGGTGACAGACGGACAGACGAACAGAGAAGTCTCATGGTTCGTTTTACCTTTTAGGTACGGAATCCTCAAAATCACAAAGTAGCTCGCAATCATTGTACTTCATATACGTACCTACATATTTTATGAATATATTTCATTATAAATAAGTTATGTAATCTATGTACTTATCCACTTAACCGTAAATTTTATTCCAATTTTACGGTTAAGTAGAAAAGTACTGAAATTAATAACTTACTATTTCATTTCTAATACAAGGTACCGATTCTTTTTTTTTAAATTGATCGACAAGTCTTTCCAAAGTAGATAACTTCTCTTTTAAAATGCATTGAGCATAATTTCGACGAATGAGACGGAAGCCAATTTTCTTCTCTACGGTCTATCTGGACAAATCGTATCCACTTTTTCCCTACGACATTATTTTTATTCGGAAACAAAAATAACAAAAACCTAGATAAATGAATAGTAATTGTTCATTCAATTTTGTTTATTAATATGATATGATTATGTTTAAATAGAGTTAATCTATATATATAAAAATGAATTGCTGTTCGTTAGTCTCGCTAAAACTCGAGAACGGCTGGGCCGATTGAGCTGATTTTGGTTTTAAAATGTTTGTCGTAGTCCAGGGTAGGTCTAAACGGTGAGTAAGTAAGGAAAAAATGATTTAATAATAATGATGTATGAGCTTCATTGTTTTTACTTCTTCTCTACACTTTAGTGCTACCCTGGTACCCTGCACCTCCAAAAAGGAGACAAAATAAAACTCACTTACAAGAGCAATGGGAGAATGGCAATGATAAATGTCACAACAATACAATATTAGTTTGAAGTTGAAGTTGGCTTTGTGGCTTTTTATTAGAAACTTTAAACCGGCAGAGAGTAAGTATTTCTTGCTTTAAACGAATGCATCAACGGCTGAGACTTTTTTTTATGTACGGAGTATGGTACCAGGGTAGCACAAAAGTGTAGAGTCGAAACAATAAAGCTCATTCATCATTATTAATCTAATATTACATCGATGAAGTTATTTTGCCCACTTTGAGGAGTTGCAAGGTACCAGGATCGCAAAAAAGTGTAGGAGAAGTCGAAACAATGAAGTTCATTCATTCACACAGGAACAACGGGAACGGGATAAAAAGGATATCCTATATCCTTCTCTCAGTTCTTAGCTACCTCCCTACCAATTTTCAGCCAAATCGGTTCAGCCGTTCTTAAGTTATAAATAGTGTAACTAACACGACTTTCTTCTATATATATACAGATTATCCTAATTTAAAATAGTAGTAGTAGTAAATAAGATCATGTCATATGCCTTTAGGGCGGAACAAAGTTCGCCGGGACACTTTTGTGCTACCCTGGTACATAGCACCTCTACAAACTAGGCACAATAAAAGTTCTTTGATGTAATTATTATGGTTTAATGATGAATGAGCTTCACTGTTTCGGCTTCTCCTACACTTTTGTGCTGCCCTGGTACCTTACACCTCCAGAAAGTAGAGAAAATCAAATTTCTTCTATGTATTAGTGATTTAATGATGAATGCAAAGCCGATGATTACAAAGTGAAGGAAAACATTTTAAGGAACAGGTTTCCTTAAAATGTGTCGTGGACCGACGACCTGGTGAAGGTCGTGGGAAACCGCTGGATGCGGGAGGCGCAGGACCGCTCGTCGTGGAGATCCTTGGGCAACAGCAGTCCAGCAGTGGACGTCTTTCCGCTGAAATAATGATAATGATGATGATATGAAATTGTTACGCTTGCGATTCATATTTTATTCAACAGACATTGAACCTCAAATTGCAAAAATCGTAGGATAATTAGAATTTCGCGAGTGACTTAGCACATGCCCCTAAAGATATATTCTGTCTTCATTCAATAATTATTTGTAAGTTTATTAGGATTTTTCTCTACACAGACAGGTTCTAGATCTTGCAGAGTAAATCCTTCGCATCCAAAGACATAACTCTTTTAAAAATCTTTCAACTAGTATGTTCCATCACTAAAAGCGCTTTGATTTGTTTTTACCTTTCCGGAAAAAATATCTTTATTTACCCATTTCTTAACCGTACCATGCACTCCACTTATCTTTATAATTGACGTCGATGAACCACTTTCGCTGACATTACTAATGGAACTTCAGAACATATAGACAAGCAGGACGTTTACCAGTGATAAATCCCAGTCTAGAATCAGTGTCCACTTTCGAATGTTCAGTAGTCTTTATATTATTCATTTAGGATGTAATAAATTGGTTGGGAAGTAGCGAATCCATAGATCACGGGCCCGAAGCGCTTTACGCAGACTGCGAGTAAAATATTAGATTTCTTCGGCGACTAAGAGTTATGAAACGTGTTTATGTGGATTGTGGAGGGCTATTGTAATCTTGATTATAATTTATTGATTGTTGTGACAGTGTCTTTAGGTAAAAGCAATTTGGTCTTATAAGAAGATTATATCTGGTACAGTATATCATTCTTTTATAGTCATTTTTAGGGTTCCGTACCTCAAAAGGAAAAAACGGAACCCTTATAGGATCACTTTGTTGTCCGTCTGTCTGTCTGTCTGTCTGTCACCACCCTTTATCTCAAGAACGCGTGGACGTATCAAGCTGAAATTCTGTATAATTTAAATTTAAATGTAAATATTAGTGATTTAATGATGAATGCAAAGCCGATGATTACAAAGTGAAGGAAAACATTTTAAGGAAACCTGGCCTTTTGTAAGTCTGAAATCGCCAACCCGCATTGAGCAAGCGTGGTGATTACGCTCAGTCGTTCTCCTCTCTAGCTATCCCCAGCAGGGGGACGATAAAAAAAAGGCTGATGATGATGATGATGAGCTTCATTGTTTCGATTTCTCCTACACTTTTCTGCTGCCCTAATTATCATAATTTAAAAACTAAAAAATAAGATCATGTGATATTTATTGCCTTTAAGGCGGAACAAAGTTCGCCGGGTCAGCTAGCGGGTCTTCTAGCTGACCTTGCGAACTTTGTTCCGCCTTAAAAGCAATATGACATGATCTTATTTACTACTTTTTAAATTAGGATAATCTATATATATAAAAGAAGTCGTGTTAGTTACACTATTCATAACTCAAGAACGGCTGAACCGATTTGGCTGAAAATTGGTAGGGAGGTAGCTAAGAACTGGGAGAAGGACAGGATATCCTTTTTAACCCGTTCCAGTCATTCCTGTGTGAATGAATGAACTTCATTGTTTCGGCTTCTCCTACATTTTTGTGCTACCCTGGTACCTTGCACCTCCTCAAAGTAGGCAAAATAAAACTTCATCCATGTAATATTAGTTTAATAATGATGAATTAAATGAGCTTCATTGTTTCGACTTCTCCTACACTTTTGTGTTACCCTGGTACCATACACCGTACATCTATATATATAAAAATGAATTGCTGTTCGTTAGTCTCGCTAAAACTCGAGAATGGCTGAACGGATTTATCTTATCTTGGTCTTGAATTATTCGTGGAGGTCTAGGAGGTTCGTAGGAATGTTTAAAAATCCTCAAAACAGCATTTTTCTATTTCCCATACAAACGTTTTCTAAATAAAATGGAGAGTCAATTTGTAATTTATTACCGCTGCATAAAGTTCAAATTCGCGTGCGCGTTAGAGGATCTAATATCGCGTTCTGAAACTCAACAAAAGTGAAAGTGAATCGCGAACGCGACAAAATTGCATAGAATCCTGCAAAATGTTATTCTAAGGCGCGTGTACAAAAATCGTAGAGGTCGAATGTCTGCATGTAAATGAAAAAATGCTTAAAAACGAACAATGCCTGGAAAAGTCATCAAATCTTCAGTACTCGAGAGAAGCTAAAAGATCTAGCTTGCTGGATCCCAAGAAAACGATGATCATGAGGCAGCACTTACTTCAGTGACTCGACACCGCCAGGCCATTGCTCGCGCTATGGAAAATCCTTCGCGAAGCCCGACTAACAGCTGATCGGCAACGCCACTTTATCTAGGTCTCAGACGTTATCCAGTGAGAGTCCTGCCTCGCCTCGCACGCACAGGCACGTCTGTTTTCGGCTCTTTGCGGAAACCAGTATAGAAAGAGCCGCTATCAATACGGATCGTGAACGTCATGCGTTGTCGCGAGTCTCAGAAACGAGTCAAGAACGAGAGGTACGTCTAACAGCTGATCGCGAGCGCCATACATTATCTTATGCCTCACAAACTTTTACCCAACGTGAGGAACGCTTAAGTAACGCTCGATATCGTCAAAATATTATTAGTGCTTTAGAAAGGGATGATCAACACGAGCAAAGATTAGAATTGGCCAGGGAAAACTATGAGCTTATGCGCCAGGATCGTGAGGATTCGTTACTAAGAGAAAGAGAGAGAATACATGAAATAAGACAGCATGAATCAGAAGAACAACGTCAAGCACGCTTGGAGTCCGATCGACTTCGACACTTACTCAACAGAAGGTCGGTTTCATCTGAAGAGTTTGACCTTGATTCTGACGAACAATACCCCTGGACAGAAAAAGAAAAAAGTGGGTTTACATACTCACCCAGAATTGATTATGCTTCATTTTCATTTGTGAATTGTGGGTGGAATGATTTTAAAATGTGATTTTTGTGAAGCTCTCAGATGGCAAAAAGAAACCAGCGGAATGTGTTGTGCGAGTGGAAAAGTACATATTTCATTGTTTCTAGAGCCGCCAGAACTTTTAAAAGCGCTGCTAAATGGAGATCATCCACAATCTAAACACTTCTTGGAAAATATTCGTTCATATAATAATGCATTCCAGATGACATCGTTTGGTGCAAAGAAAATAACGGAAGGGCCATTTATGCTCACCTTTAAGGTTCAGGGGCAGGTTTACCACCTAATAGGTTCTTTACTGCCTGAAAACGAACCCAAGTTTCTTCAAATATATTTCATATCTGATTATAATGAACAGGCAAATATAAGAAACCAAATTTTTCCACAACTTAACAATAATTTGATTTGCCTGCTTCAAAATTTGCTGCATGAAATCAACCCGTATGTGCATAGTTTTAAAGCTGCATTGGAGTCTGTTCCGCAAGGGCAAAACGATGATTTTAAATTTGTTATAAGCGCAGACAAACGACCCATTGATGGACATCCAATCCCCCAATGCATCCAATGCCCCTGTCGCAAATGAAGTTGCAGCTGTTTTAATGGACCAAGAATGCGAGCGGCGTGATATCGTGCTACGTACTCGAGACGACCACCTGCACCGTATTTGTGAAACCCATCGGTCTTACAATGCATTACAATACCCCTTGATTTATTGTCACGGGGAAGACGGATACAACTTTGGATTGCATCAAGTTAACCCTATAACGAGATTACCTAACTTAACAAAAAAAATTTCAGCACAACAATTCTACGCTTACCTGCTGCAAATACGACAAAACCGCTTTGCTCACTTGCGAAGATTTCGTGGGCTGTCCAATTCATTGTAGATATGTACGCTAAAATTGAGACAGAACGCTTAGTATATATACGCACTAACCAAAGACGCTTACGTGCTGAAGAGTATGTGCACCTAAGAGATGCTATGCAAAACGACAGTGGTACTGAAAATCTGGGGCGATTAGTAATTCTCCCATCCAGTTTTACAGGCGGGCCCCGTTACATGCACGAACGTACGCAGGACGCGTTCTGTTATGTCCGAAAATATGGCCGACCTGACCTTTTTATTACATTCACGACGAATCCAAAATGGACAGAAATAACAGAGGAACTCTTTGAAAATCAAGAGTCGTATTATCTTCATGACATAATAGCAAGGGTTTTCCATTTAAAGCTCAAGTTGATGATAAAATAGTAAGGGTTTTCCATTTAAAGCTCAAGTTGATGATAAACCTGCTCACTAAACAAAATGTATTTGGATCAGCTCTGTGCTATATGTATAGCGTAGAATGGCAAAAGCGTGGTTTGCCTCACGCACATATTTTGCTATGGCTAGAGGAGAAAATTCGTCCTAACGATGTCGACAAATTGATAAATGCTGAATTTCCGGATCGTAACCAGGATCCTGTATTGTATGACATCATAAAAACACACATGGTGCACGGACCGTGCGGGGCAATGAATAGAAACTCTCCGTGCATGAAAGACGGTCGCTGTTCTAAGAGATATCCTAAAGCACTGACAGAGCACACGATAACGGGTGAAGACGGCTATCCATCTTACCGCCGACGGTCACCCGAGCATGGTGGGTTTACGGCTACAATAAGATCAAATGAACATGAAGTAGTTATCGATAATAGATGGGTCGTGCCCTATTCACCCGTACTCAGCAAAACGTTTCAAGGACATATCAATGTAGAAATGTGCAATAGCGTTAAATCTATTAAATAATTATATGCAAATATGTAAATAAAGGCAGTGACCAGGCCACGTTTGCTTTTAGACATATTGAAAATGACGAAATAACTAGATTTCAGGCAGGCAGATATATTAGCTCTTCCGAGGCGGTATGGCGCATTTTGAGTTTTCCAATTCATGAAAGATCGCCACCAGTGACACATCTAGATATTCATCTCGAGGGGGGATAAAGAATATATTTCAACCCTGATAATGTTGCAGAACGGTTAGAAACCCCAAGACAAACTACTTTGCTGGCATTCTTTCGGCTTTGTGAAATCGACGAATTCGCCAAAACTCTACTGTACGAGGAAGTTCCGTCGTATTACACCTATAATAAGCAACAAGGCGTTTTCAACCGAAGAAGGCGTGGCAGAGCTGTAGATGGTATTCCCGGTATATATAAAGAACACGCCATAGGTAGAGTGTACGCGGTCCACCCAAATAATGCAGAGTGCTTCTATATGCGCCTGCTTTTGCATACAGTGCGGGGGCCTACTTCATTTGCCGACCTTCGAACGGTCAATGGTGTCCAATATCCTACCTATCGAGATGCTTGCCGAGCCCGAAATTTACTCGAAGATGACCAGCATTGGGATGACGCCCTAGCCGATGCATGCATCAGTGATTGTCCACACCGCTTGCGTCATTTATTTGCTGTATTACTGGTATTTTGTGGTGTTTCAAATGCTGAGCAATTGTGGCAAAAATATCAAGATAGACTAGGGAAAGACTTTTTTAGGAATATAAGGCAAAATATTGACGTTGACCTTAACCACAGATTACGAGATATTGCTATCAATCAATGCTTAGTAGCTGTACAAGATTTAGTTACATCTATGGGTGGTGATTCTCTCCCTCCCGACCATAGAAGGGGAACGTATTAATAGAGAATACGCTGCAGAAATAAATTATGATCCAGCTGAATTAGCTGAAACGTTACGAACCGGAGTCCACAGTCTTACTGAAGAACAGCGCACCATATTTGACCGAGTATGTCACAGTGCTGAGAATGCTACAGGAGAAATTATATTTCTAGATGCACCTGGTGGGACGGGAAAAACCTTTCTGACTAAAATAATATTGGCACAATTACGAGCACAAGCCAAAATAGCTCTTGCTGTAGCGTCGTCTGGAATAGCAGCCACTTTGCTACCCGGCGGTAAAACTGCTCATACAATGTTTAAAATCCCCATAGATTTGGACATAAGTGATCATCCTGTATGTGGTATCTCTAGAAGCAGTGATAAAGCGAAAGTTTTACGCGATTGCTGTTTAATTATCTGGGACGAGTGCGCTATGGCACACCGAAATGCTGTAGAAGCAGTTGATAGAACTCTCAGAGATATCCGTCAAAATGACCAACCTATGGGTGGCGTAACGATGCTGTTTTGTGGGGATTTTAGACAAACGCTGCCAGTAGTACCACGAGGAACAAAAGCCGACGAGTTAAGAGCATGCTTAAAGAGTTCAAGTCTTTGGCGACACATCACAAGGATGCACTTGACGGTGAACATGAGGACGCGAACAGGAGGTAACACAAACGCTCAGGAATTTTCTGATTTGTTGCTGAAAATTGGCGAAGGAACATATCCGGAAGAAGAAGGGGAAATTGTATTATCTGAAAATCTCTGCCACACTGTTAATTCAATTGAAGAACTTATCTCCTCCGTATACGGTGAAGCAAATCAAATAACAAGTCATGAGAACTTATGGCTTTGCGAAAGAGCAATTTTGACTCCGCGAAATGACCAAGCAGTAAGAATCAACTTGGATATACTCAACCATGTTGAAGGAGAAGTAGTAGAGTATACTTCTATCAATAGAGTAATGGAGCAAGATGACGCTACCAATTATCCCGTTGAATTTCTTAATTCTCTGAGCGCTCCCGGACTTCTAGCTCACAACATTACTTTAAAAATTGGCGTCCCAATTATTTTGTTAAGAAATCTAAGTCCCCCAAAATTATGCAACGGGATAAAGTCCCCCAAAATTATGAAAGTTATTTCTCTGCAGCGTAACATTATAGAAGCGGAGATTTTGTCGGGATGTGGCGCCGGTCAAAGAGTCTTTATACCACGAATTCCACTGATTCGCAATAATTACCCTTTAAATTTCAAACGCGTACAGTTCCCAGTGAGCTTATGTTACGCTATGACCATAAACAAAGCCCAAGGCCAGACGCTGCGTGTTGCCGGCGTAGATCTCAGCGTCGGCTGTTTCTCACACGGCCAGCTCTATGTGGCTTTCTCCCATGTGAGTCAACCAAACAAACTATTTGTTTACGTTCCAAACCAGACCACATCGAATATTGTTTATAAAGAGGCATTATAGTTATAAATAGTAGTACTAGCTAGATAATATTTTCTGTTATATTTTACTACCATAAAAAATAAAATATAATACAACTTAAGTACTCTAATTTTTATCCCGCTGTGATATTACTTGTAGTCCACGCGTGCGAAGCCGCGGGCAGCAGCTA